>CM042017.1:16554149-16969149 GCA_023525715.1 Cichorium intybus | reverse complement strand
CACTATTAAATAGTCTATAAAGTTTGGTGTGATTATACATTCATTCTCCGAGAAAGAACCCTCCATTTAGTAATATGTTGAACAATTCTCCATGAACATATTCTTAGCACTCAATTAAATACATAAAACAATGTCCAATTGGCTTATTTAGTGATAATTATTTGTACACAACACCAACCCAAAGACGCTAACAACTCCAACTACACAACCTAGGAAAATTAACCATTGTCCTTTCCGCTTCTCCTCGAGAAACCACAAAAATTTCCCATACATACACATATATGTATATATATATATATATATATATATATATATATATATATATATATATATATGTATATATATATATATATATATATATGTATGTATATATATATATATGTATATATATATATATACATACATATATATATATATATATATATATATATATATATATATATATATATATATATATATCTTTACTTCCTTATAATGCATTTGGATCAAAACTCTTAAAAACAAGTTTTATTGCACAATGTACTACCATATTAGCATAAATAATACTTCAAATGGATGAATCCGGACGGGTGCACTAGGGCTCTATTTTGACCGTCCATCTTTCAACATAATCCAATGGTTCCAAACAGATTTCACGCGGATCGCCACATGCGTTTTCCCATTTTAAAAGTCCCGCTTCTTCCTTTCTTGTAAGCAATCCTCACCCTCTCGCCCTTTCATCTGCGTCTTCCCCGTATCTTTCTCCCGCTATGTGACAAATTGCAGATCTGGAGATCCACATCTCTAAATTTCTTCATGCTTTTTTTCTCATTTGATCGACAGTCAGCACCACACAACGCCTGCCCCGCCATCTCCACCATTAGATGCGTTTTTCATCCAGCATAGAAAACTCACCGCTGCCATACAAAACCGACAGAAAATCCACGAAACCCTAAGGGCTGTCTTGATCGGTTTATTTGTTGTACCATCTTATGAGCATCAAAAGTCACTCTTTCTTGCGACTTAGATGCTTTTCAGTCGTTTTTTAGCCATGTTGGTTTCCTTTTAATTAAGATTCATGTATGCTGGATTTGAGAACACGTACATATGATAAAGATTGTTTCTTGGCCATGTTCATTTCCAGTTAATCAAGATTTGTTTCCAGTATATCATATTCGTTTCTTGCCTTTTTTCATATAGTTGTCCCTATGAAGCATCATGAGGAATGTTTGTATAGTTTTTTTATTCTGGTTTTGAGAGCAGTTATCAAGATTTGTTTAGCATATATAATTATCCAGGAAAAGATATACTCGAATTTTGTTGTACCAACTTAATTAAATTTTGGATGGAGATTTCTTTGATGATACCAATTGGATTTCTCGAGCATTTTGATATTTCTACCCTTACTTTCATCACCTCTATTCTTAATTGATCATTGATGTTATTTATCTGGTTCAGTTTGTGGGCAAAACAGTCATAATTCGTTTTATTTTTTAATTTTGCTACAATCGGCGAGCAATTAACAAGCAACTGATAATAAGAGTAATATTGTTAATCGGTGAGCAATTTTCAGTTATATTCTTTGTTAGTACTTGGTTGTATTAAAAAAGTTATACAGGCGGGGTTGCATGTCAACATTGTTTATAAGTGAGCAATTTTTTGTCATATTCTTTGTTTGTAAGTCTATTTCAGCTTGTGATAACATACGTATATTCTGTGACGAAGTAATGAGTGTGGTTAGACGTTTGTTGTTTTATCTATTCACCTAACCCAAGGAAATCACTAACCATAAGTACCACATTTGCAGTTTAGTATAGTTGTCCTTTTCTGATTTAACTTTTAATTGAAAGAAATGTAAAGATGGAGTTAGTGGTTCCATCTCTACTCCTAAGGAGGCTTTTAGAGGACCGGATAACTTTTTGTCATAATTACTCATTGCCATATGGTATAATGCCATTTTGTTAAAACATTGTATTGTAAGAAAAAATCGGTTGAACCAAAATAAAACGTTAAACATCTGGTCATTTATGTGTTTGCTTTTGCCGATTAAAACTTAGAATCCCTTAGCATGGACTATTTATACAATGCTAAGGATTTTGATTATGCTAACATGTCATATGAGAGTTAGATTTAACTCATTTAAGGTCAACTTTGACAGAAATTTTTTTATGGTAACCTGTCATATGAGAGTGAGATTTAAGGGCAACTTTGACAGAAATTTTTTTACCCGAATTGAGGTTAAATGTTTGGAAGCAAAAAGCAGCTTCTGAAAAGGCAGATAAAATGACAAAAAGCAGCCCTACAATTCTACAAACTAAGAAAAGTCACAAACTACTTTTATCTATTCAGAATGGTAAGAATGGACAGGTTTGACAAACTAAGAAAAGTCAAACAAAAAAGTGCCTTCGATATTGAAATTGGGTTCGCATTTTATCTATTGGTGCCTTCGATTAAAACTCTGCCAGAGGATAGGACACGTCGAAAAATGATGATCGGTACATCCAATTACTTATTACGTTTGTATATATATTTTTTAATATATTAAAATTTTAACATAACAAAGTTAAATATTGATATTTTTGTTAACAAATGTAGTTGGAAAAATCATCATGGGGAGAGTACAATATGCACGTGTTAACAGATGTAGTTGGAAAAATCATCATAATATATGCCTCTCGGGTAAAATTGGTTCATCTGAATTCAAGTAAGTAATTTTTTCTTTTAAAATGTTATGTAGTTGCACAAATTTTAAATCAATTAAATTAATTAATGTTATTATTTTTATATTATTTACTTTCAGTGAACATTTTGATTTCAACCGAATTAACCAACATTGAGTTCGAACCGAAGATGCTAGAAGCGGATAACATTAGAATTATGCATCACAACATTTTTAATTTATTGTGAGATATTTGTTGGTGAATGTTTTATTCGCGGACATGTTTTTATATTAAGGTGTAGTAGTCCACTTCCCATATCAATGTAAGACTTTTTGTAGTGAATGTTTTGTTTGTGGACAAATCTTTATATTAAGTTGTAGTCGGCTTGAATTATTAATTGTAAGACTTTTTATGGTAAATGTTATATTTTGTTTGTGGACAAATCTTTATATTAAGTTGTAGTCCGCTTGAATTATTAATTGTAATACTTTTTGTGGTAAATGTTATATGTATGTATACGTTTTTTAGTATGCTATAGTAGATTTGATTTATTAATGTCATCTTTTAAGTTTGTTTTTCTATCTAATGTTATAGTCGGTGGAATTCTTGAACTCGCTTTCTGTTAGTGGTTTGCCCCCTCATTACCTTCGACTAAAAGTTGGATTATGTAATGGCACCAGATTGATATGTAGAAGTTTTCAAACACAACGTTATCGATGTTGAGATAGCAGTTGGTCAACATGCTGGAAAAAGAGTATTTTTGCCACGGATTCCTTTATTTCCATCTGAAGACAACATGTTTCCATTTAAACTAAAGAGAAAACAGTTTCCAATTAAGCTAAGTTTTGCTATGACAATCAACAAAGCTCAGGGGAAAACTATTCCCAATGTAGGTGTTTATCTACCAGAATCAGCATTCTCCCATGGCCAACTTTATGTAGCATTGTCCAGAGGGATATCACGTGACAATACAAAGGTATTGGTGAAGCCTGTTAAAGAATTCAATGGTGATGGATTCTATACATCAAATGTTGTTTATAAAGAAGTATTACGTGATTAATAATGTACATCGAACCATTTATTGTTACACATTGCAATTGTGGTGTATATTTATAAATGGTTGAACTTTTTATTTTATTCAAACTTACCTATTATTTTGTAGCGACGATTCACAAATATATAATCTTATAAACTTAATGTCGTGTTATTTTGTATCAGCAGAACTTAGATAAACTCTTAGCTCAATTTCCAGTTTTAAAATTGTGTCCCGCCGCATTGCGCGGGTACACAACTAGTATATATGTATATATATATATATATATATATATATATATATATATATATATATATATATATATATATATATATATATATATATATATATATATATATATATATATATGTATAGGTGGGATCAACATAGAACAATATAACCATATATTCAGTACTAAACATATGGTTCTATAGTTCTAAGGATAATAATTGGTTATATGTTGATCCCTCTATATAAATATACTAGTTGTGAGACACGTGGATTGCACGGGTTGATTAAAAGAAAATGTTAAATAAGAACATCTAAACATCAACCATTTTACTAACTTAAAGTAAATGACATACTATCTTAAAAATAAACAAAAACACAAAAAATTGAGAATATAGAAATGTAATAGAAATATATAAAAGTAGAATGCTATAATACACAAATAAATTGAAGTATATTGCTATATCTTGCAATTAGTGCTTAAAAAATCTCGATTTACCATTGGGAAGATACAAAAATACCTAACATATATTCACAATTGCAATTTGATTTTGAAATCGTAAGAAGAAATTTGGGGTTAAACATTTAATTGACAGTTTCATATTAATAAAAGCGTAATTAGGGGAGATAGAATTATAACGGCCTATTGTAACCGATCATTAAGGAGTAGTAATGAACAAAGTATTTTATTTTTTTAAGAAATTCAAAATCATGAGAAAATGACATGTGGCCAAATGAATGTGGTGGTGAGTGACAACGCCTAGTAATATCAAGTATTTTAGTCGTTGTTGAGCCCTATTCTTGGTGAAATTATATCATATATATATTGGTATTTTCACTTTTTGTATCAGTGTTTGTTTGCAAAGAAAAATTACAAATAAGGGTTAAATGCGTACAAAATAAAGAAAGTTTGAAGATAAAGTGAAAAGAAGTCGACTGGACACGCGCGCCGTGGGTAGGCATGTGTGCGCGACGCGCCACGTCAGAAGATGAGGCGGTGAAGAAATTCAAACCGCGAGAAAACGGGGATAAGGCATTACGCGCGCCGCGGTTATGAGCTTTGCGCAGCGCGGGTTCTAGTTTTCCACAAGTATAAATAGAGGCCATTATGTCGAATTCCGGAGGCGAAGATTAGACCCTAAGGTGGACTTACGGCTACTTTGACTCAAGTTTCAAGATTTCAGCAACCCATTGTGGTATTTTTATGTTTTCACTCTACTTTTAGCTTTAGTTTAGTTGTGTTAAGCTTGTAGCTTGGTGTTTTTGGGTGTGACAGCCATTAGCATTAGGTTAAAGTTTCTGAATTTCGTTGTTTACTGTTTTGAACCTTCTGGATTGGAGTTTAATCAAGTTAATCATTCAGTTCATGTTGGTTTGCATTATTTTCCTTTATTTATGCTTTATTGCTTTGGATGCTTTTGGATTGATCTTGTTTGTTTCTGATTCTGAATCTTACTTCTGATTTCAGTAAGCAAGCTAGGTTAGGTTTTAGTTTAAGTTTCATTTAGTTGATGTTTTGTTTTGGACTTGGTTTGGAATTGTGTTTTTGGATTGTTTTTGGGAAAGTAGAAGTTAGTCCCTCCGGCTGTAGCGTGACACCACAGTTGGCAAGCTATCGTCTTAACTTAACCACGAAACTCCTGTGGATCGACTCTGACTACCACTATACTAGTGAGAGTGATGTATTTTACTATTTTTGACCGCACGACGACCTAGGCGTGTCAGTGACATGTGGCTTTGAGTTATTTATTTATTTGGATAGGATATATATATATATATATATATATATATATATATATATATATATATATATATATATATATATATATATATATATATATATATATATATAAAATCAAATATAAACCATAAATATTGTGTAAATGTAAGACCAATTGTAGTCCATTCATTTTTAAGGGTATGATGGTAAATTTACATAAGAATTAATTATTTTTATTTTTATTTTTATCTACTTATTTAGGAAATTGAATAAATATATCCAAATTTATCACACACACACACACACTATCTCTCCCTCCCTCTCTCTCTCTCTCTCTATCTCTCACTCTCTCTCTCATCTTTTTCCCTTCTTATACAGGAACCTCTATTAAATCCTACTTAGCATCACCGATTGATGCCTTATACCATCGCTAAACACCTGCACCCGTCGTCGTCACCGGAATCCACCATCACTGTCGGCATAGTCTTAATAATACAATAGAAACTGCAGCAACAGGAGTATTTGCTGTGCCGGTTCTTTTGTGTCGTGCCACATGGATCGCGACCTACATGGACCAACTCCATCACCGTCGACCACCACCAGCCTTATGCCAGAAATAGTGGTGTTTTTTTTGTAATATCACGCATATTATTTATTATTTTCACTTTTCACTATTAAATAGTCTATAAAGTTTGGTGTGATTATACGTTCATTCTCCGAGAAAGAATCCTCCATTTAGTAATATGTTGAACAATTCTCCCTGAACACATTCTTAGCACTCAATTAAATACATAAAACAATGTCTAATTGGCTTATTTAGTGATAATTATTTGTATGTTACGAAACATGTTTATAAAGACATAATTCTACGCGAATACTGTCAAAGTTCACTCATGCTCAATGTGGCAAAACTCCTAACCTAGAAAACTATTATTCAATAATCAATTTTACAAGTTCATTCTCTGAGAATGCATCTTTACTTCTTGTTTTACATGTTCATTCTCCAAAAATGCATCTCTACCTCTTGTTTTACACGTTCATTCTCCAAGAATACATCTTTACTTCAACAAGAATCATTGTGCTCCTTTGTCGATGTACTCTTACGTAAATGAGAATAGTGATTGCATATACGACGATTTTCTTAATCTATATATTTATAATGTTTTTTAATTGAGACTAAGCTCGTGTTCCACGATAGTAGCATTTTTGTTTTTAACATAATCCATTCCTAATTGTATGCACAACTAATTGTCGTTTATGCCCTTATTCCCCCGTTTTTAATCAGTGAATTCAATATTCTTTCATTTTATTTACAGAAATACCAATATTATCAAAGTCACTCATTTTTCCAATCCAATGCTCTAGAATTGGTCTCACAATCACTCAATAATTAACATTCTTGGTTAATACTAACTATATATATATATATATATATATATATATATATATATATATATATATATATATATATATATATATATATATATATATATATATATATAGGGAATGTTACAATGAGAACCATTAAAAATGTGAGAACCATGAGAACCAATCTCGGTCAATGACGTAATTCATCGGAAGGTTGTGTATCATAAGAGATTAACCAATGTGAACGTGTTGTAGACGATCAAAACTCAGAACCTTGGATCAAATCATTATAAAGTAATATGTGGCTGAGATTGGTTACTTTTAGTTTTAATTCTTTTAATGGTTCTTATTTGAACCTAATTGTCGTTAATGCCCTTTTAGGAACCATGAAAACCTCTCATTCAGAGTTTAATAATGTCAATTTTCTAATTTTTACACTTGTTTTTTTATCAATAAAAAATTACAAAACATATAAAAATCAACAATTTTCATTTCTTTGATACTAAACATCGATATTAATGCGTTTTAAAAAAAATTACGCTATGATATTCAGAGTTTAATAACTAGAATTTTTTTATTAAATTGTGAATATTGTAAAACATGTTAGAAAACAAGAAAAATTATAAAGTTTGATGTATTTTAAGATAATAAACAAGTGTAAAAATGCAATAATAAAAAAAAACATGGTTCTTTAAGTGTAAATATTAGTTTTCAAGGTTTCTAACCTTTTAGTGGTTTTTATTTGAACAATTATATATATATATATATATATATATATATATATATATATATATATATATATATATATATATATATATATATATATATATATATATATATATATATATATATATATATATATATACAGTTAATCGCGCCGGTCTCGCGGTTAGCGCTACCTGATAAAATAGCGGTTCATTTTAGCGGTTAGTTTTCGCGGTACCGCTATTTGCGCCGATAAATACCGCTATTTACCGCGGTTTTGGGCCGCTATTTACCGCGATACCAGTAGAATGAAAGTTGCATCACAAGTAATTTTTTTAATATAATCACATTTTTTTTTATTTTATGTGTTTACTAGCTTGCTTTTTTTTTTTATAAAATGTAGATATATGGTGGCGTTGTTATAGAATTGATACACATTTACCGTAAAGGCTGTTATCACGGTAGAATGTTAAGTCTTCAGCCTCATGTGATGGTTTTTTTATAATTTTTATGATATTAATTATAGTAGTAGTAGTCTAGTATATAAATTCTACATATATACAAAACCGCTATACCATTGCTATACCACCGCGAGAACCGCTAAGTTCAATATCGGTCACTTACCGCTATTATAGTTTTAATATGCTAACTACTCATTTTTGCTTACTCTAAAGATACCCTAGCCTCAAGACTTGTCATCAAATTTTCAAATGTACCCTTATACCACACAATCAGTTAAAAACGTTCGCATATATGTGTAGAACACCCTTATTGTCAACTTTTCAAATTTCCAAATGTACCCTTATTCTTTCCTATACTTTTGAAACTCGTGACTTTTTATGGAACATTTGATTCCAAATTTTCAACTCAAAATTATACAGAGTCTATTGATTCAAATTTCAAAGGCCACTAAAGGAACTCCATGACTTACATTTAAAGTCCGTGTAACAAACTTTCAACAAAATCGATCCCAAGCCAGTTGGCCTTAGGTGATTATGTGTAGAACACCCTTTACCAGTCTACTAATTTAAGCTTTAAATGTAACACCCGGCTTTTAATATAAATACACCCCATTATTTTACACGCTTTAAAACATATTTTATTCAACAAAATATTATACAGGGGTATATGTTACAAGCCAAAGGCACACAAGTAGTATCTGGGAGTACAAAATCTCCTCAAAGCCGGGCTGCTACTATCTGCTCTAATCCCGAAGCACCTCTTTCCCTTTTGTAGGGTCTATAGCACCTGCAAAGTTAGTATCCACAGGGGTGAGCTATACAAGCTCAATGAATAATCGATAAGCGTTACAAAAAAAATACACAACATGAAATTTTCAGCTTTCACATCATATCATGGCTCCCAGCAATATCGAGTCCTAAGGACTCTATGTACGTCCCAATCACATGAACCGGTAATGTGGTCCCACAGGAAAAGTAACACTTAGGTATCGATTACTCACCTTGATTTACCCTTTGTTTCCTTGCACTCGCTATAACTGCTTGATTTGTACCTATATATTTATTTATAGGTATACCACTATTTCAACCGACACTACTACTACAGATCACATCATTACTCTGTTTTGTATTCTCTTCAATAATTCCAATATGATACCTCGTGATTTATCAAGTAAAGAACGACCAGGTAGAAGATTAGATGGGGTGGCAGGATCCTTTCAGCATTTTAGCCTTTCGGAAAATCCAACAACCAGATCCCATGTAATCGGCCTAGGCACCGCCCTCGTAAGTAAATCATATGGTATAATTTCTGGAATTACGAATAGTATAACCTCCACATTTTATAGTTTAACATTTATAAACTATTAGGGAAATGCGATAACGATTACTCACTTAAGATTGACGCTTTCGCAAAGCCTTGACACGCTTCCCGTTCCGCTCTTCCAACACTTCCTGAGCACCTCGTTACCAGCTATCGCTTGCTCCTAACTCCTCCCGACCTATTTTCCTCACCAGAACACTTCTCGATATCGTAAGGTTGTTTGGTGTTTATTGTGGGTTGAAATGAAGAAGTTGAGCCTCTATTTATAGGGCTTGAAAACACTATTCACGACGTCATCACGACATCATCGTCACTATTCATGAGGTAAGCGCTTACTTCATTTCTCGGGTACTATTCACGCCGGAGTTACTATTCACAATGTTTTTTTAAACGGTCGTTACATTAAAGACTACATATTGAAATCCCATCCTGAGTTTCAATTATCCGGTACCATATTTCATACTTTGATATAACTTTAAGCAGTTATTCGCTTTAACTTTCTTGAGATTTTCTCATTTCACCACATTGCTAATTCATTTATGATGATTTTTTCCTCATTATAGTCACAACATAAAACTCATATGTTTGAAATATGAAAATCTAACTCAATCTATTTTAGCTAGGACTTAGGAATGTTTACAACAAAAGATGATACTTTTTGAGAATATCATAAACTAATATATTTTCAAAGGGTTTATTTCATCAACAATGCAAAACTTTTTGTAACTAACACTCTAATTACCCGCTAACTTACAAGTCAAAAATTTACTTGGAATGGTGAACAACCATATTTACTATATATGATAGCTAAATATAACTTAGTACCCATTTCCATATCATTATTTCAGATATATTTATGTTAATTATTCAATTTTTGAAAATTGTTAAAGCAAAAAAAAATATTTTGGCCAAATAAACCTAGATGCTTATATTGTATGCTTTTTCGACCCCCTACCCCACACTTAATTCACAAAATGCCCCATTGTATGTGTAATTAAAAACAAAAGAAGGGAGAAAAAGGAACAGACTCGCATGGGCTACCGGATGGCGAAATCAGCATCTGAATAGAAAATAAATGTAGAATTGCTGATGTGGTTGAAAGTAACTGGCTGGCTAGATATGCAGACACTTCAGAATAACAGTGAACACATCATAAGATCATGAACATTCCCATATGGCATAGTCAAACAATGATGTATAGTGTCGTGGATGAAATCTTGGATGCATCGTGTAAGAAAGTGGGACGCAAAAATATAACCAGAGAACTCCTCAATCGCAAGATAGAGATGCAACACATTACGTAAAGTAGTGCAATGCAAGCATTGGAATGTTGCGGTCTTGTGTGATTGATTTTGGCGGAATATGGGACTCATACCTACCTTTGGCGGAATTCTCCTACAACAATAGTTATCATGCAAGCATTGGAATGCCTCCCTCCGAGGCGTTTTATGAGAGGAAATGCCGAACTACGATTTATTGGGGGTGAAGTGGGTCAACGAGTCATGGGGAGCACCAAAGTCGTGCTCAAGACATCGAAGCTCATTCAACAGGTTCGTGAAAGACTGTGTATGTCTCAGAGTCGACAGAAGAGCTATGTAGATAGACGCCGGTTCAATCTCGAGTTTCAAGTCTTGAGACGTTGTACTTTTTAAGGTGTCGTCATGCAAGGGTTTATCATATTTCAAAGGTGAGGAAAGTTGGGTCCCAGGTATATCGGACCCTATCAGGTCATAGCTCGAGTAGGGCAGGTAGCCTATCGTTTGGAGTTACCCGAGCAACTCAGTCAGATTCGCGGCTTTCCAAGTCTCTCAATTGAGGAAATGCATAGCAGACGAGTCTGCTTTCGTACCCTTGGAGGATATTCAAGTGGATGAACGCCTAAATTACGTGAAGCGGCCCGTCGCAGTTCTAGAAAGAAAGACTAGGACCCTTCTCAACAAAGTGATGGTGATAGTGAAGGTTCAGTGGCAGCATCGGAAGGGGTTAAAATGGACATGAGAACCGGAATAGGAGATGAGGAGGCAGCATCTAGAGCTATTCGTAAGAAAGGATTTCGGGGACGAAATTCCATCAAGTGGGGGAGAGTTGTAAAGCCCATGTTCAGGTATTGGTAAATATGTCCTTTTGATTTAATTAAGATAATAAAGAATTGAGAAAAAAGGAGTTAGCGACCCTATCTTAAGGATAACGATGCTATCCCTGGCAAAGGTGGTGGGTTTGCACGATTGGCAGATAGCGGCGCTATCCGTCGCAAACAGCGAAAAAACCTATTTTTGGGATTTGGGCCCTATAAAAACATAAAACCTTAGGGGGGGTGTCATTTGTCACTCCCAACCTCTGAGAAACCCTAAAAAGACTCTCCTTAGCCATCCTTGGTGATTTTGTTTCATTATTGAGTTCTTGAAGGCTTTTGGAAGGAGAAGAAGAATAGAAGGTGTTAGAGAAGGCCACTCCAAGAAGAATAAACTCATCTTATGCTTCTAGACCTTTGTAAGTGTCCACAATCCTTGTTCCTTTAAACTTACTTTCTTGAAATGGGTTTATGGAGTCATTTAATAATTTTTGGAGGCAATGATGGCTTCATCTCGTTGATTGGGGGGATTTAGGGGCTGGAGGATGAATCCTTTCTCCTCTAGAGTTCCTGAATCCTAGAATAATACCAAGCCTAGCCCTAGAGCCCTTGCATGGATGAAGCAAGCTTGGTATCACTCTTTTATGACCTAGATATTGGCCACGGCCATGTATAATTGATAAAGTTCACATTTTTATGGGTCTAGATGATGTTTGAGAGCTCTGGAAGGTTATAGACCTTAACTTAACGTATTAAGAGCTTTGGAAAGAAGTTGGCTGAACAACGGAGATAGCGACGCTATCTCAAGCAAAAATCGTGATGCAGGTTCTTGACTTAGCGACGCTATCCATCGCGAAGTGTAGTTGACCAATGTTGACTTTGACATTTTGGACAGTTTGACTTTTGGGTCAAACCTTATGAAATAATGGGTTTTGGTCCTAGAAGGGGCCCGAGTGGTTAGAATCCTTATTTGATACGCTGTTTTGAATTTAGGAAGTTCGGGAAGATTTATTACTAGGACTTTCTTAATTACGTGTAGCTGCTTATCAGGTGAGTCTCCTCACCTTACCAAATGAGTTAATGCATGATTGATATATTTACTTGTACCTTTACCTATGGTGATTACTGACGGATCGGTGCAAGCCCGAGTGTCAAAAGAATGAGTTGGTTATTGACAGATCGGGGCAAGCCCGAAAGCCTGGTCGTTCGGGGCAATGCCCGGAGACTATACTTGACATGATTGGTAAACTGAAATGTATGGTAATATGGGAAACTCAATAATCAATGTACTTGCATTTTAATTAAATGTTTCAGGTACTCGTAGTGATGTTGGGACGGGCACGACAATACTACACGGTACCGACAGCTTCTTTTTATGACTTCCGCTGTTATTTCCTTTTTATATAATGACTGGATTTGTTGAACTTATATGAATGTTTTTATGGGTATTTTATGAATGAATGATTGGAAAATTAAGGTTTTACAATATAATTAAAGAAAAAATTTTGACTTAAATTTTGGGATGTTACAGTGTCCATCCTTACATCTCCTCTAATTCAACTGGCAACATATTTCATATAGCTTGTCTAACTCTTAGGCAAATCAATGAACACAGTTCCTTCATTGGATATTTTTCATTTCCTTTTACCAGGTGGAAATGTCCCCATCTTTATTTCCTTTTAGTATAGAGTGAATTACTATATGTAACATATGGATCTATAGCATAAGTAGAATTAATAGAAATATTAACTAACGTGGCTATAATTTTATTTTGATATAGGATGTTGTGCTCACGAAATCCAAATCTCTAATACTCTTTTCAGGATTTTAGCTGAAGCATTCACGTACCAAAATCTTGGTAGTGAACAACAAAATATGGAAATTAAATGTATTTAATGGTTTAAGTCAAAGAATTATTACTAAAACAAATAATAAAGATCCATATTGTTCATAAAAGTGTATATCATGTGATGGTCAAATCCTCTTGAATCTTATGTATGTGAATGATGTTACATTTATTGGTGATTGGTCAGAGTCAAACCTTATTAACCTCAATCACATTCTTAGATGTTTCTATGTGGCATCAGATCTTAAGGTCATTCTTCATAAAAGTAAACTTTTTGGAGTTGGAATGGAGCAAGTTGATCTTATGCGTTTTGCGAGTAGGCAGTCGTGCGAACCGACATCATTTCCTTCCACTTATCTTCGTCTTCCAATAGGCGCCAATATGAAGTTTTGTAAGTATTGGAAACCAATTATAGATAAATTCCTCTCTCGGCTTTTAGCTTAGTAGGCTAAGTTGCTTTCTTTTGGAGGTAGACGCACACTTGTCAAAGTTGTTCTTAGCAGCCTTCCATTTTATTATTTTTCTTTATTCAAAGCTCCTAACATGGACATTGACACTCTTGAAGCTATTAGAAGGAGATTCATTTGGGTGGGAATGATATTGTCAAGAAGATTCATTGGATTACGTGAGATGTTCTTGTTCGCCCGAAATATTTTGGTGGTCTTGGGATTGGGTGCCTGATCGTAGTCGTTGATGCAACCAAAAATAAACCTCAATTGCCACCAATAGATAGGGTAAGTAAGGGTCGAATCCACAAGGAGTTTGTGGTCAAGTAATTGTGTTGAAACAGTTACATGAGAAAAATGATACTGTGTTATTGCAATTTGAAATGAAAAATAAAATGTCAAACAGACATGATACTTTCGGTTCTTTATCAGGTAAAGTAAACACACATTTTTATCTTCCCTTGGATTCCAGTTTAATTATAAAAACATAATTAAGGTTCTTGACCTTTGTACTAAATAACTTTCGACACAATATATGTCACTCGACTAATTGTCTTAATCCATAGTGTTGGGATCGACATAGCTAGTGCTTTATCAATATCTTGTCTTACACTTACAAAATAAAACTTAAGTCTTGAAAATCACAAGCTTAGCATAATATATGTTAGTTCAGTCGATCGTCTTAATACATATAGTTGATGAACTCGGAATGATTAGTGAATGAACAATACATTATCTTAGTTGGAAAATCCAAACATTCTAAACAACCCAAATCTAGTCATCATTCTAGAAATCATACTTTAAAGAACAAATGATAACTAAAATTGACTGAAACACAAGTAGTAACCAAAACATATCCGTCATTTCACCGTCAACACCCCCGGAAGTCACCCAAAAGGGTTTTAGCCTTCCATGTTGATGAACAAATAGAAAACCAATGAAGAATAATCTGAACTCATGATTGAAAAAAAAAAGAATAAAGAACTAAATTCATAAACCGTAACAAACGTTCAAAACACCAAATAACACACCTTAACAAGTAACAACCGTAAAGCTCTGAAATAAACTGAATCTAGTAGTCAAATGATTGAACTCCAAAAGTAACAAAAAAGAATGCTTCGAGTGATCCAAATGGTTATGAATACTCTGAAACACTGAAAACAATGTCTAACACTAACTAGATCTCAAAAATAAATGAAACAGGGCGTATGAACCCTCTGGAACACTGATGTGAAGCGAAAAGTCGAAAATGATCAAGAGATGATTATTAGATCTCCTAGAATATGGTATTTATAGAGATCTTGTCAATTGCAGTTTACGTCGCTAACTTCGTATATAGCACCGCTATAGTAACAAACACCCCGATATTATGCATATATCGTATGGTCTTCGCGACGAGAACTCATCACCTTAGCGTCACGAGGTAACTTCTTAGCGTTGCTACCATCAACTAATAGCGCCTCTATCTCCAGTTGTCCAGTATTCTTTTTCCTCGCTCTAATGTCGTTCCATCGTCCTTCTTTCCGCTCACTAACCCGCAAATGTTGTACAAGTACACTTTCCAAGTGAGTATATTAAGCCCAATTAAGTCAAATATCACTTTAATAGTACAAAAATATCGCATAAAATGTTTGCATTAATACAACGATATCAGTGCCTTTGAGACATGAATTTGGCTTTACTTTCTAAATGGCTTTGGAGGTTAAAGGATCAACCAAAAAGTTTGTGGTCTTCATGCATTAAGTCCATTAATAAGATAAAGAACATTGATGGGAAGCCTCTTGCATTGAAAACTTTGCCCGAGACTTGGTTGGCAATAACGGAGGTTGAAAGGGATCTTATGACTTGGAGTATTTCCCTCCATGATGCTTTTGCTAGAAAAATTGGAGGAGACAAAGCATACTTTTGGAAGGATATATGACATAACAACATTGCTCTAAAATAGAGTTTCCCTAGACTTTTTTTGATTAAGTCTAACAAAAATTGTCTTCTTGCGGATAGAATTTTTAGCAATCATGGTGATCGTTGGGCTTGGATAATACAAATCAGAAATGGGCATGAATCGAGCGAGTTTGACAAGTTGAACAATATTATGGTGAACACGGAGTTTCCCAGTAAACCCAGATTCATGGGAATGGAGGCACACTAGCACATGTAGATTTTTAGTTCAATCAATTCGTGATATTATCACTAAGGAGAGATGGAGTGGTGCTGTTTCAACTTCTAAATGGTGTTTTTCTGTCTCTCTCAAGATTAATTGCTTTTTATGGAGATTTGTCCAATATAGAATTCATTTAGCATTTAATTTGCAAGCTCGTGGGGTGAGGTTAGATTCTGTTAGCTGCCCGTTCAGTTGAAGCACAGGTGAAAACGTGGATCATCCCTTTTTCGGTTGTGCTTTCTCATATTCTATATGTTGTTGGTTAAAGGATTGGTCGAAGGCCTTGCCCAATTCACCTTCGGATCTTGCTAGCTTTTGCGGTTTCTTGATGATGGTTGGCAGTCATAGTAGAGTATTCTGCAAGTTTAAGATTGTTTCGATGTATGCTACGGTTTGGTGGATTTGGAAAGCTCGTAACAGCTTGGTGTTCAAGAAAATTCCTCTTCTAGTGTCCTTAACAGTGGATATATCTTCGTTCGATTGGTTGAAATTTAGAGATTAGTATAGATTGATTTGTTGGAATTCTTGGTGTAGTAATCTGTTTCAATATATTTTGTAACTGTCTTTTTTTTTTTCAGTGCCTTGCTAGTTTAATAATATCAACCGTTCTAGAAAAAATAGAAAGAAAATAAATCAAACATTGGCGGAACACTTAAGGGGCCATGGAGGGCCATGCCCCTCCGTTTTTTCAGCCTACTTGTGTTTCTTAGGTCTCCTATCTCTCACCCAGTTTTTATTGAAGTAGGGTTAGTGAATCGTGAAGAGTTGAAGATTGAATGAATGTTGAAGTGTAACGAATGGAGAAGAAAGGACTGCATTCTTCCCTTTAATCACTGTCAAATCCCGCATTACATGCTCTCCTTTTTTTTTCTTTTCTTTTTTCTACTTGTTCTGTTTTTCCTTTTTCTGAGTCCTGCCCAACCATATCCATACTTACACATCCATTTTCACTCCATCAATTCCGGTTCTATCTTATTAATTGAAATACCAATTTGCGTTCTTCTTGCACACACTTTAAGCTATATTTTACTTGATTTTTTGTTATGATCTTGATCTTTTTATTACTTAACTTGTGAATTTTGTTTTTTATGTCCAGTAATTTAATTTTGTTGCAATTAAATATGTGGAGTTTCATGTTATTTCTTAAATAAAGTTAATTGGTTAGAGAATAAAGTCTTTTTCAATTCATTTGTATTGTTATTCTAATGATCTTGTATTGGTCTAACTTCAAATTTTGATATTGAAAGTTTGCATGTTTGTGGAAAGTCCTCTGTCAGGTTTTGGAATTTAGAAATCCTTTTGAGTTTGTGGATTATTGAAATTAGGAAGTGAGAAAGAGTTACTGTTAAGCCTTGTGATTATTAGACCTGGCAAAATCAGACACGACACGACAACCCGACACGAACCCGACACGAAATTAGCGGGTTTGGGTAAGAGGTTTCGACCCGTTTAAGTAAACGGGTCGACACGACACGACACGAAAACTTAAACGGGTTGGGTTAGGGTCAAGACTTCTAACTCGAAAATGACCCGAATAACCCGTTTAATTATATATATATATATATATATATATATATATATATATATAGATATATATATTTATTTATTTATTTATTTATTTAAAATATTGTGTGTATATATATAACTGCGAAACTTACTTTATGTATGTTACATGTGGGAGTTCAACAACAAACAGCAGCCTGGTTGGGTGGTTAACGCTCATGACATGTAAACTCGAGGTACAAGGTTCGAATCCTTTTAAACGCACTAAATATTTTGCCAGCAGAAATAAAGGGTCTAAGTCTTAACTAGTTCTATTTTGGCTATGCAAGTTTCCATCCCACATCGCTGGTGGGATGAAAGTATCTCCCTTCTCATCCCCTATATAATATGAGTCAAGTTTAAGCTTCTAAGGACCAAGCCATGGGTTGCATAAGTCCTACATGGGTCGAATTAAACCTATTTGACCCGAGTTGGCTGAATAAGGCCACATGGGTCGAACTAAATCGATTTGACCCGAGTTGGTTGAATAAGTCCTGGTTACACGGGTCACTGATTATGATGTTTTTTTCTATTCGTCAAAACTAATTTTGTATTGCAATTTTCTCTTATTTTATTAGAACTTTTGCTATGATATAATGCATTTAGGTGTATTAGTACATGCATATCTTTTTTTTTTTTTTTTTTGTGTAGTTTTGGTTTTAGCATCCCTAATCGTAATGCTCGTGTTCCGTCCCTGATATCAAACCTTACGAAACTGATAATTAAGCATGGTTAATTTTTCGATGAGTAATCTACAAGAGAAGTGAATGATACCTAATTAATCAAACGAAAACCCAAAAACAATGATTACAAACAATGAATTGCTAAAGCAATAATGTTGTATATCATGTGAAAAGGAGAATTCAAGAAGTTGCTCCATATTAGATCCCTAAAAATAATATAAACACGGTAAATCGAACTATATCTTGTAGTTATTGTAAAATATAATTGTAGGTTAGAAATCTTCCTAAAATAAGAACACTGTATTCATTTAAATGCTTTAATTAACACATGAAAGTTGAAATAGTAAAATTTTGTTAAAATTAATACATATATTTTAAATGATGAGTTTATTCATCAAATTTACGTGAAATTTTTGTTTTTTGAAACGACCAAACTTGAACAATGTTCTTTCCTAGTATTGTGTTCATGTTTTTTGATTTTGTTATAAATATGTTTATATAATTTAAAGACACATTCCCATCCAATAAAGTCCAATCAAAATAAAACTAAATATCATTGTGGCAAGGAGAAATTACCTTATGTTAGAGGTGCACAAAAGCCGGTTTTTAACCGGTCCGGTTTTTTTTAAAATCGGTTTTTGAAAAAACCAGTTTGGATCCAACCGGTTTCGGTTATAACCGGTCCGGTTTTCACCAGTTTGTTTTTATATGAAATTGAGTTTTAGGTTGACTTTTTTTTTTTGTTTTTAAATCTGTTCGGTTCAATTAACCGGAATAAAAACCGGTTCGGCTTATGATAAAAACCGATTATTAAAAAACCGGTTTCGGTTTTTTTTTTTTTTTTTTCTGGTTTCTAAAAAAACCGGTTGTTGATGTGCACCTCTACCCTATATAGATAAAAATCGTCTCCTACTCACTTTGGATCACCCCACACTACACACAAGCCATAGGCCATGTGGGAAAAATTACCCTAGCATTGGGCTAGTGATGAACGGCCGTGATTGAATAAAAATTGTGACACAGACGGATGTGATTGTAGATGTAACTATTTATATGGTTGTTTTTTGTTAGTATTATAATAGGCCATTTGTGACGAAATTTTGCAAAATTGTATTTGTGCACGGCTTATTCGAAATGAAAGTATAGATAACCTATTCTCGTTTAGATTTGGTTAATCACAACAACTATTGACGATTGTTCTACACATGCAATCATAGGAATTGTATTAGTAAAACATAACCAACATATAACTTTATTCTAATTATATTATAATTTTAGCAAAATCTCTAATAAAGTCTTAATATTTTGGTTTATTTTATGAAAAAATCTTAAATTAATTTTAATAATAAAAAAGTCTCAAATTAATTTTATTAACAAAAAAAAAAAAAAAACTACATGTTTTATCTTCAATAAAATCTTAATATTTTCGCCCAATTTACGGAAAAGTCTCAACATTAGTCGGTTTTCCGTTCTTTTTGTTAATAAAAATTAATTTGAGACTTTTTCATAAACTGAACCAAA
This sequence comes from Cichorium intybus, assembly GCA_023525715.1. Classification (NCBI taxonomy): domain Eukaryota; kingdom Viridiplantae; phylum Streptophyta; class Magnoliopsida; order Asterales; family Asteraceae; genus Cichorium; species Cichorium intybus. The sequence continues at coordinate 16,949,404 of CM042017.1, read as the reverse complement.
ACCAAAATATTAGACTTTATTAAAGATTTTCTATTAACAAATATAGAAACAAGAGGGAGTTTATTGAAAAAAAAAATTATATGGATTGTATGATACAATGTATGTCACAATCTTGAGAGATTTGGAACAATCCACAATAATATTTTTATTTTTCCGATTCCGGTCAATTCAAATCTAGACATCCTTGGTCACTTAACAACTAGACATGAAGCATAATTTAAGTATGGATTATATTTATCGTTAACACGTCTTCTCATATGCAATTTATATTTAAAGTTATATATAAATATATCATATAATGCTTATACACGTATGAGTAAAAGGGGCCTACATCCACAGATACCAGACTAAAAGGAAGTCTCTGGAATAAGATAAAGGCTTATATGTTGTTGTCAATTTAGTAAATTGTCACGATTATCTTGTTTATATTTTTATAACTCATAATTATTTTTTATGTTTGTTTATATTTTGACAACTTTTTTTAAGGAAAAATGTCATAAAATGAAAACTAATAGCATGAATTTTGCTCTTTTAAGTCATCAAATTTTTAATTGTACTCAATAGACCAACAACCTTTTTAATTTTGGTTAATTACACCATTGGTCGCATTTTTAACCTGGTATCTCCGGTTTCTTACCTACGTGGACTCCAGCTCAGTTGAATTAGACATAAGAATAAATAAAAACCCCTTTGTAATCAACCAAAACCCCAGCCACAGTTGAGACCCAAAAAAACGACTATGTGAAATCCTAATCATCTTTGATGTCATCAAGCAAAAATCCCCCCAAATCGATGCCTTCAAGCAGAAAACCCTCTGAGTCGACATAGGGGCGAGCGTGGTCTTGGAACCGACCCGGACCGAACCTGAGTCGAACCGAGTCCGAGATAAGTCATTAGATGGAACCGAGGACCAACAAAAGTAGAGGACTTGGTTGAGTTTTACCCGAGCAGGACCAAGCGCTTATTTTTGGGTCCGGGTTTGGTCTTTGGACCGAGAAAACCGAACAGGACCAAACACTTACTTTTAGGTACGGGTTTGGTCTTGGGATCGAGAAAAACCGAGCATGATCAACCTTAATAAAAAATACACTATTATCGTTTTATATATAAATTGACACGTTTGTATTTAACATTAATAGTGTAGCATGATTTATTACAATAAATGAGACGTTTGTTTATAACATTTTGAATCAATTGTAATTGCAAGCAAAGTACATATTGTCGTTGAATTTTTCTAAATCACCCCAATATTTGTTGTATTTCTCTTCCATCTCATCCACCATCAAGCAAAATTTTGATTTCAATGACCAATCATGATGTGTTTGTAAACATCGCATGTTTCCCGAAAAAACCGATTTCACAACGGTTCCGTACTTGACGACATGCTATCCGTCTTCGTCTTGAATTTCTCCAAAAATTTCACCACCTCTCTACATAACTCGAAATCATTGGAATTGGGAGGTAACACATCTCGTTGGTAAAAAGAATGTAGAATATAAAAAAGTTAGTGATACAAATTTTCGACTTTGATATCCCTTTTTCGGGGCTTGTAAAATAGTCGAGATGAACTCTATTTCAGTGCTTCTAGATCCTAAAATTAACTACAACTCATGAACTTTATGTTAGAAAAATTTCAGATCAATCCGACTTCGTACGAAGTCGTGACGACGGTTTCATAACCAGGACCGAATGCAGAAAACTAAAATTAAAATTGCACAAAAAAATCTTTGATATCCTGTGTTCGGGGGACTATAAAACAGTCAATATGAACCCGATTGCAGTGATTACAGAGCCTAAAATGTAATACTACTCATAAACTTTATGCTCAGAAGATTTCTCGTGAAACCGAATTCGTATGAAGTCGTGAGGACAGTTACAAAAACATGTCAAATTTCACCAAAAACAGAAAATAAAAAGTGAACTTACCACAAACCGAGTATGCCGTGAACGTGAACGTGAAGACTGAAGAGTTGGGTTTGGAAACAATATGGTAGCGTGTATTTTTTTGGTAGTGATACGTTTGGCCTTTTAAATTCCATTAAATACTTGTTACCAAACCCGAAAACCCGACCGACCAAGTGGGACCAAACTCGACTTAAGCCAAATATAAAAACTGAGAACCGACCAAGATACACACGCAGTTCCTTAGCTGGGTTTGGTTCCCTCGGTTCTCGGGTTTAGACTTGGTTCCGATGACCAAATGCTCACCCCTAGTTGACATCATCTTTTTCTTCTTATTTTCTTAAAGTTGAATCTTACAAGTTTCTTTTGTTGAGACTTCCTTTTTCTTTTTTGTTATTGATGTCTTTATTATTGATGTTATCTGCAAGAATTGTTCCCATGATTTCATCGAACATGTAATCTTTCAATCGTTTGACATCAGAAAGTTTTGTAGGCTTTACAATGAAATCCTCTGCACCTTCTTCCAAACACCTGAAAATGATCAAATTTGTTTATTCAAATTCTGCGATCCTAAAATCACGATTGAAAACTACTTCCCTAATTGAAGCAACTAATTAAGATCTTGTGATCTGACAAGTGAAGGGAGAAAGTGATACAATTGGAACCGAATGAAGTGATTAATTAAGCACGACATGAGAGAATAAAGTACCTGATTAATGATTTTTCTTTAATCCATTTATATGTTAACAATTGTCGTTTACTTGATTACAAATTAGGATACAGGTACAACATCACAATCAAGTTGTGTGCGACTTAAATGGAGGAAAATAGAACTTGTCATGTTATGATTCTCCACAGAATAAAAGTGACATGTAGGGCAAAATACGATTCAATTTTTTAACTAACTCTTTCTGAATCGCCTATCACAATCGCAGTTATGGTGGAATCTCCTCTCAAAATCGCAACTCTGATGGAATCGATGGGTTTCACAGATTAAAGGAATCATTTAGATTCAAAAGATCGGTGGGTTTAACATGCGTGCTATTTCCCGCTTGCGAGCAAGAACTGCACTCAATTGACATCCGATCAAATTTGCTGATAAGCCTCTTTATGGTGACAAACACTTTAGACATCGTTATCGTTTAAATAGATACTTATTTTTACGCATTAGCAACGCTTTAGAGGCACGATATGATTATTTTAAGCAAAAAACAAGATGCTAGAGGTAGAGTGGGTTTCAGTTGTATACAAAAATGTTCGGCTGCACTTAGGTATTTAGGATTTGGCATAACAGCTGACGCTAGTGACGAGTATTTGAAAATGGCTGAAAGGACTGTAAGGGATTGTGTGGATTGGTATTGTGCTTGTGTTATTGACATGTTTGGTAAAGATTATTTGCATAAACCTACAGCATGTGATATCGAGAAATTATAAAGAGTATTAGTGTAAACCTACATCACGTGATATCGAGAAATTATATTTGGCACATGAAACGAAACGTGATTTACCAGGAATGATTGGTAGCTTGATTATACCCACTGGGCGTGGGAAAAATGTCCAACTACGTGGCGAGGGCAATTTACCCGAGGTGACGTAGGTGAACCAACTATGATATTGGAAGCTGTTGCATCACAAGATCTGTGGATTTGACATGCGTACTTTGGGGTTGCATCGTCCAACAATGATCGGAATGTTTTGAATCAGTCTTCCATTTTCAATGATATTTGGACGGGGCGAGCACCTGATATGTCATTTATAGTGAACGTACGCCAATACAAACACGACTACTATCTTTGTGATGGAATTTATCCAGATTACGCCATATTTGTGAAGGCGTATGCGGTACCTCGAACTAAAAGGGCAAATATGTTTACACAAAGATAAGAATCTGCTAGGAATGATATAGAGATGGCATTTGGGGTCCTCAAGCAAAAATGGCATTGTGTCAAACATGCTGCATGACTGTTTGACGACGGAAGGATAACCACAATTATGTATACGTGCATCATTTTACATAATATGATAATCGAAGAAAAAGGTAAATCGATTTGCACATACGACGAGGCCGACCTAGTTAACCCAGATCAACAATTCATCCCGGTTCAGCCGAATATTTAGAACGAGTAGTAGAAATTCAAGATTCCGAAACATGCCATATCTTCGAGAAAACTTCGCGAATCATGTTTATCAAAACAGCTTGAATGAGGATGAGTAATTTTATTATTGAATTTTCCGTATGGTTTTCTACATAATATTTTTTTTAATATTAATGTCATGGTTTGTCTGTGTAATTTTTTTAATGTAATGTTTTTTAATGAATAATTAGGTTTTTATTTATTTTTGAAATTTTTTTGATTAAAAAAGTGATGTGGTGTGATGAAATGTGATGTGTATTTCTAGTGTGGTGTGATTAGAATGTGATTGTATGTGATGCTGATGTGGCGGTGATGTTGCGCCCATCACATTTGATAATGTGATGGGTACTCTCATTAGTCTAGTGTGGGGATGAGGTTTGAGGAACATCCTGACGGTTTATTTTTCGAAGAACCGCGTTTTTTGGATTTGCCTAGGCTAGAATCTATTTTATAAAAAATGACTTTTTTGAAAATAATAAGAAAGGGTTTAGAGAGAAGTTGAGAGAAAGAAAGAATGATAAATGTGTGATTTTTAAGAGGTAGAGATGTGGTATTTATAGAGATGAGGGGAGGGGAATGTTTGAGAAAATAAATTTTTTTCTTTTAAGGAAACAAGGGGGTTTGGGCGGTTTTACCATCCCTCATCCCAAGCCGCACACCACCATCTTCCACAAACCCATAAGGGCGGAACAAAGCTGCCGACGGGGTTGCGGCTCCATTTTGCTCGAGCCCGGGACAACTCCGTCCACCCTTAGGCCATGGGGTGTGCCGGACGCAGACACCCTGGGTGATGCCATGTCACCGGGAAGGACGCGGCAAATTATTCCACATTTGTAAAGGCGTACCAACATCCGATTGACGAGAAACGGGTACTATTCACGCAAGTTCAAGAGTTGGCACGGAAAGATGTGGAACGTGCATTCGGTGTCTTAAAAAAGAAATGGCATATAGTGCAAAACCCGTCACGAGCATCGCACATCGAGAACATACGCAAAGTAATGTACGGTTGTATCATATTACACAATATGATAATTGAAGAAAAAGGTCGAAATATTTGCATCTATCAACCTCATCATATGACACAGATGCCGACAAATTCGTTCCCGGTAGCGAGCAATACTATTCGCGCGTACTACAAATACACAGTGCGGAAGCGAATAACAATCTCCGACATGATTTGATCGAGTACGTCTACGCTAATCGCAACAACGAAACCAACGACGATAATTAGGAAATGTTTTTTTATTTTAAATTAATTTAGGAAATGTTTAATTTTTTTAGTGTTTTTTTAATTTAACTTAATGTCTTTTTATTTTTATTTTAATATCATGGTTTTTAATTAGTATAATGTTTTTATTTTAATTTAATTTAATATTTTGTTTTAATTAAAGAAACGTAAAATAAAATGTGACATGGAAAATAAAACGGAAGTCATGCTGTCTTGCATTTTCTGCAATGTGTCTTAGGTTGTCCTGGTGACATGGCGTTGACATGACAGCTGTCTTGGAAAGCCCTGAAAGTCTTGCACATCCCATAATCTTAGCACTGATGAATGCTAAGGCCGTGGGGTGTGCTCGCCGGAAGAACGCAAGAGAAGAAGCTGAGGTGGGAGAGAGAGAACCGGTTCAGCCAATAGAAAAGGAGAACACCGCGTTCCTGGGTTGTCTCCCCAGGAACGTGTGAGGACGGAGGACGCGGGGACGCGGAGGAGGGGCGGTGTTTGGCCGCGTTCTAGGTGCCATCTCAGCAAGGACGCGGGTGTGCGTCCGGCACACCCTTCAGCCTAACAGATAGAAAAGTTCATTAGAGAATCTTTCATACTGCAGATGTTCTAAACGATATTTTATTCGTTTACTAGTTTCTAAATTCAATTTATCTTTAGCATGAATTAATATTTAAAAAAATATGTCATAGAATCATAAAATTGTAGGGAAAAAATAAGACGAACCTTACATATTATATAATAATATTCAAAAGCAACGATTACTGTTAATATTTTACTGTCGTTTATTATATGTGAGTAAACCATTAAAACAAAATGTTTCTACATAATTATTCCGCAAAACAAGGGTCTTATATGCCATAAATAATTATATGGGTCCTAAATTTATGGCCAATAATAGAAAAACATGCTTCAAATAATTCCAATCGATTTGACAATACATGTCTTCTCAAGAACATAATCAATAATACTGTAATAACATAATTTTTTAATTCGAATTCAGTAAGTTGTCAAATGCATTACTAAATTAAGAACCATTCTTATAAATAGAAAATTTTTTCGTGCGAAGTGTGAACCTCTCTAGTAATTCGGTGACTATTTATTTTCCGTATAATTTCAATGCACACTCAAAACTCTTATTTAATAAAAATCCTCATATATTAATTTTTTGATTATATAATGTCTCATGATAGATATGAAAAGTGTCATATTGAATGTTCTGTAATACGGGGTATGTAGCTGCTACCTGTATCGGTGAGTTGTTGGAATGTGTCCATCCCTTAATAGATAATGAGTTTCAAATCTTGTTTAGAACGAAATATGTAGTTAGTTGTAACAAAAAAATGTTTTAGAATACTTATAAAATCGCAACTTGTTATATGCATCTTATTAAAACGAGTTATGTAATAAAAGCCATAAATTTTAGGGTCGAGTGGCTTTGCCATCATCTTGAACCCACAAAAGTACCTCGCCGTTGAACAGATAATTTTTAGAAAAAAAACTTAAATTATTTTACCTCAATAAATACAACTTCAACCATTTCAAAAATGACATCACACTTCTATAATCCACAACCCAGCAAAGAACTTATACACTACAGGTAAAACGACAATCATGGACCGAAAGACAAAAGGTGGTGTTGGTCAAGGCATATATCGGTATTTCATGTAACGACCGTTTTTCAAAAAAAAAAAAAAAAAAAAAAAAAAAAAAACGTTGTGAATAGTAACTCCGGCATGAATAGTAACTCCGGCGTGAATAGTACTCCGTCGTGAATAGTACCCGAGAATGAAGTAAGCGCTTACCTCGTGATGACGTCGACGATGATGTCGTGCTGACGTCGTGATGACGTCGACGATGATGTCGTGCTGACGTCGTGATGACGTCGTGAATAGTGTTTTCAAGCCCTATAAATAGAGACCTAACTTCTTCATTTCAACCCACAACAAACACCAAACAACCTTACGATATCGAGGAGTGTTCTGGTGAGGAAAATAGGTCGGGAGGAGTTAGGAGCGAGCGGTAGCTGGTAACGAGGTGCTCGGGAAGTGCTGGAAGAACGGAGCGGGAAACGTGCCAAGGCTTTGCGAAAACGCCAATCTTAAGTGAGTAATCACTATTGTATTTCTCTAGTAGTTTATAAGTGTTAAACTATAATATGTAGAGGTTATATTATTCGTAATTCCAAAAATAATACCGAATGATTTACTTACGAGGATGGTGTCTAGGCCGATTACTTGGGATCTGGTTGTTGGATTTTCCGAAAGGCTAAAATGCTGAAAGGATCCTGCCACCCCAACTAATCTTCTACCTGGCTATCCTTTACTTGATAAATCACGAGGTATCACGTTGGAATTATGGAAGAGTTTAATGATGCAACTATAAGATAGTTAACAATTAAAGAGTGATAAATGCCTTACTGTGTTAACAGTTAAAGAGGGAATACGAAGCAGAGATAAACGCTGTAGTCGACTATAATCAGGTGAGTTTCTCACTACATGGTGTGGACGTTATATGTCCTTTACCGTATTTTTGTGTGCTTATAAGATGTTTATAAGATGTTGGTAAATAGTACCAAGTTGTGTGTATATTATTGATATATATCTTTCTGTTATAATTGTATGGGTTGGGTTATGGTGTGTGTGGGTTCGACGTACTGAGCAATATAGAGATACGAGCAAAAGACACTGAGCAGATACGCATGACTCGACGTACAGGGTATGCGCGGCTCTAAGTGCTGAGCAAGGGAATTAGATTTACTGAGCAGATACGTATAGGAGGTTATAATCTAATATACTGGGTAGAGCATAATATGTGACGTGTGGTTGTATTTTTCCTGTTAGGGGTAAAGTATGTGTAGCTGATATGCTGTGTAGTTGTTGGAACTCACTAAGCCGTGTGCTTATCCTTTCCCTTTTAAATTACCATTTCAGGTTATACAGGTGGAAATGACGGACAGGCATGACGGGTACACACTGATGCTGCTTAATTGGGGATTCATGCGGTGAATTGATGTTTAAAATGATTTCTAAATATCTTCAAAATGTTAATTATTGAATAAATTGATATTTATTTAAATGAAGATGTTTTATTAAAAACCGGGTGTTACAAGTTGGTATCAGAGCCAAGGCTTGAGTGAATCAGACTCACTTGATGGGTTTTGATCTCAAGCTTGAGACTTAAAAGTTTTCTTTGGAAATATTTTTACAAGAAATTATAACTTGTTTTTCGAGTAAGGGGTTAAATGAATGTTGTTGCAAAGCCGCAGTGTGTACCGTCAGCCGACGTCAGTGGGGAAAAGGTTAAGTGCTTAGTCTTTGTTGCTATTTCTGTAATGTATGTGTGCTTAAATGCCATTAAAGTGTATGCAGTAGGAACTAAATAGTCCTAAAGTTGGCCAAGTTGCATGTTCCTTGATAAGTGTTATCCATAAGGTAAATCCTTTTATGTGAAAAATTTTCTACGACTATGTTCGTAAAACAACCTGGGGTATAGGTGGTAAAATTATCGTGAGAAGTGAATTGGGGACTTCTGGACAAGTTCTGAAACGAACGAGGGTAGGTGTGGAAGATAGTAGTAGAGCTCCTACTATTGAAAGCACAGGATCCGCGTTCGAATCAGGAGTTGGTCGTAAGGAATCCAATACACTGAGGGTATAACTAATTGGTGTATATGCTGATAAACTGTATTTGTCCATTCTATTGGCAATCATAGAGTTTATTGGGATCAATTAGGACGCTGGAGATTGAAAGTCTAGTGACGTTTCATTTCTTAATAATTAAGTAATGAACAGTTGATGTGACTATAGTAGACGAGCTGTGCAAAAGTGACACGTTAAGTCTCTTCGTTACTAAGAAAAGCACAGATAATGGATGATAAAAAGAAGATGTTGATTGCTAGAATAGTCGATTTTGATTGACTATAAATAAACGTAATGTTATTTAGAGAAGAGCATAAGTCGCAAATTTAATTTCCAGATATGGAGATATATGTGAGGCTTCCAGGTCATCTACAGTTGCTGGTTAACAAGTTTTATATACGAAGTGTGTCAGACGACTCTAGTACGATAATGATGAAGGCTGAGGATGTATGTGAGCGTATCAGCAGAAATTGGGATCCAGTAACTGGATGGCATAATTTGGAAGAAGACATACGTGAACTAAAGCAATATATAGATGTGAAAAATATACGTACAGATATACGTGTACATGCTAGAAACATAAGGTTTTATACGTGGTGTCGTATGTTTGCAGAATTGGAGTTTTATCCATTCCCGTACAAGAGAAGTACATGTATACGGGATGGACATATAATAACAACTCGTGAGAGTGCAGATGACATAGTGGTGTGGCGTAAGGGTATTCATGTAGGTAGTGAATACTATGAACGAATGTATCATAATAGGCTAGATGTGGCCTATCAGTGTATCATGTACTTAAAATCTGTTAGTATATGAAAATAATAAGTTGAGAAAATATTGCTAACTGGCCAAGATAACCATCTTGTTAGCATATGTGTGTTGGGTAATAGACTAAGTGAATACCTCTTAAGTAGGTAACTCGTAGGCAAGTAACCGTGGATAAACTGTGTCGGTAGCTGGTTGAATATCTAGTTGATATTAGCTGTGCGGACGAATACGTAAGTATTAAGTGGTGATAACCATGGATATGGTATCCTATGGTGGGTGGAGATTTTGTAGTTGTATGTGGAGGCTGAGCTGATATGAGGATTCTTGGTGTCATGTGGTTGGTTGCAGAGCTGTGCAGTCGTATGTGTGTTAACCGTTAAGCCTTTAGAGCGAAAAGCTGTTTATTCTGTGGGGCCACTTATACTTGTAGCTGGGACCACTTATTAGGTGGGGCTACTAGTATTGTGGTTGGGACCACTTATGCTATGGGGCTACTTGTACTTGTGGTTGGGACCACCTATTCCGTGGGGCCACTGGTAACTTGTAGTTGTGACCATTTATTCTGGGGGTTAATAGTACTTGTGGTTGTGACCACTTATTTAGTAGGGCCACATTTGGTAAGACCACATATGTGTTGTGGATCTTATGAGCAGTAATTGTGGTGGGACCACATACAAGTGTTGTGATGGCTTTATTGGCTGGCAGTTCTAACACACATACAGTTGGGTGTTTGGTGAATAGCTGAGCTGTTGAGGTTGTTAAGAGCAGGGGTTGTGATATGATGTGGTGAACATGTGATTATACGATGCATAACAAGTACCTTGCATCCATGATGTATGTATTATGAGTGTATGAGATTACATAACGAGTACTTTGTAGTCTCAATAGGTTGGCCTAGTTGATTAGAGGTGGTTAATGTGCCGGTATTGTGGTAATACCCTTTGGATTTACTAATACAACCGTATTGTGTTGAAATAGGGAATGATTGAGTGGAAGAATAAGTGTATGACAATGCTGGAGATTCCGGGGACGGAATCTTATAAAGGGGGGAGAACTTGTAACGACCGTTTTTCAAAAAAAAAAAAAAAAAAAAAAACGTTGTGAATAGTAACTCCGGCGTGAATAGTAACTCCGGCGTGAATAGTACTCCGTCGTGAATAGTACCCGAGAATGAAGTAAGCGCTTACCTCGTGATGACGTCGACGATGATGTCGTGCTGACGTCGTGATGACGTCGACGATGATGTCGTGCTGACGTCGTGAATAGTGTTTTCAAGCCCTATAAATAGAGACCTAACTTCTTCATTTCAACCCACAACAAACACCAAACAACCTTACGATATCGAGGAGTGTTCTGGTGAGGAAAATAGGTCGGGAGGAGTTAGGAGCGAGCGGTAGCTGGTAACGAGGTGCTCGGGAAGTGCTGGAAGAACGGAGCGGGAAACGTGCCAAGGCTTTGCGAAAACGCCAATCTTAAGTGAGTAATCACTATTGTATTTCTCTAGTAGTTTATAAGTGTTAAACTATAATATGTAGAGGTTATATTATTCGTAATTCCAAAAATAATACCGAATGATTTACTTACGAGGATGGTGTCTAGGCCGATTACTTGGGATCTGGTTGTTGGATTTTCCGAAAGGCTAAAATGCTGAAAGGATCCTGCCACCCCAACTAATCTTCTACCTGGCTATCCTTTACTTGATAAATCACGAGGTATCACGTTGGAATTATGGAAGAGTTTAATGATGCAACTATAAGATAGTTAACAATTAAAGAGTGATAAATGCCTTACTGTGTTAACAGTTAAAGAGGGAATACGAAGCAGAGATAAACGCTGTAGTCGACTATAATCAGGTGAGTTTCTCACTACATGGTGTGGACGTTATATGTCCTTTACCGTATTTTTGTGTGCTTATAAGATGTTTATAAGATGTTGGTAAATAGTACCAAGTTGTGTGTATATTATTGATATATATCTTTCTGTTATAATTGTATGGGTTGGGTTATGGTGTGTGTGGGTTCGACGTACTGAGCAATATAGAGATACGAGCAAAAGACACTGAGCAGATACGCATGACTCGACGTACAGGGTATGCGCGGCTCTAAGTGCTGAGCAAGGGAATTAGATTTACTGAGCAGATACGTATAGGAGGTTATAATCTAATATACTGGGTAGAGCATAATATGTGACGTGTGGTTGTATTTTTCCTGTTAGGGGTAAAGTATGTGTAGCTGATATGCTGTGTAGTTGTTGGAACTCACTAAGCCGTGTGCTTATCCTTTCCCTTTTAAATTACCATTTCAGGTTATACAGGTGGAAATGACGGACAGACATGACGGGTACACACTGATGCTGCTTAATTGGGGATTCATGCGGTGAATTGATGTTTAAAATGATTTCTAAATATCTTCAAAATGTTAATTATTGAATAAATTGATATTTATTTAAATGAAGATGTTTTATTAAAAACCGGGTGTTACATTTCAAAAGACAGTGAATGTGAAAATCATCAACAATCTGAGTTGTTTTGGGATCTAGTGGATTGCAATTCAGAGCTCATTTTGCTTTGAAATGAGTGAACTCGAGCAAAACCTTCCACCTCTAGGTTTAATATCTATACTTGATTCATGTCTTTTTTACATGTTTGGATTGTGGTAATTGTTTTAGATACCACTTTTATCTTTAAATAATTAAAGATTGAGATTAAAAGAATTATACTGTATTGTATACCAAAGTATTGTGAAAGTTTTTGCTTTAGCAAAGTCTATAGTTCCTAATTAAAAGATATGTTTTTGAATACCGAAGCTTGGAAGAGTAAGTAGTGCCCCTTTAACATTGATCCTGGACAACTAGTGTGCTCCTCATTAAAAGGAAATGTTAGTTTGAGCAGTTAGTTAAGATCTTCACGAGATCTGTCCTAGGTGTCTTTTGGTGATTGGTTGTTTACTACTTTATTTATTTCATGTATATATTAGTGTAGTTAGAGTATGTCTTTACATTTTGGGAGTTTGTGTTTCTCTAAAACATTTGAGCCTATAATCTCATACTTTCATCAACCAGTTGAGTTGATATTCTATTTTTTTGATTGTTCATACATTTAACTTTGCATTCAAATAGTCATTTTCTTTATTTTTCTAATAAGTGGTATCACATTAGGGATGTCAAAGACCCCCGTGGGACCCCGAACCCGTACGGCGGTATTTCTTTGAAAAAGCTGGGGGCGGGAGCGAGATCAACCCTCGTTTAATTTCGGAGGCGGGGGCGGGGGCAGGGGTTGACAACCCCATCCCAAAACTCCCGCGGGGGCCCCGTTTACACACACACACACACACACACACATATCTATATATATATATATATATATATATATATATATATATATATATATATATATATATATATATATATATATATATATATATATATATCAAATAAATAGCATTTTAGCCAAAAATTGATTTTCTTAGCCCAAAAATGAATTTTTTTAGCCTAAAAATCAGGGATGGGAAAACCGGGGGGGGGGGGGGGGGGGGGAAACAGGGGAATTTCGGGGGCAGGGGCGGGGGAAGCTATTCTCATCCCATTTGACCCCATTGACATCCCTATGTCACAACGAGATTAATCAAAACTTTCAGGAAAGTCATTCGTGTTTCTCATTCTGCAAATCTATACTTGTTCATTGATTTGTTTATATTTCTGAGATCTAAATTTTTGAAAACTTTTGACAGTTAATCAACTATATTTCTATCAAATAACGAGTTACAATCAACAAGTTGTTTATAATGTTTCGAATAATATTTGTAACACCCCGATTTTCATATAAAAGTCATGCAAAACATGTTTAAAATTTTTACATGAGTTTAACTACATGTACAAAAGGTGGATAAACAAAAACCATTGTAGTTTATTCAAATCCATAGGGTGTTACAACATCGTATCATAAAACCATAAGCTAGTTAGAATTACAAACCATTACATTAACAAAAGTTCACTCCATCTAAAATCGCAATTTCTTTCGGTTATCTACATGGGTTTGGACACAAAACATGTGTAAGCATAAATTAATCATTTTCAAAACCTTTATAATCAAATCATGTAGTGACACTTGTTGTCAAACCTTTCATATACAGCATGTAAATATATTTTGCTTTCAAAGCCTTTCAAGTAAATCAAGTAATAAAACTATTGGCATAAAACTTGTTTAGTTTGACTGGTATTCTAAGACAATTGGATTTTTATACTTAGGGCCTTAACTACTATTGGTGATACCCTAACTCTATACTAAGATGATAAGAACATAATCAAACCACCTCAGCCTCTTAATGCATGTTTTGACTAGTATCTCAACATGCTTGATTTTTATACTTATGACATTAATTGCTCTCGGTGATACACCAAGTCTATACCAGAATGGAAAGAACTTGATCATTCCATCCTGGCCTCATTTAGCTTAGGACATCTACTTTGCAAATGGATGACTACCGTCCCAGTAGACTCATCTATAGTCCCTTTTGGGATCATCATTGCCCGTGCCAAACATTATCCTTTCATTCATATTACTTTTACATTACATTTCTTTGTTTGCATCAAATACCAGTGATTCATAAACATAACATTGCTAGCCATTAAAACATTCATTCGTAAACACGTTAAGGTTGGATGCCAAACATTCTTTCATAATCATCGTAGGCTTGATGACGAAACATTCTTTCATAACATAGTAGGCTTGATGCCAAAACACTCTTTCATAACATCGTAGGCTTTTGATGCCAAAACATTCGTTCATAACATAGTTGATTTGTCGCCAAAACATTCTTTCATAATCATCGTATAAAGCTTTCATAATAATGACATAGGTAGAAAGACTTGCATATCATTTCATATTTGAAAGTCACATAAAAATTTTATAAACAATTTTGCCATGTACCATATAGTGGGAAAATGTCACACGTACTCATCTTAGTAGCTAGGTTTGATCAGCTACACTAATCCACTTGGCTCTTGCCATTCGATGCTTCCAAGCGTACTCCAATCTCTATTAATTTAATAGAAGATTAGAAACATATTACATTCTAACGTACAATATCGATCTAATCGTTCTTGAACCCTTCTACTCATTATCTAATTTAATTTCAATGGCTAAGTATGATTCTTAAAGCATAATAACCATTTTAGACACTCTTACCCCTTTTGTCCCATTTTGACTAAGTATGGAATTTCATGTTTCTACAAGATAATTACATTAACAATATAATATCTACATCTCTATAAGTTCACTTTAATAGTTGGACTTCAAAACATCCATCATTTTACTTATTTATGTCATTTTGGCAAATATTAATCCATAAATTTTGTAAAAGTAAACCATTGTAAAACATATTATTTTCCATTCGTGTGACGCTAAAACATTCCCAATACTTCATAAATGTCATTCCAATTCAATTATATGTTCACATCTACACTATTTTTGTACATACTAGTATTTGTCCCATTAAGGGTGGAATTCACAATTCCATTCCACTTTACCATTCTTCTTTGTCCCAATAAACATGTAAGTATAAAATTCCTTTCATTCCTCTTTTAAACGAGTAAATTGTTCATTCCGTTGCACATCTAATTCCAACATTTATTTTAAACCTTTTAATCACATTTACATGTCAAGAAATCGTCAATATTCATGCTTCATGTATAATACAAATTCAAGTAACCTTATTTCGAATTTACCAAGTCATACACACATGTAATTACCAACACATGTAAGTCGTCAAACTTAGATTTAAAAATATTTTATTATGGTCCAGTTTGACCAAAACAGAAAGTCAAACCTTATTCATCTTCTTGTACCATTTCAAATCCATAAATCAACACTTTAAATGTTTAACTTTCGTATGATGCAACAACACCAAAAATTTAGCTATGACTTGATCGAATATTCACATTATGCTTAACTTTTGGTACCTAAAACTCATTATATACCAATTCAATGTAAGTCTTCATGTTTGACTAACAAAAGGTCAAGCCTTTCCAAATATCAAACAAACAATGCACATATTCTTACTTCTTTGAAGATTTCAACTTAATCCTAAATGCTCTTGATACTTAGAAATCGATCCTTAATATTCATTCAACAATTCCAAGTTAACCACAAATATAAACGACTTCTTGTGTTCTTAATTCTTGAAGCTATTATCAAACATGCACACAATCATTCAAGCCAAAGAACCAAAACCTTACATTCCTATGTGGTTCTTGAATCAACAAAGTGTTAGAACCAAAAACCAACTTCAATTTCAACATGCATGGAAGGATTTTCGGTTTTACAAAACTAGGGTTCCAAAAACCAACCTTTACCTTTGAGTTCTTGTCCAAAATTATGAAATCGGGAGTTGATGGTTACTTTACTGCACAAATCGGACCACTTGGAAGCTTCTCTGTCTCCCCAACATCCGTCGTCGCACCCCGTCACCACCACTACCACCAACAGCGACGGTTTCGCTGCTGATTTGTTCGTTTTTAGGCTGACAGAACCAATAGTAGCGATGACTGCTTTCTCCCCGTTGTTCTCATCATCTCTCTCTACATTTGAATCTCTCTACGACTCCTTCGATCTCTCTCCTTCTCCCCTTCGGTTTCCGATTTCAGCTTTTCAAGATCTTGGGTGTGTGATTGTGTTTAACGATCGAGAAGTATAGCTCCAGAAAAAGAGACGCACACACAAGAAAGAAATTGGGGACCTGGTTTCAGATCTGAATTTGACTTGGTCTAATTGTGTAAATTTCCCAAAATGCCCCTAAGTTCATGCCTAAGAAACTTTTCAGCGTTTGTACCAGATTTTTCCCAATCTTTGCTCTGGCATAACTTTTTCATATGACATCAAAATTTTACAAACCTTACACCCTTATAAAGGTGGGAATGAGCTTTACATTTTTTTCACTAACTTAAGTCTGAATCTAATCAGAGTTTTTTTTACAAGCCCTCAAACATGACCATTTGAGTAGGGATGTCAACAGGGTCAAACAGGATGGGAGTTCCCCCATCCCGGCCCCTGAAATTCTCCCATTCCATCGCCCCCGCCCCCGTCCCAGAAATCTTCAACCTCTTTGCCCTCGCCCCACTCCCGGATTCCTGGATTTCCCCTGCCCCGCCACCGTTTCCCCGCCCTTGAGTCAAAAAATCAAATACCAACTAACAAGTAACAATTAGAAAATAGTAAATCAAAAAATCTTACCAAGTTACACGAAGTCAGAAATCAGACAAAGTTAGATAAACTAACAATTTGCCTTTTTCAAAGAAGCTTTGGTGAAATCAGAGAATCAGGGATGAGTGCAGACCTGAAATTAAAGAAGCGGACAAAATCAGAGAAGTCAGGCCGAAAGGAATCACAAACCTGAAATTAAACAGGAAGAAATCACAAACCTAAAAGAAACTTTGGCGGTGACCAGAATGAAGATGACCTCACCGGAAAGAGATAAAATTAGACAGGATAATCGGTCCACCTCCACCACCCTCGACGAAACACGAGTGTTGACAGACGACTACGCTGAAGGAAGTCCACCTCCCTCGACGACATTGGAATACTCGTTAGTCGGGAACTTCAGATTTCAGAACTAGGGGAAGTGATTTTTGGGAAATTGATTTTCGATTTGGAATTGTCGGTTTAATTTTCATAAAAGGGATGGGGGAATAGCAGAAACAATATAAGGAAATAACGGATTAACTATTAAGGGTATTTTTTTTGTCAAATGGTCAAACCCTAGTCAAAGTCTATATAGCTTAACGGGGACCCCGTGGGGTTTCGCGACGGGGCTTCCAACTCGTGCCCCCGCTCCTGTAATTAAAGCGGGGTTAATTCCTCCCCTGCCCCTGTACTTTAAAAAAAATATACCCCCATATGGGATCAGGGTCCTACACGGTTTTTGACATCCCTACGTTTGACCCTTTTTGCCACTTTTTGGCCCTTTTCAAACCTGAATCTTTTTCCTATATTTTAGTCATCTCAAATATTACAAAAGTTACTTTGATGACCTTTTCCCAATTCCCCTTATATTTTGAGATATTAATTTCCAAATATAGCTCAGTAAACACTTAAGTTTTTGTCCTAAATTTTCCGATTTCGCCCTTGGGTCATTAAGACCCATACATTTAGGTATTTTCACCTTATTTGACCATTTCTCCCTTCTATAATACATTTAATTTATTTAGGTATTAAACTCTTCGAACACCAAATGCTTGTATAAAATCCTTATCTTATCTATGTAAATTTTTCTATTGTCGCGAAATTAGATCAAATACCAAAGCTCTGATCCTTATTCCTAAAGAATATCACTAATAGGCAGATCGAATGGAAGACTACATGTGTACACTTTATCCTGATAATTGGCGATCAAATTGAAGAAGGTCTACTCATCCTATTTTCTTTGAACTCATCGACATTTTGAGCAAGACTTGCTTCCTTAGAATCTTCTAAAGAAGTCACCGCAGTTGAAAAGAAGAAAATGGTAAACGACCTTTATTACAGGAGAGAATTAAGGAATGGTTTACCACCTAATGTGTTTTCTCTAATTCAAAACTACAAAATTGCTAAAGAAATTTGGTTCAGGTTGAAATATCTTTACAAAGCCACTATGTTTAGTTACATGAACAAATGACAAAGTAATTTATGGAATTATGGTTGAAAATCTTTATGAAGGCACTGTGTTGGATAAGGTTGAAATATCGAAGTATGTTCACCAAGGATCAAGTGTTAACTTGTAATACAAACACTACCAAAGTTTTATTCAGTTTTAAACTACACCTATATATACACAAAGTAAGGAGAGTAGAAGTACAACTAATCACAAAAATACATGTCGGACAATACAGGTGATATAACCAACTGCTACCACTAACATATGCATATTGTTAAGAGCAAGATAGTAGTACGGTGTTAATATTGAAGGAGAATTTTCTTATCTAGTGAATCCTTCAGTATACAAAACTAATACAAATATGAACTTAGATGAGTTCGCTAAGATCAGACTGTCAAAACATAATTTGCTACTAAACAGTCTTTGGTTTTGTGACCAGTCTTTTCAATCAGCCCTTCTTCAACAAAAAATCATGCCAACCACTTCAAGAACCATTGTCCTCACCATCAACCACTAATTCAACAAATCACTAACTTCTTTCTTCTCAACTTCTGAATTTTCATTATACGACATAATTTACTCCAGATTTTGTTGATAAAATGAAGATCAACTTCATACCATTTTCAATTTTGCATCAATGGCATTTGTTGCCTCATCCTCAATATGTTTTCTTCCTCCAATTTATTCTTGTTTTCCATACTCAATTCTTCTACAATCTCTTTACCTTTATCCTTAGCCCCAAGACTTACACATGTACTTGTAATTGTCGAAAGCAAAGTAGAGATTGGCATATTAGAAATTGCTTTTTTAATAGTATAAAAGGTCTATGGTTGTGTAACAATTGGAGTACCAAATGATAAACCTGGTGTTGAAGATATCATTGGCCCAACTTCCAGAATGCTAGCACCAAAATACCCCTTCGTGATGAAACCATAATAGGTTGAGAGCACTATTTGACAATCTGAAGAGAAAGTTGAAAATTAGCTCCAGTTGTTTAGGAATAGAAAATTGAACAACTTCAATAGTTTGCAAGATCTTATTATTATAGGTTTCTTACAAAACCTTGGTATCATATGCATTTACAGTTGGCTCTAGAAACTTGATATGCGCAAAAGCATCATTTATAGGCTTTTGTAGCGAAGCTTCTTTCTGTTGAGCATATGTAACAGACTTCTATATATCTTGAGAATAATACTCCTTGACATTCTTCACTTCATCAACCAATTTTGCAACATATTCACTCAAACTTGAACTCACATCCTTGAGCCTCAACGATTCAGCATCCATAAAAAACTTCATATCATTAAAATGTTTAAATGAATCAGCTTGAAGCTCTTTTTAAAATTCAAAAATACTTTGCACCAAATTAATTTAGCACTTGATCTTGTGCAGAAAAATTCTTTGTACATTCGAGCACCAAAGCATCAATATCAGCATACTAAGATGACTGAGTTTGAGAATCAGACAATTATACCAATAATTCATCTTTCTGTTCAAGATTAATTTAAATTCTTGCTTCGTCATCAAAATATTATCATCTTCATCATTTCCTTATACCTCGTCTTCAATTTTAATTGGAGCCAGAACAAGACCTTTAAAATCAGGATTTATCCCCTCTTTATCACCAAGAGTAAAGGTCTTTGATTTCTTAGTTAATGTGACTTATGGCAAAGTGAAAGAAAGTGTAACAAAAGGATTCTCTAATCAATCATAAAAATGTTATAGTGAGGTAGAAATAGAGGAAATGTGTTCTATAGATATTAGAATTTCGGGTTAACTAACTATGAGTTCTGAAACTCAAGTATTTTCCACTTCGTTGGATATTAGAATATTATTATGTGAAGTGGGAATTTGAGTTGAAAAAAATGGTTATTAAATGATAGGTTTTAAGCAAAGTATGGACCCAATTTGAAATTAGAGAAGTCCAGATAGCCAAAGAGGGCCAACTATGCAATGCAACCAGAAGAGGCGAAGACATTCTAGTGTTGTTGAGATCTACGCCTTGGCGGATTCTGATTTCTTGGTCAAGGAAGTTTCTTTACTCCGGTCAGACTAACCAAAGTGGATCAATGGTTGGAGAAGTATCACGAGTTGGGTGCATCTCACCCAGAGTGACATCAATACTTTTGCCAATGGATCAGTAGATGGGTTAGAACCGAAGACATCTGGATCAACAGGACCGAGGAAAGTCACGCCTCATTCAAATCAAATGATTTGATCTTGGTTGGTCAATAGAAGCAAGACATCCAAGATAGACATCAATAAAGATTGGTGGCCAAGGAATTCCTCCGACCGAGGAGGTTACCAGTGTGAAGTTTTGTGACAAAGTTAGAACTCCATTTGAACTGAAGTGCAATGTCAGAGGAAGCCTATCATCAGTAATTTTCTACGGACCGCAGTTCACCTTAACAACAGTAGCTTTAGCTATGGTCACAGGAGTGAATGCATCAACAGTAGAAAGAAGATGAAACCTCAGTTTCTTCAGACCGAAGAAAGTTCTTCTAAGAAGAAAGAGTTAACACTCAGCCGAAGATCTATGGGGGTCATCCAACTGAAGAAGAAGTCTTCGGTTGGACCCAGTATTGTGTTGCCACATCAGCTGTCAAAACTATCTTGGGAATACGTACTGGTACATGTCTCAATATGTCAGGGTAGCATAAGAAACAAGGAATGGTCGTTTTACATGCTGTAAAGTCGACTAGGTGTCTCAGGCCTAAGGAATGAATCCTTGCCTAAGGCCATGCATATTCTGCTATCCATAGTGTTCAATAAATACATCTCACCCCCTCCACAATGATGTATGTCTAATGTTCAGCTTGTGAATATTGTGCAGGTGGTAGCCATAAAATGTCTCTTGTAAAATATTGAAGTTTATCGCTTTATATCCTTGTGTTTTGTCAGCTTTATCTTCGTGCTTGGTGGTGCCTCCTTTTCCCTCTCCAACAAACTGGTATCAGAGCTTCAAGGTTGAAGAAGGGTCACTAAGATCGAAAAACTGGAGTCTACAACTTTGACATTTGGAGGATGCAGATGGAAGATTATTTCTATCAGAAAAGCTACACTTGCCATGGTTAGAAGAAGAACCTGGAGAGGTGTTAGTGGAAGAAGTAGAACCAAGTTGAAGAGAGAGCGAGAGAGCGAGAACGAGAGAGAGAGAGAGAGAGAGAGAGAGAGAGAGAGAGAGAGAGAGAGAAAGAGAGAGAGAGAGAGAGAGATAACGGTCCAAAAGTAGGCATGTCATCACCTGCTAGATGGAACGAAAGTGATCATTACAAAAATCATTGTCCAAGGATCTCAGCAAGAAAGGACTAAAGAAGGTAGGAGTGGCCGAAGTCTGTAGTGATGACCTAGAAGAGAGTTTGGCAACCACAAGGAGGAAGATAACAAATGAAGGACATAGAAGTTGAAAAGACGAGGAATTCTACTCATTGAAAGTTGTAGTATGGACTATGGTCACAATGGAGAGAAGGAGATTGAATATGCTTGTCTCCAAGGGACAGTCTTTTCAGATCCGTAGTGGAGCCTCAACTTTCTAAAAGCTACGAGTTATTTGGCAGACAGGAGGAGGTAACACGTGCCCCGGAGGAGCAACCATCCGATTTCCTAGTATGGAGAAAGTCTATCCTGACATCAGTCTCATCTACAGGAGATGTCCAGACACTATGTTAATCTTCTAGTAGGAGACTATGCGGGTCTCATAGAAGTGCCAAAATTCGGCACTTGTGCCAGAAGTCATAACATTAGTCCCTACCGAGGTGACAGTCCTTGACAAAAGCCAACATCCGAAGTTAGAATAGTGGAAGAGAAAAGAATACATTTTAGATCGGAGAGGGTTCAAACCAAAATGCAGTTCTTTCTCAGTGAAGTCTTCAGTCCCCTCATTTTTAAGTTAACTAGAATGTCATGTTTGGCAGAAAAGAGCAAGGTCGAAAAGTATCCCTTGTGCATCTAAGGATCTTTGGATGTGTCACAGACGTCAGGGTTAGACAACGATAGTGACAAGCTAGATGCGAAGACGAAGGATGCCCCTTTATTGGCTACGATGTGAATGACATGTGAGGGCTTTGGGATAATCGTGTCGTCCGAAGTGAGAAAGTGATGTTAAACCAAGGATGCCTAGATTAAAGGAGATTTCATAGATACTTGATACTGAGGATGTCTAAATGAACTCACATTATATATGTGTATATATACATAATTTTTCTACATGTCACGAAAGTTAATACAATGTTTTTAGATAGTAGTTTTATTTTGGTATTTGGTTTTCCTTAGTTTTCTTTTGGTATTTGGTTTTCCTCTCTATATATGGTGGTGTTGTTTGTCTTCTCATCAATACACTCTGTGAGTATCCTAAAACAAGGTGAATATTTATGGAATTAACGTCATAATTTATCATAATTTAGACATATTTATTCGTTGTTTTATCTCGTGCTCCTTACAAAATATAAGACTTCAGCAAGTAAAAGAATTCTTTAAACTACATAAATGACGTAACAATGTAGCATCATAATGTAAAACATGGGTGTTTAAATCCCTCTAAAAACTCTTCAATGTACTATTTAGAATAATCATGAGACTTGGTTATCATTAGTGAAATTTGTATAACTTTTAGAAAATTAGTCGATTTGACGTTTAAAATTAAATATTTTTATAACAACGGAATAAAATTTAAAGTTTTGAACATCCACATCTTAAAAGCAATTATTGTTAAACTGTATACTTTAATTACTCATTTTTTGTTTAATGATATTTTTCAGTAATTTCCACAAACAAAATGCAAGATCCTTTTGGGGCCATTAGTAATACCAATTACCAAGTAATGGGAAAGAGCTTCAACGGTTTTATGGGCCTAGCCCATTTATTAGAAAATCTATAGAAACTAGAAATTAGCGAATTGAATAAAAAACCGGATACTTTAATTCACGTCTGGAATTTCGTTCAATAACACTGGTTTTTATTTAGACATCAAAATCATATGCTCAAGGATTATAAGTATTTAATTAATAATGCTTTTTAGTTGCCAAGGCCAATCAAAATTAAGATTTTAAAATCGATTATGTATAGTAAGTTTTCATCTTGGATCATGAGAACAGTTTGTCAAAATGAATTAGTTTCTCAAAAAATGTTTAGATTTTATTAAAGAATCAATATTGTGTTCGTTTTCTTCTATAATTTTTTTATAAAGTTAGGTAGTTTTCTTTAAATGATGTATTTGTCCATTTTCAAGAAAATAATATCCTAAGTATCATAAACTAGTTTTAAATTGTGTTAATGTATATTAAGTCAACAATGCTAGATAATTTGGATAGATTTTAAAAGTTGAAGTAAAAAAATATTGCAATAATTATTTTTATATTATTTTATTATTCCATTCGTACTAATAATTATAAAACTTGTGGCTAAAAGACATTACGATTAGGATTGTAAATGAATCGAACGAGCACGAACAATTACTTATTCATGTTCGTTTGTTTAAGATAAGCAAAAATTAACAATCACAAATGAATAAACTAACAAATTTTATTATTCATGTTTGTTCATGTTCGCTTTTATAATATTATATATACAATGTAATATAATAAAAAAACTATAAATAAACGAACATAAACAAACGAACAGAAATGACCGTTTACGAACTAACGAGACCATTCGTGTTCACTCATTTAACTAAATGAACCAAAAAACTTGTTCATGTTCGTTCATTTATTAAATAAACAAACAAAAACGAATTTTTTGCCAAACGATTTGAGAATAGTCCTTTGGACATTCGGTTCTTTTACAACCCTAATTATAATGTTCCATTTCCTAAAGAGAAAATGACTTATAAGGGTAATGAACTTTATCATAAGTATACATTTATTTCTTTATTTTTTTGTATACATATGACCATTAAACCTTTTGTTTTGTACACATCAGTCATTTATGTTTTATTTTGTACGCATATGATCATGCAACGTATTTTTTCCGTACACATATGACAATTACACTTTTATTTTCATACATATATGACTATTGACATAAGTGACTAAATGTGTACAGAAAAAGCTAGCTTAATGGTCATATGTGTAAAAAAAATAAGTGATTAAATGTGTACAAAACAAAAAATATAATAGTCATATGTGTACAAAAAATAGACTAAATTGTAACGCCCCATTCTCAGTTTAGTAATTGTTTGACTAATCATTTATTTTTATTCTTTTTGGAAAAACGACGATTTAATTGTTGAGTTATTAGAAATTGTAAAATTTAGAATAATAAAAATAATATGAATAATAATAATAAAATAAAATAAAATAAAATAAAGAGGTTTTAATTATGTGTTAATATTTAAAATGCATTTGAGGGGCTTAATTGTCATTACTGCAAACTTGATTTGTAACACACTTTTGGGCAAATTAAAATTAGTGTAGCAACGTATAAGGACCATTGTTGGCAATTACTCAAAGTGTTGCATGAGCTTCCTTTTGGCCGTGATTTCTAGCTATCGGAACAAGTTCCAACCTTTTTTTTTTATCGCGTCTCGACTACGACTTTGAAGCCCAAGCCTTCCCTCGACTTTTTTTCTCCCGTAGCTCCATATATCGCAAACCCTAGTGTCGCTTGGAATGGAAGTCGTGAACACGAGCATTGCCGAGGTACCATGGCGGGATGGATGAGTTACCGAGGACTTCAAGATCGGGAAGCCTAGGTCCAGTTGTGATTCTAAAGATAACGGTGTCCGAGCCCTCTTGCCATCTTCTCTCATTATTTCTGTTGGTGTGCTCATACAAGCGCATGGCAGCAAGAACCGGGAAAGAGATTGCAAGGGAGAGAAAAATGGACGATCGTGATTAGCTAGGGCGCGCTGTAAGGAATGGTTGATCGGGACTATTGTGATATGACCTTCTACGCCTTTCCCCCCTTTTTCTTTGTTGCAACAATACATACATAAATACTACCCTTTTCTACTCGTGATTTCTTGGAGCTGAGAAAGTAGAACCGGGAGTTGTGGATTAGCGGGATTGTGAGGATGTGAGGCCGATAAAGCCAAGTAGCAACAGCAACAGTGGGTTCGGGTCAGCAAGAGGGGAGGTTGAAAGTGAATGAGCCACTAGTTCTCGAGTTCTAAATGCCTAAGGTAAGCCTTAATGTGATTCTCTTTGCGTTTCTCTTTTTTCACCACCATTGAGCAACTCTTGAACCACCTACCACCACCATAACACCATCACGACACCACCATGTAGCGTGGTTGTATTATGACCAGAAAAACCAGCCCTTGGGGTTGCAGTTTTGGATGTACATTGATGTCCAAACGGGAAGAATACATGAGACATATAATTCCTTGATTAACCTCCGTTGTGTGTGTGGGTTTTTTACCAACGTATGGCCATCGTTACATCACCGTGTTATCACCACCTCACCGTGTGAGGATGGTTGTTGGGTGGCTTTTTTACAGCTTTGTGATGGTCCTTATACCTAATGAGTTTGATGATAGTGGAACCCGAAGCATAGTTGTGATTTTATGTGCATAAGATCAAATGTGGTGATCAATTGTTGAAGCTTTTAACTAATCATCTAGAGAAGGTCTTAATACGTATCATAATGCTAGTAATCAGTAAGTATGTCATTAAGAACTTAATATAATATGTGTTTGAGGAATGAACAAGGAAATCATGCTAAAAGTTAGAAAAAGAATGCAAAAGTTCGTGACAGATTCTGTCCCTCACTTTGTGGATCGTTTTACAGAAAATTGGGGCAGAATCTAAGAAAATATAAACATGTCGATTGGACTTATGGTTTGTGAGTTATGGTCAAAATATCGGACATGGTAAAAAATGGCTTAATTGAGAAAAATCACAAAAGTGTCTTCTTAAGTCCTTAATGCATTAAGACCTTAGGAATCAGGTGTTTGGACATAATTAACAGTTTGAGAAGTTTATAAAGACATTTTTCGGTATTAAAAGTATGAGCTTAATTCATAAAGAACGTAATGCCTAAATGCTTTAAGACTAAAAGTAAACGGAAAATAACTTAATAATAAGCGACGAGGAATACATGAACTAAGAGTTTATGTTGCAAAGAACTTAACGGGTTAAGGTCTTTTGTTAAAAACTTAATGTATGAGTAGAAAAAGAAGCTAAAACGTATAATGCATATACGGGGATTTCCACAGAGCTTACACCCAACGCAAACGCGCAACCACAATCCTTCGTCCTCTAACTGAAAGTTCTCCCCCACCTAGGGTTCGAATCCGCTAACAGCTGACTAAGAAGCCACTACCGTTCCACAGGCAATCCACCCTTGACCCACTGCCAAAACTGCTGACAATAATTGCCTTCACATGCCCGCTTGAAGATAGATCCCGAACCAACTACCCGCATTCGAAGCAATGATAACGAGACAACAATATCGAAAAGTGACCAGAACAAAGCCATGAAAACACACCGACCACATCCAACGAGGTTCCACCTCTACATCCAGCTTCTAAGCTCCGCCTTCCAATTCCGGGTCTTCCATCCTCACCAAATGAACACCCTCACCCTTCGGGGTAACAAAACTTGAATCATGACCATCATCCCTTGACAATCCCAGAAAACTCACCCTGACGTGGCCTAATCTGATTGCAGGAAACACAAAACCTCACATCCAGCTTACCGTCCCGGCGGTAAGTGTAACACCCCTTTTCTCAAACCATATTTATAATACAAATACAGTTTTCAAACATAATTTACAACTCGTGACTATAAAATAGCCACTTAAATTTTTATTTTATTTTACAAACTTAAAACTTGAGGGGTATTACAGACTCAATACAGATAACCATAATTTAAACTTACAGTGTACAATAACGGTCCCAACTGCAACTCTCGCTCCCTTCACCTAAGTACATAGCATTTCAAAAACATAGTATACGTGAGACATAAAGTCTCGTGAGTAATATGGGTTTAGACCCAAAACTTTTCTATTCAAAACTTGAAATATCAAAAGTACATTGCTAAAAACTAATTTATTTCATAAATCTCAAAATAACTTTTTCTTCTTTACTTTCAAACTTTAAAAAGACTTCCTTTTATAAAACTGCTTTCTTTCTCATTTTCTCGTGACCAACTGAAACTTATGAATTAAGTTAATTAATTCATTCAACTAGCTCCCCTCGCGGGACAGAACAGATCTGCCCACTCAGTTTGCTCATTCTGTCTCCCCTTTGTGACTTGGAACGAATTCAAGCACAAGGGTATACTAAGCTAGACAACTACTTCGCGACGGGAGGTACCATCCCAGTAGTGTCTTCTGATCCCCCAATTATGTGGGTGATCCTAGTCCGGACAACTGACTCATATTTCTTTCTTTCTTTAATTCTTACTTCATTTCATCTCAATTTGGTCAAAATGGGACACAATTTGTAATAAACTAAAACTCATAAACTTTGTAACTCTTTATCAAAAATATTATCAAAACTACTTTTAACATCTTAGTTCCCAAAAGGAACTTCTTTCAAAATACTTTGCAAATCATACTTTAAGAATCTACTTAAAACACTAAGCCCTTGTATAGAGCTTCATTCAAAACCATTTTCCAAACTTTAGTATTTATAAACATTGGAAATCATACTTTTCTGAAAATAACATTTTGCTACGTACTAGAAAATCCTCATAGAACTCACCTTGACGTTGTTACGAGTCTCTACACTTCTCGTATTCCTTTCCCTTTTCCGTGCTCAACCACGTTTGAAGCACCACCTATACATGTATTATATATATAAATACTCAATATAATTAATTCTATAATGCTAAGGTCTCATATAATATAGCTATAGGTTATAATAAATGTATAACCATTTATAACTCATTTTACGGTTTTTCTCCGAAATACGCGTATATTGCTACAGTACCTCGAGGGGTCGTATTTCAGTTCCGACTCTTTTCCATGAAATCTTAGACCATATTAGACTTGTGTTTCAAATTTGGAGTTCATTAGACAAGTCTAGCTCAAATTCCAAAAATTAAGTTTTAACGTGAATAGTGAATTTAGGCTCTGCCGCTACAGTGATTTTTCCGCAAGGTCGAATTACGGATTTGACCATTCCCGACATGTTCTTATACCATGTTAAGGTTATGTCTGAAATTTCAGGTCAATCGGACATGTCTAGCTATAGTTTCTAGCGTTTGAGTTATTTAAAAATTCTAACATTTTTGGTCCCTGACTGGAGCACTGTAGCACGCAGTTCACCCATTAAGCACTTATTTCAGTTCTTAATCATTTTACTATCATTCCATGACTAAAACCCTTGTTTTACATCAGGTTTTAAGCCATGGAATCACTAATTCCAATTCCATTTCTTCAAAATCCCGTTTTTGATATTTTGCACCAAAAATCCATCTTTTTGAAATTAGTCACTTAGGAGTGTCTTAATACATCCTAAGTGATCATTTGGACCCAACAAAACCATAAAAACCAGCTTTGATCTTACAAACCCGTTTTTAGGGTTCTTGAGCACAAATTCCCATTTCTTGATTTCTAACATATAGCAACCTACTTCCATGTTTTTGAGTTAAGTTCTTAACTAATGGCTTACTGGAAGCATTAGCTACTTAACCCACATGATTTATTACTGAAATTGCAGTTTCCACTCAACCCAAAAAACCCAAATCAAGAACACACACAAAACCTAGGTTAAAACTAAGGAATTCTTACCTTGGAATCACTAATTCCAATCCTTTGCTTGATTCCCTTGGCCAATTCTTGTTCCTTTCTTCTTCTTCTCGTGATCTTGCTGCACACTTCTAGTTCTCTCCCGTGCTCTCTGGATGCTTCTAACTTATGAGAGAATAACTCTCATATTTCATATATATATTTAATGTTTATAATCTAATTACATTTTAGTCCCCAAAGCTTCATATTTCTTTCCAAAATGATCCTAAAACCATAAATCTTGCAAGGAATGTTCTACTAACTACTAACTTGACATTTTCTTGACATTTTGGTCATTTTTCATGTCAAATGACCAATTTGCCCTTTTGGTCAAATTTTACTATTCACGCGTCAAAACTCCAAATTTCTCATAAACTTTTATTTCTCATTATATTATTTTACAAATACATATTATTACACATAATAGTCGTACAATATGACAAAAGACGGTTTTACCCTTTTTGACTTTTTCGCGGGTTCTTACAGTAAGGGTCCTCCACCCCACTTGGAACTGCAGCCTGCACCTTTTTCACTAACGGCTGCCCCAAATCCTCATTCTGTCTTCTCTACCCCAGCAGAGCATTAAACTCGATCTCCCTCGATGCAGCAGCAAACTTCATTTCAGCAAAAGTTTGACATCGAGCGGCGGCCACTAACCCGCTGATTTCCTTCCTCATCATAACCTGGCATCGAGCCATCATCGCCTCCTCCTTTGCGGCGAACTGCTCCTTAAACAGCGCTAGCATCTCCATCTTGACCGAATCAACCACCAGAGGGTGCATCTCGAACACAACCCTTGTCACCTCCACGGCGACCAAATCTCGAACATCCTCATCACTTATCTCAAGCCCCACCCGGCCTCGCGAACTCGACCCGAATCCCAAATCATTTCCTCATGGATCAATCTTCCTTATTTGGAATTCCGACAAGAAACGAGTTACAACACCCATATAATTACAAGCACACACGATTCCCTCTTCTACAGACTCCTTAGGTCCCTTGAGTCTCCCTTCGTTCCAGGTACGAATCATGTGCTTCCAATAGTACGGGACCTTGTACTACCTTCCGCACCTAATCATACTTGTTCCAAAGATCGTCCCGGTTCCCTTAGTCGCCTCACTCCCTTCTAAAGGGCATTCAAATATCATTCAAATAACCCTGCACCGAAGTGCCTAACACTCTTCCTAGTCTTCCTAGGATTTCCACATCTCACCCGCACCGTAAAAACTTCTGCTCATACCGTCAGGTCGTCTTGTGAACGCGTAATCGTATGCAATAAGAACAGATAGACAGTCGAATAGATGTCCCTACCTTAAAGTCACAACCAAACAAGGAATAGCCAGGAAGGTCGGTTCAAGAATTCTAAGGCTGTCCGATCCTATCACATACAATCCTAAAGCATTCCCTTAACATCCTAACAGTACAAGCATATGTCTAAAAGGCACACACAAGCAGCACATAGCAAGTAGCACACACTAAACAGCAAACTAGGCAAAAGGCATCCCTATGATCCAGGCTAATTCTATCATGAAATTTATTGAGTGGATCCTTAGCCTACTTTTAACATACATCATATCATCATTACCTAACATCATGAATATTTTGGGAATTAAATCACTTACCATCGCATCTCATTCTTTTCAAAACTCATTTATCTGATTAAAACCATAAGTCATGTATTCATACCATGTTTCAGACTCCCAAGCAACAATCAAACAAGAACATGCAAGGGAATCCTCCATATGTTACCCTACCCAACTCCTTAGAAGTTCATTTAAAACGGTTTTTCCTTTGAAAATCACTTTTAGAAAATCCTCAAATCTCAGGTTTGAGTTTGGATTCACAGTCTTGTTCATCCGAATCCTTGGAATCACATTCTTGTTCATCCAAATCCCTCAAACCAAGGCTCTGATACCAAATTGTAACGCCCCAAAAACCAGACTAAAATTTTTCATTTTAAAAACACTACAACTACATAAAACGGATTGTCCAGTAAAAACCATTCAAATTAAAACTTAATATTTAAACATATAAAAATCGTATTTATCAAATTATTTACAAACATTATTCAGCGGAATATTTAAAAAACAAAAACATCAGATGCGGTACAGTCGCGCCGTGCTCCAAACTCAAACCAGAAAATACCTGAAAAACAGTTAGGGTGAAAGAGTAAGTAAAAAGCTTAGTAAGGTCCCAAAATACAACAGGATTCATCACATAAACACAATCACAAAATTTCTCTAAGCTTGCCCCGAACAAACTGGCTCTCGGGCCTGCCTCGATCTGCCTCGGCTAAGAATTCATGAGCCTGCCCCGTTCCGTCCATCATCGAATCAACTCATTCTTTGATCTTCGGGTGCCCAGCTACGACCGATCATGCATCATCCATTATCATGCAGCAGCCCTCGGATCTATCAACTCATTCTTTAGTCGCCATAACGAATCCATCGACTATCACATACAAGCACAACAGTAT
The DNA here is from genome assembly GCA_023525715.1 of Cichorium intybus. Lineage (NCBI taxonomy): Eukaryota > Viridiplantae > Streptophyta > Magnoliopsida > Asterales > Asteraceae > Cichorium > Cichorium intybus. The sequence continues at coordinate 16,917,963 of CM042017.1, read as the reverse complement.
AAACATACAGACTAACCCATCGGGTTCCTATCATCAATCATACAGTTAAATAACGTAAGGCATGACTAGCTAATACACATTACTTCACACAGTAATTAAGGCTACCTACGCATGTAACTTCACCCATAGTATAGTGAGAAGACTCACTTGATCCACAATCGCAAGTATACAACACTCCATGCGAGTGTCCTCAGATCCCGATAAAACGAACTCCCTAACAAGGGTAAACTTCACTTAGAACTTCCTAACCCCAAATAGGATAAACCTCTAAGACCGGTACATGAGTCAAACTGGTTAAAAATTCAACGGTCAAAGGTCGAAGTCAAAGTCATGGGCAACAGGCAGTTAGCGCCACTAACTTCCCTAGTTAGCGTCGCCAACTATGAACAATCTCAAAAATCCATTAAGCTCTTAATTCATTCAGCCAAGGTCTCAATTCTTCCAAGGACCTTCCACACAGTCCCTAGGTTAAGAATAAGATCCAAGTCCAAAATGGTCCAAAACTCAACAAAACCACCAAAGAGAGTTTGACTTACTCTCTAAACCAACTTAATGGTTCTAAATCATGATTTAAAGGCATAAAGCATAAAAACACAAGAATAACCTTAAAACTGTAAAAATATGATAAATTTACTCAAAATGGTCCAGAAACAAGAGGCTTTAGCGGATTTCCTTTGAAGAAAGCCTCCTAGCAACACCATGCATCCTATAGCATCATAATCTCTTCAATAATGCCTTCCAAAGTGACCAAAAGAGCCAAAACCAACCAAGAGAGCTTAGAGAGAGAGAAGAAAAACGACCTTGGGGTCTAAAATGATGCAAATGACGGCTGACTTAGGGTTCCCTACCTTTAAATATGGCCCAAAGTTCAAAATCTAGGATTTTGGCCCAAAATCATCAGTTAGTGATGCTAACTCTTTAGTTAGTGTTGCTAACTTAGATCGTGCAAACCTACTACCAAACCCTACGAACATTAGCGGCACTAATCCTTAACATTAGCAGCGCTAACTGCCATTAGCAGCGGTAATCCTTAACATTAGCAGCGCTAACTGCATAATTTCCTAAAATCTCACTACTAGAAAAAAGGCCTTTAATGACACGCATTGCGTGTCATTAAAGGGTACAGATGACATGCAAATGTATGTCAAGGAAGCCCTTGTCATAAATGACAGATGACACACATTTGTGTGTCATAAATTTACGACATACATTAATGACAAACCTTTATGACTTACAATGTAAGTCATAAATTTTTTTTAACAAATAATATATATATATATATATATATATATATATATATATATATATATGATTTAAAAAATACTAAAATTAAATCACACACGAAATTTCATTTCTTATAATATAAATAACGTATCATTAATAGAATATTCCAAATACAATCATTGCCACATCACAAAATGGTTTATTGCAGTTAACTTACACCGAAAAACAAAGGACCAAAAATGGTCTGTGAAACATCAAGATATATAAAGACATCTTCATCCTTTCTTTTCTTTCTTTGTCCTAGAATTTAAATGCACCATCAGATCCACTAGTCCCGAATGAGTGTTGGAGTCCCGAATGAGTGTTGGACCTGAAAAGCAAACAAACATTTAAAAAATTCATTCTGGTATATATGTTCTTATGCTATAGACAACATATATACACGGTTAGGCAAACAAACCGTTAAAAAAATCATATTACCTTAGTTCAATAGTTGGCAGCATCCTCTTGTTTGCATTGATCCAATTTTAGACGACTCTAAAAGTGTAGCCAATCAGCAGTGGAGCATGAAACATGTTGAAACAAAATAATTCACATGTTTCTAAATATGTTGTAAATTGTCAATTTATATTATACACAATTACAAAAGAAAATGTCATATGTTTGACCTTATATATTGGAGTCATTTGCCTTGGTGAAAGGCAATTCAGAATTCATAAATCAACTCATCTAGTGACTAAACACAAACAAAATCATATCAGAACCGTGAAAATATACATGTTTGCAAAATTAGAATATGAACAACCTGACATTAGGGAGAACATTGATGTAAACGTTTACAAAACCATAAGAAGTATGAAAGTAGATTAAATAAATAAATAGAAAATACCTCATAAAGTTTAGTACCTCAAGAAGGACAAGGAAGTTTCCTTTATTTAATACTTAATTCTAAATGGACATTTAAGACATTTAATCTATTTAAACTAATTGCCAAATCAAACATCGTATTCATTGTACTCATTTTAAGGCATTTAAGACATTTGATCTATTTAAACTAAATGCCAAATCAAACATCGTATTCATGGTCGGCTCATCGTTATATAAGTGATTATCATTATTACCTCCATACCAACTACTGCAAATAATGGTACAATCAATCACCACGACAATTCTCCAAGCATAGAAACTTCTGGGGTTTTGTACATAACAAGACCAAGGGAGTAGACACCATAAGCTGCAGCAAATAAGCATGAATAATCAACACAAGATAAGATGAATGAAAAAAAATCGTATCCAACAAAATTATCTATCAAGCCAATATGTAATTGTTGCAGCAATGAAGATGCCTGTAGTGACAGTTGTCCCCAGCCAACTATTCATATAGAAAGATAATGAAAATTCAATAAACGTATGTTAGTATCATTAAAATCTATGATATATGCAATAGAAATTCTTGAATTATCCAGTATAATGAACCAAATTACAGATGTAAAATAGTTCATGCCACTTTGTAATGATAAGAGCAGTCAAGCAGCTAATTAGTCTGGCGTCCCACTAGGGATTTCACCATATAACTATGATTCCATCTGTTCAAAACAGATGCCTCCAATACCATAAATTCCTAACTCTGTAGCGAAGTACATTTTAGGGCTCAGTGGTGGTTCCATCTGTTCGTTCTTATAATCTTCTTCATCCTCCCCCTTTCTCATTTTGAAGACACCCATCTTCATCCGATCAGAGCTTTCATGCATGCGTCAACCCCAATAGAAATAGTCATAAGTGTAATTAAATATGTTAATTTATAGCAGAAATGTGTATGTATATACCAGATGTGAACGATAAAAATATTGAATCTTAATGGCTACCTTATAATGTGTTCTCCTTTCGAGTTCTTGGGGAGACCTCATGAGCCAGGCAAGCTCCGCCGCTGCATTTGCTGCCGCCAGGCTGTGATGGTGGTGTAGACGGAGGTGAGCTGTGGTTAATATAGCAGTGGTGGTGGTTATCGTTGAAGTCGATGACTGCATTTTAGGGTTTTCAAAACCAACGGTGGTGTGGACGGCAACAACGCGATGGGAATGATAAATCGTTCATATGAGAGCAGCTAACGAGGGGCGATGCTTATGTGGGTGCCAATGCCGATTGGAGATAGCAGACAGAGGGGCGGTGTGAATGGCGGGTAGCGGCGATGGAAAGGGTGAGACTACAAGAACGAGAGTGTATCAGGTGAGGATCGAGGAAGCATGTTGAACCCTAGCTTTGGTTGAAGCGTGAATGGACAGGCGGACCAGCTAATTAAGAGAAATAAAATGAAATAAATAAGATGACACACATTTTTATAAAATGACGCACAAGTGCCCTCCGTGTTTTTCTTTTCTTTTGGATTATGACATCAAAATATGACATACTTTTTAATGTGTAAATCTTATGAAAGATGACACGGATTTACGACACGCGCTTATGTATGTCGTAAATGTTTCAGATTTTAAAAAAGATGACATTTATTAATGACATACAGTTTTTATATGTCATAAAATTAGTGTGTGTCATAATTCGAGTGTCATTAAAGGTATATATTCTAGTAGTGTCTCATTCTTTTAACATTGAACTCGGGCATTTTGAGATTAGGGTCTTACAAAATACCAATTTAAATGAATATGCAAATGTTTTTAATAAGAGTTTATGTTGCAAAGAACATAACGGGTTAAGGTCTTTTGGTAAAGACTTAATGTATGAGTAGAAAAAGAAGCTAAAACGTATAATGCATATAAGTAATAAAAAGTAGCAAATTTTACTATAATCTAAGTATTGTCTATTGATAATAATTATAGGAATTACATGTTACGTTTGATGGTTGGCACTTGGATTCCGGTTAGCAACACAGTCGTATCAGATGAGTTACACTAACTTGCTGATTATGTTAACCATGCATGTAATGTGTATGTTTGTGTGAATGTATATTGTATATAATGTAACTGACCATGAAGGATCCTAGAGGAGAAGTGGCTCAGTTGGCTGGTCGCGAAGGACCTTTTGGACAACGGCCAGCGGCGGAGGTACCGGGGACAGCCCTTCGGGGAACCAACCAACATGAAAGAGTTGGTACCAACAATATATATTATGTTAGATGTATGTGAATGCATGTTATTGATATAATATGTGAGTATTGTGTTTCTCACTAAGTGTTTCCGCTTACCCGTTGAATTCTAACATTTCAGGTTAAGGGGTATTTTTGGAAAAGGACACGGTGTGTTCGCTCCAAGCTCGTATCAAGTTAAATGAATGGACCAATATGAGTAAATTATTAAATTAAGTATTCCGCTTACGTTTTGAGTTTTATTCAAAGTTAGACACTGTTGGAAAATATTTTATGGAAAAGTACAACATCAACTTATATAAGTATTTTGTTAAGTTAAGATTAATTAAGTTCAAATTTTTTTTGTAAAGTACTAACACCCATACTCTGATAAACTATTATTTAATTTTTAAGAAAGAATTTTCTAAATTTATTTAAAGGTTTTATTTTTAACATGAGATTTATATGAGCAAATATGGAAGACTGAAACGCAAGTTCTTGGGAGGGAAATGCCAACTCGGCCTGAGCACATAGTCGCTTTATAGGCAGTGAAGCGACCATACCATGCTCCCCATGTTGCCCTGACATTTTTATATTGTGCCCTCGTGCATTCCCAAGGTATTCTGACAGTCGATGTGACAATACCAATACAGGGTACAACCGAAGACTCCTTCTTCGGTTGGATGACCTTTCTTGGACCGCGGTTGAGTAACATGCCCCTAGACAGGACTTACGTAACTATCTGACTATGCTCATACACTTCTGTCGAAATACACTTTACTCAGAGGCCAACTCTTCGTCGAAGAAAACTCTCTGGTCTGAACAGAGATTCGGTCAGAGAACACTGAGTCTCACCTTCTTCCGCTGCTGATGCATTCACTCCTTTGAGTATCAAGTCAATAGATTCGATGATGAGACATATTACATATCTCTAGCTGACTTTCCAAATGCCAATCCAGCAGACATCTTGAATATTGGAAAGAAGTTTCATCATTAGATGATACCAAAGAAACCCACTCTTGCTCCTGCATGCGAATATGTCAGATGATACTTGCTGAGGCTCCTCGTCAACTTGTCGGAGATAGACTACGAAGTCGATAGGTTGTTTCATATTCCTTCGCAGATGTATGTGATTGAAGGGATAGAAAATCAGGAACCTGGAGTAACCACTAAAGTATTTCTCGATATATTTCCCAAGCCTCATAGAGTGATTCACCATCATCCATATGGAATAAGAATGTGTCATTTGGTTTTTATGTGTGGAAAGTACCTCTGTAAAAACTTATCGAGAAGGCCTCCAAAATGGTGATAGACCCAATCGGTACTAATGATAGCCACCTTTTCGTATGACTACATAAGAAAATTAGAAAGAGTCAGAGATGGATTGTATCTTCTGTGGCCCTATTTGTCTTGAAATGTTGCATATATCCAAAAAGCTTGTGATATATGTATTTGGATCACTATTGGACAAACTTCCGAATTGCACGTTATTTTGCACCATTTGAATAACTTATGTGTTATCTCGGAATTAGTCATTCCAAGGGCCGGTCGTTAGATGCATGATTGGGTACCATGAATTGAGGGTCGGGTGTAATCACACATGGCTGTATGAGACATCATACCGATGGTTTCTTTATCCACTTCTTATTTCATACTTTCGTGATCGGTTTCTGTAACACCCGGCTTTTAAAACAAAACACCCCTGAAAAAATTTTCATTTAAAACCAAGGTTTTAATACATAAAACTATAACAAAGGGGTATATTTTAATAAAAACGGGTACAAGTGTATCAAGGAGAGTATATAATACCATAGTCTCCTTTGAAGCCGGGCTGCTACTACAGCATCTATGAGTCCCACACCGAAGTCACAGACTCTATCTTGTCCCCTATCAGTATCATGCTAACCTGCAGGAACATTTAACAAACGGTATGAGCTACAAAGCTCAGTGAGTAAACAAATCTGCAAATAACATGTATCAAAATACAATTATATAACTGTCTAGATATCGAATCCAGACTACTAGCCTTACTGGCTAACCGTATGTATTTGAGGATACCGCATCCAAAGTACTAGCTTTACCGACTAATCATATATCATATGATTATCAAATCACCTTATCATGTCTAATTAGTTATTTGCATACCGATCATATCAATTCTGTTTGCCGTCAAGGCCGTATGTATATAATAGAGAATAATATTCAAATTCTCAATTATCGTTTTTGTCCCCTGTTTCTTAGTCATATCTGACTGTATCATATATCATGACTATATAAGTCATATCATTTGTCATGGCTATATAAGCCGCACCAAATCATTTCTAGCATGTGAATCATAGCCCGCAGGCCGCACCAGTTTGGGTTCAACAACCCGGTATCGTAGCCATCATGCTGCACCATTTCTGTATAATCATATCATAGCCTTATAGGCAGCACCAGTTGGATATAGCATCCAATATCATAGCCACAAGAGGCCGCACCATCTGTTAACAGTTTCTTTCACGATCAAATATGGCTCACGGGTTAGCCCGCTGTTGCCTTGGCTCACGGGTTAGCCCGCTGTTGCCTAGACTCACGGGTTAGCCCGCTGTTGTCTATATAAGTTTGGCTCATCAAAATAAACCATGGCTCACGGGTTAGCCCGCTGTTGCCTAGACTCACGGGTTAGCCCGTTGTTGTCTTTATATAGGTTTGACTCACAGCTCCGTTCTTGTCTATTATAGACTCACGGCTTATCTGGTCTTGTCGTACCATAAATATTGACTGACTCACAGCTTCGTTCTTGTCTATAATAGACTCACGGCTTATCTGGTATTGTCATGTCATAGTGTATATATATATATATATATATATATATATATATATATATATATATATATATATATATATATATATATATATATATATATATATATATATTGACTCACAGCTCCGTTCTTGTCATCGCAATGACTCACGGCTTATCTGGTCTTGTCTTTTACATATATTTTACACTTGTCGTTTTCGTCCCTCGAAGCTGTTTCAACCTGTAACAATTCAATCATCATATATCATATATGATATCAGTGAGATTACTCACCTGGATGCTCATTGCATTTGCATTCCGGTTGTTTCTTGCCTTTGGGTGCACCACAACCATTTTGTCCCATACCTATATATTCATTTATATACCAAATGATAATAGGTTAATAATCATTTCAATTGACTCTAATGCAATAGAGTTCAATACAATATCATTATAATCAATGCCTAGTTAATAAACTTTCCGTTTACTAACTTTTTATGAATTTTACTATTCACCGAGGCATTCGAATCGATCTACAGTGCCCCCGAGGGGTCGAAAACTCAATATAATAATTTGCCCCAACTTTTCCGACCATAACGAGCCTACGGTTCAAGTTTGAGGTAAAACGGACAAGCCAAACAAAAGTTAGCATTTTTGATCCCCTGCCTGGCCCCTGCTTGGAGGCGCATTGCGCCTAGGGCTGGGTGCACTGCGCCTGGGCGCACCCCGCCCTGGTCCTGGGCGCACTGCGCCCTGCGCCTGGGCAGACCTCCTGGCCAGTCGCGATTTATGTACTGTAGCAAGCAGTTTTGGCCCATTAAGTCCTTAATCCAGTCCTTAATCGATTAGGGTTTGTTCTAGGACCAAAACCCTTGACTAATAACAAGTTTTAAACCATTAGAAACAAACTCAAACAATCAAAATCAAGATTTAGGGTTCTTGATCAAAATCCCAATTTTCAACAATAGCAACCTACTTTGCTGTTTTTGAGATATGTTCTTATCATATAACCATGTTTTAAGCTTGGAAATCGCATCAATATCATGGGTCATAACTGGAATTACATATTTCAGTTCATCCCCCATGAACCCATCAAGAACATATTCAAGGATTTGACTAAAAAGTCAATTTACTAACCTTATTTGGCTTGGAAATCATCAATTCCATGTTTGTGTTCAATTCCATCTTCAAATCCTCCATGAACTTGCTGAAATAGTATGAGAGAATTCCTTCCCGATGCTTCTCTATGTTCAGCCCCAATAGGAGAGTCAACTCTCCTATTTATACCTCAATTTTTTACAAATTTGGTCCCTAAGTTCCATTTCTTGAACTTTTGGCTCTTTTATCAAGTTTTATGACATAAAACTTTCATTTCTTATATTTTTGCCACAAGCAACAACATTTTTACATAATTGGTCCTTCACATGGTCAAATGATCAAATTACCCTTTTGCGGTAAAATGACCAAAAATCCGTTTTTATAACATTTTAAGTCCAAAACTCAAAATATTATTTCAAACTAAATACTTTTCTGTCCAAAAGACCAATTTACCCTTCCAAGGTAAAATGACATTTTTACCCTTATTATTATTATTACTTAATAAACATGTTTTGGCGTTACAAATTCTCCCCTCCTTCAAAAGATTTCGTCCCCGAAATCATACAAGGAGTTGGGGGGATGCCATCCTCGTTTCGTTTTACTTTCGGTCTTCCACGTCATGTCGGAATCTATATGGTATTGCCTAAGCACTTAACCATACCAGTCTTCTTATCTAGTGATCACGTTACAACTTGCATATCATTCCTCCGGTTGTCCCGGGTACCTTAACTACGTAGCTTTCTTCATCTCATCATAAGGAAGTTGTTGAAAATTATTACTACATAATTCCTTTCTTGTCGTCCAAAACAAATTTTAACCTTTCCAAAGGTTTACTTTTCGTATTACCACATTCCTTTACTTAGTATTTCAAAGGTTTATATTCGATGATCCACATACCACCTTTACAAATTCTTAACCATTCTTCAATGTCGTTCGTACTCATCAAGTCTTTTCTTCAGTTTGTGCAAGAATCTAGGATCTAAACAACGGCTTTATCACATCTTCAATCCAATAAATCGGAGAATAACACGGTATTCCATACCATTCTTCATGTGAGTCATCAAACTGCTAGCATGTAAGCTGATATTTCTTGCAAATTCTATCAGAGATAGACAATTTCCTCATCTTCTACTAGGGTTTGCTGTGCAATTTCAAGCACATCTTCTAAAATTTGCATCATTTGATCATTTTGTTCATCAATTCACGGTACTTGCGGTGACTTTATCGCAAAGTCTATAACAATGTTGTCCCATTTCTTCTCTGGGCCAACCACGGATAAATTTCTTCGCATGTTTCTAACGGTTTGACTTTACTTTACGTACAAGTCAAATACTTTTCATACCTCTTTCAAAACCTTTCTTCTGTCCCGGCCACCAACACATAGGTTTTATCGACCTATCCAGTCTGGTATTGTTCCGGGTATACTGCATATCTAGTATAAAATACATCTTTTCAAGATGATTTTCATGTTTCACCTTGCTTTGGAATTCACATTCACAACCGCCAAGGGTTTTAAATCGCTGTGATTTTCCAACTAACTTCTGCTAATATTCAATCATTATTTCATTTATCACATTTTCAGATTTGCACACATCTTTCTGTGCTACCCGAATCAACTCAGGTACTTAATTTGCCACACTCACGCATGTGGTTGTATCTTTCAAAAAAATACTCTTTCTAATTCAAGACATCTATAATCATATCTGCCTTTCCAAGATGGTACAAGATTTCATATCCGAAATCTTTAAGTAACCCATCTATCTTTGCTATCTCATATTCAGCTGCTTTTTGATCAATTAAGTACTTCAAACTCTTATGATCCATACAAACAGTAAGCTTTACACCTTACAAGTAGTGTCTCTAAAGCTTCAATGCCAAATCATAGTTGCTACTGCAACGTCGTATATCCAAAATCAACTCTGGATGCATTTCTATAATCCAATTTATCTTCTCCGCTTAGCATCAATGCTAACATCAGAGTTTCACACAAGGTTTATTCTGAACCTTCACAAGATACTTGTGATCTTTCTACCACTCAGACTTTATACTTTTATTAGTCAACCTTAGTCAACTGAACAACTGTCAAGGAGCAGTTTTCTACAACTCTCCCATAGTAACCCGCCAATCCAAGGAAACTACTACTAATTTCAGTCAGATTCCAAGGCGGTTTCTGTCTTATCACAGTATCATTTCCACTGGATCTACTTTATCATCTCAGACATTATTAACATGCCCAAGAAATATGAAACTTCTTTTTGCCAAATTTTCATACTTGGAGAATTTTACATATCACTTAGCTCGGTGAAGTAACTCCAATATCTGGTACAAACGTACCTCATATTCGATCTGGTTTCGAGAATAGCAAATTCTCAATAGTCAATGCACATATGCATCAACTTGTCTTTCTTCTTTTCAAACAAGGTAGGGCTCCATTCGATGACACATACGGCCATACGAGACCCCAATACAAAAATTTCTTCTAGTTGTTTTCCAACTCTGCCATCTCTACAGATGCAAATCAATACAGAGCCCGTATACCAAAACGGTTCCCAAAATCAGCTTTCATAAACTTTTCTCGCCTTTCTGGCAGAAATCCTGGAAGTTCTTTTCAAATGAAACATCCAAGAATATATTTAAAGTAGTACATTACTAGCACTGCTTTATCTAACTTGGCCAATACCACGTATGCCAACTACAACATCATTCTTTTACTAACTCTTTTCCGAGTTTAAGCAAAGAAGATAACCGGTGTTCTTGACAACAGTCATTTACCATGGATTTCCATCCATTTCATTTCTGTTTTAAGAACCATACTGTTCTTATTTCTACAATTCATGTTAGCATAATTCTTTGCTAACCTATTCATAAGCATAATTGCTTCATATTCAATGGTAGTCATCGGCTTCAGATTTATAGGGAAAATGGTCCCATAAATCCTAGGCAAACTACCTTCCAGGTGTTCAATATCTAGAACATACTTGCTATCTGCTATAGCTGTTACCAAAATTTCATCCAAAATCGTTGATGAAATATTCCAACAAAACATCAAGTCATCGATCCCAAGCATAGCTTCATGGATCAAATATAACATACACGAGTTATATTCAAAACAATTACAGCGGAGATCATATTAGTCTCCTCGCGAGCTTCTTCCACAATCTGATGGAATGCTCAAGGTACCTCTAGTCCTTTTTAACCATTCATTTCTTCTTTCTTTCCTGGGTTCATTACCCGTTACTCCACATTTAGCATGTGAGTATTTCATAAGGAAGTGATCTATAGTTCCACACTGGAACCACTTCCGTCCCACACAACAAACTCGAGCAATATGCTCTCATTTTCTGTATTTTCAGCATGTCAACGGTAGAGTCTCAACTCTAAAATGTTCTAAGTGCTTTTCCTGCACTTCTTACATCACCTCATCTTTTCGTTTTGGTCTCTTCCCTTCAAGGCTAGACCTGAATCGTGTTAACTTCTTCTGAGAAGTCCACTAATATTTTCTGCTTTTCTTGTAGTCTCAACTATTGTTCTTTCACCTTGAATATCAACTAAGGTGAGCAACCGATTTCTTTATCTGACCACATCAACTAATATTACTCATCATGTGGATTTTCTGCTATTCGTCCCCTTTTTGCTCCTCATACAATGGAGTCTTGAGAAAGAATTAGTCCATTTCCTAGAGCTTCGCGCCCTAAATGTCTTCCAAGAAGATTCACAGTTCATACTTCTTATACGTCAGAAGTTAGCAACAGTTAGGTTATATATGTATAATAACAGCTATATACACCTAACTATGTATCATGTCTACTATCTCAGGGTTTAAGTCCAGGAATCTACTCTATAGACACCTAGTTCACTTAAACCACGGCTCTGATACCAACTTGTAACACCCGACTTTTAAAACAAAACACCCCTGAAAAATTTTTCATTTAAAACCAAGGTTTTAATACATAAAACTATAACAAAGGGGTATATTTTAATAAAAACGGGTACAAGTGTATCAAGGAGAGTATATAATACCATAGTCTTCTTTGAAGCCGGGCTGCTACTACAGCATCTATGAGTCCCACTCCGAAGTCACGGACTCTATCTTGTCCCCTATCAGTATCATGCTAACCTGCAGGGACATTTAACAAACGGTATGAGCTACAAAGCTCAGTGAGTAATCAAATCTGCAAATAACATGTATCAAAATACAATTATATAACTGTCTAGATATCGAATCCAGACTACTAGCCTTACTGGCTAACCGTGTGTATTTGAGGATACCGCATCCAAAGTACTAGCTTTACCGGCTAATCATATATCATGTGATTATCAAATCACCTTATCATGTCTAATTAGTTATTTGCATACCGATCATATCAATTCTGTTTGCCGTCAAGGCCGTATGTATATAATAGAGAATAATATTCAAATTCTCAATTATCGTTTTTGTCCCCTGTTTCTTAGTCATATCTGACTGTATCATATATCATGACTATATAAGTCATATCATTTGTCATGGCTATATAAGCCGCACCAAATCATTTCTAGCATGTGAATCATAGCCCGCAGGCCGCACCAGTTTGGGTTCAACAACCCGGTATCGTAGCCATCATGCTGCACCATTTCTGTATAATCATATCATAGCCTTATAGGCCGCACCAGTTGGATATAGCATCCAATATCATAGCCACAAGAGGCCGCACCATCTGTTAACAGTTTCTTTCACGATCAAATATGGCTCACGGGTTAGCCCGCTGTTGCCTTGGCTCACGGGTTAGCCCGCTGTTGCCTAGACTCACGGGTTAGCCCACTGTTGTCTATATAAGTTTGGCTCATCAAAATAAACCATGGCTCACGGGTTAGCCCGCTGTTGCCTAGACTCACGGGTTAGCCCGCTGTTGTCTATATATAGGTTTGACTCACAGCTCCTTTCTTGTCTATTATAGACTCACGGCTTATCTGGTCTTGTCGTACCATAAATATTGACTGACTCACAGCTCCCTTCTTGTCTATAATAGACTCACGGCTTATCTGGTATTGTCATGTCATAGTGTATATATATATGTATTGACTCACAGCTCCGTTCTTGTCATCGCAATGACTCACGGCTTATCTGGTCTTGTCTTTTACATATATTTTACACTTGTCGTTTTCGTCCCTCGAAGCTGTTTCAACCTGTAACAATTCAATCATCATATATCATATATGATATCAGTGAGATTACTCACCTGGATGCTCGTTGCATTTGCATTCCGGTTGTTTCTTGCCTTTGCGTGCACCACAACCATTTTGTCTCATACCTATATATTCATTTATATACCAAATGATAATAGGTTAATAATCATTTCAATTGACTCTAATGCAATAGAGTTCAATACAATATCATTATAATCAATGCCTAGTTAATAAGCTTTCCGTTTACTAACTTTTTATGAATTTTACTATTCACCGAGGTATTCGAATCGATCTACAGTGCCCCCGAGGGGTCAAAAACTCAATATAATAATTTGCCCCAACTTTTCAGACCATAACGAGCCTACGGTTCAAGTTTGAGGTAAAACGGACAAGCCAAACAAAAGTTAGCATTTTTGATCCCCTGCCTGGCCCTGCTTGGAGGCGCACTGCGCCTAGGGCTGGGTGCACTGCGCCTGGGCGCACCCCGCCCTAGTCCTGGGCGCACTGCGCCCTGCGCCTGGGCAGACCTCCTGGCCAGTCGCGATTTATGCACTGTAGCAAGCAGTTTTTGCCCATTAAGTCCTTAATCCAGTCCTTAATCGATTGGGGTTTGTTCTAGGAACAAAACCCTTGACTAATAACAAGTTTTAAACCATTAGAAACAAACTCAAACAATCAAAATCAAGAATTAGGGTTCTTGATCAAAATCCCAATTTTCAACAATAGCAACCTACTTTGCTGTTTTTGAGATATGTTCTTATCATATAACCATGTTTTAAGCTTGGAAATCGCATCAATATCATGGGTCATAACTGGAATTACATATTTCAGTTCATCCCCCATGAACCCATCAAGAACATATTCAAGGATTTGACTAAAAAGTCAATTTACGAACCTTATTTGGCTTGGAAATCATCAATTCCAAGTTTGTGTTCAATTCCATCTTCAAATCCTCCATGAACTTGCTGAAATCGTATGAGAGAATTCCTTCCCGATGCTTCTCTATGTTCAGCCCCAATAGGAGAGTCAACTCTCCTATTTATACCTCAATTTTTTTACAAATTTGGTCCCTAAGTTCCATTTCTTGAACTTTTGGCTCTTTTATCAAGTTTTATGACATAAAACTTTCATTTCTTATATTTTTGCCACAAGCAACAACATTTTTACAGAATTGGTCCTTCACATTGTCAAATGACCAAATTACCCTTTTGCGGTAAAATGACCAAAAATCCGTTTTTATAACATTTTAAGTCCAAAACTCAAAATATTATTTCAAACTAAATACTTTTCTGTCCAAAAGACCAATTTACCCTTCCAAGGTAAAATGACCTTTTTACCCTTATTATTATTATTACTTAATAAACATGTTTTGGCGTTACAGTTTCCTTACAATTTAATATTTGAAAATGTAGCACGGAAACGGGTGTAGTACGATGAATAACACGATTGCTTCTTGTTGTCTTCTCGATTTCCAGATAAAAAGTGTCCCGAATTGCATTTGGGCATGAAAATATTTATAGGAGTCGTTTGTATGAGCGAAAATAACCCAAAAAACAAGTAATCTAGCGAACTACAAGTAAAGATTAGATCTCGGGGAGCGTTTGGCTGACCGAATAATTCCAGTGATGAAAAAATAAACTTGCAATTGAATATGTGAAAAAGTCATGAACATTAATTAAGTTGACTAGCATTATGTTTGTTTTGGGTTACATATTGTTAATATTTCAAGCTTGAGATCATACTATGTATATCATATTATGAAAATATTTCTAGTCTTGTTGTAGTAGTATAGTTCAATAGTATTTTAAGAAAAGTATTTTGATTAATCCGAATAATTCCAGTGATGAAAAAATAAACTTGCAATTGAATATGTGAAAAAGTCATGAACATTAATTAAGTTGACTAGCATTATGTTTGTTTTGGGTTACATATTGTTAATATTTCAAGCTTGAGATCATACTATGTATATCATATTATGAAAATATTTCTAGTCTTGTTGTAGTAGTATAGTTCAATAGTATTTTAAGAAAAGCATTTTGATTAATCCGTAAATATAATGTATCTTTCAAACGAGAGATTGCACTTGTTGGCCATAAATCTGAAAACTTGTAATTGTTGTCAACATATAAATATCTTTGAAAAAGAAAATGAAAATACGAACACTCTTTTTAAACGGATGAGTTAAGAGTTTTATAGGACAATGAATCATGAATATTACTGACATTAACGACGAGTTTCACGATTGTTAATATCATTGAAAATATGTTTTCTATGGAATTTTTATGTTTATACAATGTTACTGATTAACAACTCGATTATAGATTAAAATCTACTGGTAAGATATGTGTAATCAACCTTTTAAACCGTTAAGGAACGTATATGCCATGCGTTCGAATTATTGAAACAAGTCAATTCCATGCTTTTTGGACGTTTCAATGAAGTTAGAGGTGAAGACTTAAGAGAGTTGAGTTGTTGACACTGGATTTAAATAAATTGTCAAATAATACAATTTGAGATAAAAATATCTAGAGGCGAAAGTCACAAGTTGACCGAATAAATGAAGCTCCAAGTCTTATATATATATATATATATATATATATATATATATATATATATATATATATATATATATATATATATATATATATATATATATATATATATATATATATATATATATATATATATATATATTAGTATGGCCCAATGTCGTCATGTATTTTATATATATATATATATATATATATATATATATATATATATATATATATATATATATATATATATATATATATATATATATATATATATATATATATATATATTAGTATGGCCCAATGTCGTCATGTATTATGTAAAAACACAATATTAAGATGAAGTTGTTGCAGCACTTATGATATCGGTAGCAGTTACAAATAAGCATAACTAATCTGAGATCAAAAAAGATAGCAGCAAATTTAGTACCTATATGATGATAGTAACAATTTGACTTTTAGTATGCAAAAGGAAGATACATTCCTTCATGACAAATTCACAAAGGGACATCTTAAAAAAAAAAAAAAAAAAAAACTCCCTCATATATATATATATATATATATATATATATATATATATATATATATATATATATATATATATATATATATATATATATATATATATATATATATATATATATATATATATATATATATATATATATATATATATATATTGTTTTTGTTTAATTTATTTACTTATTTTGGTATTTATAATTTAATTAATTTTCTAACTTTTTGACGTTTAGTTCGAATATATTTTCTAATATGTTTTTTTTTACGTTTTTTTCGTTTGCATTATTTAACGTTGTAATTTACTATTTTTTTTAATTTTTGACGTACTAATTTTCTAATTTTTGACCTTTTTTTAATACACTTTTTATATGTTTTGTTCGTTTATATTATCGAATTTTGTAATATAGTGTTGTTCTAATTATTCTAATCGAGCTATTTTTTTTTTGCATAAATGAATATAATAAAATGCAATATTAAATTACTTAAATAATCATCAATCATCCAATACAATTCTTTCAGTGTTACGATTAGAGCGGAAATGATTCATGTACATCTGTAATTGTCTTTCATACGGTGTAGCCCATTCAGATGCATTGTCATACTTGAAATAATTCTATTGTGGAAAAATTGGAGGCATCGGATATCCTTCATTCAAATGTAACTTTTACGTAGTGAAAACCGCGAACAATTGAAATTGCAATATGGGTGCGTTGATGCAACGAGGAGGATTTGATCGAAGCGGTAAGTATGTCATACTGCCTGTCGGGCTTAATATGTGTAGTGTCACGTTATAAAAAGAGGAAATCATGAGACCCATACCAGTACTTAGCCAATATTCAATGGGTGCAAACATATCCATCCGAAAAAAGTTTATCGAGTTATATATGCCACCCAAATATCCAATTCCAAACATGTTTTCATATTCTTCCTTGTAATTGTGTAACTCTTGCATCAAATTATATCGAACTGTCGCCCAGTCTTCTTCATCGTTGCCGAGACAAGCAGATATCGCTCTAAAATCACAATTTCCATCAGGTTTCACATCTTGTATTTGACTGACGTAAGGTTGAAATAAATTTGGCAATTCATTGATGAAAGGAATTGAACAATTTGATTTATTCTCGACGTAGGAACTATGCCTTGCTGGTTCTTTATAACCAAAACCCCTTGAATCAATTGAATTAGACACGTTTGAACAACTTCGTCTAAGAAATTGTTGGGGAAGTGGATCAACGATAGTTTTATTGAACCGTTTATCTTTTAAGAGGGACGTCCGCGAGTGGACTTGTAAACAGAGGGACGTCCTTCCTTTTATTTAGTGACATTTTACATGTGTAAGGCATTGTCTTTCACTATATGTCCCCATTGACGGTCTCGGTCAACATATGTCCCCTGTGGAATATCGCACTATCCTCCGGTACCCGCCTTATGATTCCTCTTTTTCCGGTTGATGAGATATGCCCGGTTTGTCGCAAGACGTGTTTGGACTCATTTAGGGAACATGCAGTTCATTGTCGAGAGCTCCCAGGTTTCAAATACCGACATGATATGGTTAGGGATGTTCTCTTTGACGTCTGCCGACGTGCGGGGATTTCTGTTAAGAGAAAAGCGCCTGTTAACTTTTTGACTGACCCGCCAGATGGGAGATCCACACTCAGGCTTGCTGACATTTTGGTTTTCGGATGGGTGGGAGGTAAACATGTCTGTGTGGACCTTACCGGGGTTTCCCCTCTTGTGAACTTAAGGAGTGGAGGTTTCACAAGGGGCAAGCTGCTTTGAAAGATGCTGCATGCAAAGTGGATAAACACGAGAAGGCATGTATTAATAATCAACATGTGTTTATCCCTTTCGCTTTTGACAATTTTGGTTTTCTCGCACCAGAGGCTGTGGAGCTCCTCAACAGAGTTCAAGGGGTTATGCATAGTAACATAATGTCCCTTAGATCTATGGATATTGTGTTTAAACGAATTAGTTTTGCCATCCAAAAAGGCTAGCGGCGCAGCTTGTTGCCCGTTTGTCTACCATTTCTATGTAATTATTTCAATATTTTTCAATTATATATATATATATATATATATATATATATATATATATATATATATATATATATATATATATATATAAACCTAAACCTAAACCTAAACCGATTAACCAAACCGAATAAACCGAAACCAAATAACCAAATCGAATAAACTGAAACCAATTTAACCGAACGTTATTTGGTTTGGTTACGATTAATTTGGAAAAATTAAAAACACCGACTTAACCGAAACCCGATTTAATCGACCAAATAACACGCATATATATATATATATATATATATATATATATATATATATATATATATATATATATATATATATATATATATATATATATATATATATATATATATATATATAGAACTAGGTTATATTGCGGACCACAGTTATTGTGAGACCGTGCGGACAGTGCTATTCTGTGAGAAATGACGATTAGAATATATTTTTATTTGTAATATTAATGTTAAACAAACATATTCTCATAGAATTATTGCTATAATAACGTATTTTAAATCATTATCATTCGTTCTAATGTTTCACACATCCTGATTCACTCATTCTCATTCTGACAGAATGCTAATCATAAAACTTCATATAACCCGTATAAATGATTTAATGACAATAATTCTATGAGAATATGTTTATTTCGTATTCACATTACCATAAAAAAAGATATTTTATTCGTTATTTCTCACAAAATAGCAGTGTCCGCACGGTCTCACAATAACTGTTGTCCCGTCCGCAATATAAATTAGCCCTATATATATATATATATATATATATATATATATATATATATATATATATATATATATATATATATATATATATATATATATATATATATATATATATATATATATATATATATATAAAGTAAAATTGAAAAACCAATATCCTAATTGATGAGACATCATAAAATCATGATGAGGGTTTTTTTTTACTAATACCCATTCACAAAACGCATACATGCCCCTAGGATTATTCTATCATGTCCAATATTGATTTCATCTAATGTTCAACTGTTTAGCTTTAATAGAAGAACATTGACAATGAAATGCTATAATCGGGTTTTTATAGGGTTTAACTTCAAACAGATGCTATTAGGAAATAGTAGCAATGTGGAAATGCATGAAGAACTTCAAGGGCCCTTTTGGCTGCCCATCATCTGGCTTGTTCTGTAAGGTCCATACTCCATTATAAATACTCCATGGATATTAACGTTGCCTGTGGTTGCTCTTATGTCACCATTTATCCACTAAGGTGTACCTTAAAATCAAAGTCAAGTAATACAAAATAGAAATCAAATATCCAAGTATATCACTTTGTGCAAACATGGAGAGTAACGTATAACATCGGTGGAATATCTACATCCAAACATCAAATTAAATTTTAGAATTACCGGGAAAAATAGCCTAAAAACCCAACATTTCATCATGAATCAAATTACACTCAAAAATGAATATCACAACTATATGAATAATAAATACTAAAATAAATAATAAATGGTAAAACTAATCATTGAAACCATATCAACAATTAACAAAATAACAATAAGTTACGATTTATGATGCAATCAGTAAAACATTTGTATAATTGTCGTGATTTCCAAAAAAAATAAAATATATGATAACTTTTATGCAAGTAGCAACTTTCACAATTGAAGTAGGGCATTTTGTTTAAAAGGTAAACAAAAGTAGTCATTTGTTGAATATACCACACCATTTTAGTGATTTTGTAATCATCCCACAAAAAGAATAAAGGCCAAAATGTATACCTGACATAAAAGGCGGACTCGGCAGCTAAACAAACCATAGTTACATGAAAACGGGAACGTTCCGATTCGTGGAACGGGAACGGGAACGCGGATCGGCAGTTTTAAAAAATTTGGTATGAGGGGGGTAGTCTTCTCCGGAACGCTATTTCGGTACGTGGAACGTGGTACCAGGTAACCCGGTACGATGTACCATTTATTTTTATAATATTAATATACCTTTAAAATATATAATAATAATATACCAAAAACCAAAATACTTCAAATTTTAAACCCAAAAGATTAATACAAAAGTGCATACTTCAAACCAAAATACAAAAGTGCATAATTCAAACCAAAAGTTCATTAATACTTCAAACCAAAATATTGTAGTCCAGCAACCAACTACTCTTTCCTTTGCCTTTTTCCATTCTCCTCATCCCCATCATCAGTCACTTGCCCCAAATCTGCTAAATTTTCCCATTGCATTTCTTCAAGTCTTGAACTTGACCCTTCCAAGTAACTGCTTTCGGGATTTACATCCCACTTCTTATATGGCCCGGTTTTGTAACTTTCATAGAATCGAGATAGAAGATGAATATTTGAATGTATAAACACCAATTTATCAGCCCGGCTAGAGTTTAATCGATTTCTCTTCACATTATGAATGTACGAGTACGTACTCCAATTTCTTTCGGCTGATGAACTACTAATAGGCTGCGATAAAACTTTCTTTGCTATTTCAGCAAGTTCGGGAGTTTCCGAACCATATGTAGACCACCAATCAATAGCATCCATGGTCACCACATCCAATTGAGCAGTCGGATCAGAATAGAGACCTCTTTTCATGTGAAAAGTAACATATTGATCACGTAGAACACGTGCCTCTTGTTCACTTTCAGTGAGCCTTTTAAAGGATTCTACCACACCAACCATAACCTCTTTATCAATATTTGGAGCTTTTCTACGAACTCCACTCGGTGCCATGTCATCGAGATAACTTCTATCATAAAAACGTGGAGATAATGCAAACCCCAAACAACGCAAAGGGATTGTCATCTTCTCCCATCTAGCAAGTACAATTTTCTCTACTCGCGGGTAATATTCAGCATACTGATGATTCACCATGATGTCCTTAATTTCTCCTAACATATTATACATTCTCTCATAAATTTCTCGCATCTTTGGTCCATCACCATCATAAAATTTAACCATCAAGTATATAGGTTTTGTAAAACTGAGAATACTTTCCACATCATCCCAAAATAGCTCACTTTTAATTGTATCATAAACTAATATTCCACTTTCTTTAGTGGTTGCATCACATTTATTCACCCACTCTCTCCATGAATTTCGTACAATGGTTCATGTTTCACATTGGACCAGCCATCCGATACAATAGAACACCCCTGTGTATACCATGTATCCTTCACCGAAGTCAGCCCCTTTTCCACATCTCTCACGCACTCGTCTAGCAAAACGGTTCGGGCTTTATCATAAGAAGGTTCTTTGTAACCAGTAGGTGCCCTGTTTATTCCATTCACCATCTCTTGAAACTGAGGATTACGCAGAACATTAAAGGGAATACCATTTGCACACAACCCTTTCATAACCTCCATGTCAACTGCATTCCTTTCCAGCACCCCAAAAGATTCTTCAAGTGGTTTTTTAGAGTTAGAAGTCTGTTTTTTATTGATAACAGAGTTCTTTAAAGATCGAGAAACACCCGTTTGCTTAGCTAATTTTACCTTCTTTAACAAGCTCTCGTATTTCACCCGATCCTTGAATAGAGTAGTACATATTTGGATACCTGCTGTCTTTCCTACTGGAGCACCAAAAAAGTGTATATGGATTCGGGTATAAGAGCTTGTGAACTTCTGATGGCAGTGCTTACAAACTCATACCTTTGCACCCCCTGCGTTTTTAGTTCCAGTGGCACCAACAATGTCAACTTCATGTAACAATGGCTTATCATCCTTTGTTGCTTGAACATTCTCGCTTCTTCTTGCACACTCATCTGGGAAATCATTCTCATATTCATCTTCTAAATCGATATGCTCTGCTTCAGACATTTAGAATTTCGTTTTTTTTAGTGTCATTGTTATAGAATCAAGAGGAAAAAGATTGAGTTTTGTGAGAATTGATTTGGAATAAGTAGTCAGATAGTGAAATTGAAGAGTGGCGTCCATTGGGTTCCTAATTTCTGCAAAAGCCGTTTGTCGAATTCAATTGCATAGTCGGCGTATCGATAGCAGCAAAATTACGTCAGACAAAAAATTCAATTTCATTGAAATTGGCGAACGGAATCGATTGGAACGACGAATTCGATTGACTGGATGGCGATTGGAATTGATTAGGAACTTCGATTTCACTTGATTTGGATCGGAGATTGAAGAAGTGTCGATCGCATTTTCATAGCGTATGGAACGGCTATGAACCCGATTTTGGAACGCACGTTCCGGATCGTAGAACGAGGGGGGGTCACGTTTTCATGTAACATTGAAACAAACACCATGAATCCATCGACAAGTGTCATGAGATGCTGTACTCCAAAGCAGTTAATGTTTAGCCATCAACTTATATATTGAAACCATCACCCTGATGGCCTAGTGGATAAGGCTTAGGACTCTTTCTCTTCTCCCATAAAGAGGTTCCAAGTTCTAATCTCACTCCCTCCCTTTCCCCATAGGGAGTGTTAGGTTTCAATCAGGGGATAGCCACTGGCCACCTCTCTATCCCCGTAGGTGATTGACCCGGACCACCCTGCTGCCAGGTGTGCGTGGGCCCCGAGGTTGCTTCATCAGGGTCATCCAAAGGATGGGTCGGGTGGGGTCCTCGGTTACCAAAAAAAAAAAAAAAAAACTTATATATTGATTTGCCATGTCGTTTAATTTAGCATGTGAATAGAACAGTCGGAACAATGAACTTTTTAAAACAAAAATGGTAATGATCATATAGTGATTGGCATTTGAATCATTACTTCTTTCATAAACATCCGAAAATACATGAAAGTTTTCCAAATAAATAGCCATGTTCAATACAATAACAAAAGGAATGCTACAATTGGTTATAATTTAACAAAAATAACACCATGGTCGTCATGAGATTGAATCTGCAAATTGAACCCCTTTTTTTCAATTTTTACAAGTAATTTGGTTGTCTAAAACAAAGACTTGAGATGCTAAGTTCTACATTATCATAGTATAAAATCGAAACTTGAGAAAAATATGATTAAAGGAAACAATATATCAAGGAAAAATAAAATGGAAAATGCCATTTTTGTGTAAATTGGGTTGCTTTATATTACATTTCCCCATTGATTTTCGACGAAGGAAAAGGCCGACATGTTTAATTTCTATAAAACCTTATGGTGATGATGAGATTTGATGTTGTAGTTCTTATAATAAGAGCTTATCTAAGTAGCTGAAAGTCCTATTTGAGGTAATTATTGACACATGTGCAATTAATTAAAAAAAAATTCAAAATAATAGTAGATATGAGATCCAATCATCCAACTATACCTCATAAATCATAAAGCGCATGAATCATCAAATAGATATTAAACTATAAATTTTATTAAAACAATAATGATCAAATTAAGCAAATTTTAGCATAGAACTATATACTTTAGCAAAACAAAATCCCATGATGATACCAACTACCGAAATTTACCGGAATTTGAGCCTAGTGCTCTTCGACATCTTTGTCCTGAAACTTTGGAGGAAGCCACTGATATGGTCCCATATATCAAGGTGCTTGTCATTTTGTGTTGAAATGTTTCCATGACTTAACTTCAAAGAAAACATAATTATAAGTAGGAAGCATTTTTTTTATCAGACTTATTGTAGATGAACAAAATCTTTTGCTCTGAATTGACATCTGAGGTAACACATGAAACTATTCCGTGATGAATTAGAGTTATTTGAATACATGATTAAAGTCAGGGTTAGTTTGGTAATTTTACTTTAGGTGCTGCCTAGATAGCTTAAATGTTTGCATATAAGTCCTATTCAATATGGTTTGCCAGTTTCTGTAATTGTCTGTGACATAGAGCGGAGCTAAAAATGCTAACAAGTCTTTGGTCGAATTAAATTTAATATATACATCTTATTTCATTAGTTTTTATGTTATTGGAGAAATCAAACTATATATTAAGTGTTTATCAACAAGATGAGACACTTGTATGCAACTCTTAAACCCTCCAAATGCTATACCTTTCCGGACACAAGTGTGTCTATCTCTTGAACTGGTATTGTAACCACCACAATAACCAATATTCCCTAGGTTTATTTTTATATTGGTATCAATTTATATGATATTGCATACAATAAAGAAATCTTGAAACGGTGTCTTAATTACCTTGTGAAAAAATTTCATACCTTACTGACCATAACTTCTTCCAAGACTCATATTCACCGTACACTAACATGTACTATAAACGAACCATAAGCGATAATGTAAATATTAGTTCCCTCTATTTCCTATAGTACCTCTCCTTGAGTACCTCGGTGTGGTGCTAATTAGTCTATTCATAGAACAAATTTTGACCAAAAAATTAATAAAGCAGAGGTTTTGCCAAATTACCTGGAATCGTAACAAACGAAGCCATTATTTCATTGACTTGGAAACTTACAGTATCCCCTTTTCAAAGATGTTCAAATCCAAGACCGTGTGTGGATTATTTGACAAAATAACAACATGATGAAAATCTGCAACTTGATATGCGAAAAGAAAAGCAACAAGAAGAAGAGAGGAACCTGGATTGGGGTCTGCGCCCTAATTGATTTGTTAGCGGTGGAGAAAAAAAGATGGAAAGCGACTCAACGCAAAATTCGTTTTTGCGTATCTTCGGTGAAAGCAGGCAAGCGAGAATACATTAGATAAACTCTTATCGAGGCGGCGATACACTCGAGTCAAACCCCTAAAAATAGGTGTAAAACCATTTGGCTATCATTATTAAATAAAGGCAAAATGTCACTGTAGCTCAATCAACTATTGGTTGTTGGTCTAAAAGGTCTCTAATTTTTTTTTTTGACCTTTTAGGGGAATAAAGTCTCTTTTTACATGTTCATTAAGTCCTCTCAAGCAGGTTTCTAGGTTAAAAGTTAGGAAAAATGACATTGTAGCTCTATCGACTTTCATCTTCTATTCTAAATAGTCCCTAAACTTACGTTTTAGTTTACATTGGCAAATATGGAGGTTGATGACTGTCGAAGGGTGCTCAAAGTTTACAGCGACAGCTTTATATAGCGATCCAGTGAACCGAGCCATAGCTCAAGCATAGCCGCCACCCCCGGGATTTGAGCCACTTCACGGAACCACTGCAGAACCCCCTGGATTGGAGCCACTTCACGGAACCGATGCAGAAACCACTGCCATGAGTATCGAGAATGTTGTTTGTTTGGTCAATCAGGACATCTTTCCAGAGTACCATCGTCATCGACACGAACTTGAAAGCTCGGTTCACTGGATAGTCGTCACTGTAAACTTTGAGCACCCCTCGACGGTCATCAACCTCCATCTTCACCATTGTAAACTAAAAAATAAGTTTAGGGACTATTTAGAACAGAAAATGAAAGTTGATAGGACTACAATGTCATTTTTCCTAACTTTTAACCTGCAAACCTGTTAAGAGGACTTCATAAACAAGGAAAAATAGACTTTATTCCCCTAAAAGGCCAATAAAAAACTTTAGGGACCTTTAGACCAACAACCAATAGTTTGTTGGGCTACAGTGACATTTTGCCTTAAGCAAAATAAAATATTTTAATCTAATAAGGTCAACTTGCCAACATAAACATTGTTGTTAAAGGAAACCATTTCATCTTAATTGAGAAAATCATATGTGAAATGGATGCACATTGAACTAACCTAATGTCCAAGTTCATCTTAAAGGGATCATCCTTACTTTGGTGGTTTGAATGAGATATTCATCCTTCCATTTTAGCTAGTCACTTGTGCATGACCAACACAAGAACCGCACGTGGGATAGCTAGCCTCATACGTGTAAGTGATGATTATCTAGAAATATAGTCACTACATCTTTCATTTTTTGTTCAAGTATTATATGGATTTCATGAGTGACCCCTCACACTCCCATCCTAAATGCAATGCACATGTAGGATGCAATTCTTGTTTTGAAAATCTTTTTCTCTTTATTTTTAAATATTTGTTCCAAGAAAATAGAATTTTCATGAATGCATGAATGTACATGGTAAATGTTTAGAATGTAGTTTTGATGCATAGAATAACCCATATAGTAAAATAGTTTTTGAAGACATGTACTCCGGTAGACTTACCTTCAATAGTGTTCAAGAGCTAAACCGCTTCATTAATTCCATATTATGGTTCACTTCCACTATAAAATTGAAAGAGAACTATTATGCGTGGGTCCCAAATGATTAAAAAAAGGGTTTTCAGGTCTTAAAAATATCATGTTGATGATTTTTCATGATAAGGGGCTTAGTCCTAAAGACTAAAGTCCCCAAGATTAGCTACAATGACCAAAAGATCAAGACAAAGGTGCACAGGGTCAGTGGGTCACATAACCCATGACCAAAACCGTGCGCGGATCGCGCGTGACATCAGGGAGTTTTGTGTGTTTTTGCAATTTACGCGAGCCACATGGGCTTAGTGCATTTCTTCATGCGGGCTACGTGGAACATGTTGATTGTCCAATTTTCACTATCTTTTGTCAGAATCTTAACTTTAAGATGTTTTCCATTCAATCCAACTTCCAAAAATCAAAAAGTATCTTTTTCCATCCTTTCTAAACAACAAAACTCAACTTAATCCACCATGTTTATGACTTAGCCTATAAAGACTTAATGATATTAAGATCTCATTAGTTCATGAAGATTTGGGTTAAGGTTCCAAGTCTAAAACATCAAAACACTAATTCCATTCAACTAGATCTTGCACACATTGTCTTCCAAAAAAATCATTCTATTGGCTCCTCTTAGTCATAATCCAAGTTTTCATCCTATTAGAATCCTTGATTCCATTCCAGCCTTCTAACTCTAGATAAGGTCTAGTTTCCTTTTAAAGGATTGGAAATCATTAGGAAACAACTTTGAGTGGTTTTATTTCATCCAAAATATCTCCAATGATCAATTAATTGCATTGAAATCATAGATTACGCAAAAACCTAATTTCTAGGATTTATGAGGATCAAAACTCTAATGTAAATGGTTCTAAGTTTTCCATAAATTAGATAGTGACTATAAAGTGAACTAAAATGATAAACTAAACATTTAAGATCATAGAATCTTTCTCCCCTAAGTAGAAAATTTGGATTCCACATAAATCCCCAAATCCAAGTGGGGTTTTCAACTAGAAATGAAGGTTTCTTACCTAAAAATTCACCCAATAGCTTAAGGTGTGGTTGAATCTTCTAGTTCTTCACTATTATTCCTTCAAATCATGGAATTTTAGGGTTTGGGGTCTCCTCCCCTCTCAAATATCGATGAAGGCTGAAATGAGGGTTTCTCCCTCATTAAAACCCTTCCCAGCTTTCTAATAATGACACCCAGGCCCCTTAAGGTACAAAATCATTATTACGAGTTCAAAACATACTAGTTTTTAGCTAAGAGATTAAGGTTTTGAAGTTTTATCCCTAAAGTACTCCTTTTATGACATAATGACATCCAAGTCTTAGACGAACCTTTCCTCATTTACATTTTCCTAAAATGATGTTTTTACCCCAAATGACAAATGTGTTCTAAATATCCATTAATGAATTTCAAGTTTATGATTTCCATTAACTTCATATTTAAGTTGTTGTTGCTATTATTATTATTTATTTAAATTTTAGTTTAACATTAAAATTCGGGGTGTTACAGAAATGACTAATAGTATTCACGGAAAATCAAAATTTTGATAAAGACTTACGAAACTTTGGTAACTTGAAAGTAGTATTCTATTTTCTTGAAAATGTAAAGTAAGAATGCTTGAAAATGTCAACATTAAATTAGCAAAAATATACATATATAGAATAGTCCTAAATAAAATGGTAAGAAGATATCTAGAAACTTAGTAAACCTGAAAGTGTGATGTTAATTTTTAAATAATAATGAAAGTTTTAGAAATGATTGAAAACATGAATATTGTGATTTCTTGTTTGAGTAAATATGCTAGAATGAAAGAAATAACAAGGATTGGTCAATAAAATGAATAAACTACATAAGTGTTAAAAAAAGATCAAAGTGAACTCTAGCTTTGGAATTTATATATTTTACCATATAAATATATTTCTTAACATGTGCATGTGTCTAAAATTATGTTGGGAGCATATTAGTAGCGAACTAGATGAAAATTAATAAGTTACATAATACTTTCTCTTTTTAAAAACTTTATTGAAGCATTTCACCAAAGTGGCATAAATGATGAAAATGAGACAATATGTGAAATCTACTCATTAAGGTATGAACTGAATACATGCTATAAAAATATATTTATCAGAGAGACATCATAAATTGAAAGAAAACACCTTATGGAAAGTAAGATGTCTAAATAGGTAAAAGTGTCAAAATAGAACTTTGTTAAATAGAGGCTTAGACCTTCATGCATGTCTAGAACAATAGTGTATGTATTTGGAGTAAAATAACAACTGAAAAGCTACAATAGAGTATAAAAATGTACTTTTCAAAAAAGGTGCTGATTAGTCTATTATGGGACTCAATGCTAAAAATGGGGTTAACGCTTATTGAGATATGTTTAACTCTTAAAATGAGTGTGGAATGATGTTTGAGTGGCTAGATAAACTTAGACATTAGTTGATTATGTGATTTAAAGTATATTGCTAAATGGAGTAATTATGGCTAAAAATAAAGTTGGTTGTTATTTGTGAAATGTGAGACTTAAATTAGATGTGGTATATAGAATCCTTTTATGTGACTATTGCCTTGTCCCATAGCTGTTGTATGATGGGCTGGGCTATAACCGAGAACCCATAGCTGTTGTATGATGGGTAGAACCTTCCCGTGTCCATAGCTGTTGTATGATGGACGCCCGTAGCTGTTGTATGGCGGGTAGGGTCGGGTCGTTCTCGAGGACGGGTTGTTTAATGTGTGGGCATGTATGGTAACTTGTGGACTCACTAAGCTTTAAGCTTACCCGTTGTTTTATAACATTTCAGGTATTTCAAAGGACAAAGTGTAACGCCCGGTTTCTCATACAAAGTACACCCAAAAATTTTCAACAATTTACACATCAAAATGGGCATACTTGCACTCAACCCAGGAAAAACAAGATGTTATCATAAATTAATTACACAAAAGGTCCTTACAATTTGACCAGGCATTACAAATAAACCTAACACAAACAAAAGGACAGGCTCTAAGTCGTCCGTCTCTCTTTATCACATGCCTTCCCCTATCACAGCTACAGATACCTGCAAAACAACAAAACACTCAAGTGTAAGCTTATAAAGCTTAGTGAGTAATATCCAATATAATCCACATATGTTTCTCCATGAACATTCTCATTCTCCTCTCTTGCTATTCTCATTAGCAAGTAAGCACCTCCTTCTTTTAGCTGAAACCTGCAATTCACCTTTGCTTACAATGCCAGCTAATTATTAGTATACATCAACTCATCAATAAGTACCGTAACTGGTACTGCTTGTAAACTCAATCACATTCTCAACAGTACTCATTTTCACAATTAGCAATACAAAATATGCAAATTCTCATAACTATAACAATTTGACTCAAAGACTCTTTAACTCAACCTCTACATCATATACTCTACTCTTATACTCAATTAGAACAACCATCATGGTTGTAGTAATCAAATTCAAAGACTCTTTAACTCACTCATTATAACATGTAGTCTACTTTTATACTCAATATAGATTGCAACTCATCTCTTGTTATCCACAGATAACATAATCACTCCAACTCTATTCCAGTTCAATAGCCCTCATGGCTATACAATTTGACTCAAAACTCTTTAATGTGACTACACTAATATCTACTCAGTTTATACAATCAATATGTATGTTTAGCTCGGTTGTTGTTATTCACAGATAACAATTTACTCCACAATTTGATTACGACAATAACAACCTAACATATATATATTTATATACTCAGTTTAACACAGGGTAGAATTATACTCAAGTACATAAGAGTACTCACCTGATAACAACTTAGTGTTTGGAACCCCCGAATTACGCGTATCGGGCTCTTGTTCGCTAGACTTGGTCATATCACCATAGTCTAAATAAATTCTCGTTTTAATTAAGCTCAACGGACTATCTCAGTCCCAAGTGTAATATACACATTATAACTCTTTAATCCATATATTCAAATTTGGTTATACTCAACCAATCAAAACATAGCATAATTCTTATGCATTTAACATCTCAACAAGCATGATTCATTTAACAATTAACTACTCACCTGAGGTTGAATCGAAATATGGAACTCCAGAACCTCGTGTGTGATCCTGTTTAGCTTTGGCTGTAATATAACAGTCCAAGTCAATACTCAATATTCAATAGAAATCCCAATCATTCTCAACTCATAACAATCAAGAATTCATAAGATAGAACAAGTTACAAACAAAAGATAATAACACTATCTTAGTTGTAGCTTCCAATTCTACCCTTCCGGCTTACTCAACCGAAGAGATACAACAACTAACACTTTTACTAGCTCAGTTCTAAGATTAGAATTCATTTATACTAACTAATCCAAACAATTTCACTCTAACTCTAGCTAATTGCAGGTGGTTCATCAAAACCACGAAATACCATCTCAATTCCAAAGATTTAACCGTCAAAACAAGATAAAAATCAAAGAGGATTACCTTTCAAGCTCAAGGAACTAATCTCTAGCTTCAATTCGTGAAAGATAGGCTCAAATCTCGACTTAGAAGGTTTAGAGATGGTTTTCTAGGGTTTTGAGAGGTTTTAGACGAAAAGGGTTTTAACCCCAAATGAAGAAAAATCGTATATTTAAAACAGATCTGTGCGATTACACGGCCCGTGTAAAAATTACACGGCCCGTGTAATTTACGGCATGAATTTGAGATTTGGTCTGCAGAACTACACGACCCGTGTAGTTATTACACGACCCGTGCTGCACTTTTTACACGACCGTGTTAACGTTACACGACCCGTGTAACTCACGGTATGCAATTGAGTTTTAGTCTCCAGGTTTACACGACCCGTGTCAATATTACACGACCCGTGTAATTCACTGTATGCTTAAAACATTCACAAGGGACTCCTACACGACCCGTGTAACTCCAACACGACCCGTGTAACCTCTTTTTAGCATTTTCCAACTTCAATTTCCTTCCAAATGAAATTCTAACTACCCAAACTCATGCAATAATCTAATTAATCTTAATTACACCAAGATTAACTCAAAAATATCTAATTTTAATAACACGGTATTACACAAAGGGAAGGGCAAGACGTGACGGCGGCGCATCGCATACAAGAGAATTATTTTAATGAACTATATTAGTATTTGCAAATGTTTCCGCTGTTGATTTGAGTAATATGTTGAACAGTTTTACTTTTAGAATAAATATTTTATTTGAAACCTTGATAATAAATGAATTTTTGAAATTTTGAAATTGGGGCGTTACAAATTGGTATCAGAGCCTTGGTTTGAGGGATTTGGAGGAACTGTATTGGGAATCCAAACTCAAACTTAGGACTGAGCGATTTTGTTAAGAAAATGTTTTTTTGAAGGTTAAGTTAAAGTAAAAGAAGATGCGATGCGAACCGTCAGCCGAGCTCAAGTAAGTTTTGTGATTCCCAATTACCCATGCCAAGTTTGTGTTATGTGATAAAATGTATTGTGCTAGGATGTAAAGTTATCTGGATAATATGCTCTGTAGACTGTTTTGTGCCATATGTGCTGCTTTGGAATTTTATGCTACTGTCGTTAGGTTGCTTAGTGAATGCTGGTAGATTATATACAATTAGGGTAAGATAGCCTGAGAATTCTTGGTCTGGCCTTACTGGCTGTTCCTTGTTTGGTTGTGACTTTAGGGTAGATCAGTTATTCAAATGTCTATCTTATTCCGATTGTGTACGGCTGTGCGTCCGTGAGGCAACTCGACGACATTAGCAATAGTTCTCTTAGGCATGTGTGAGATGGAGAGTTAGATCAAAAGACTAGGAACCACGGTGCATGACCACATGAGTCATAGGAAATGGTTTAGTGCGTGTGACATTTTAGGATGATGATTGACGAACTTGGAACAAGGGCGAATAAGTGTGGAAGGTAGTACCAGGCCAGTATTACCGAAAGCACAGGATTCACTTTTGAGTCAAGAGTAGTCAACCAAAGTCCTAGAAAGTCAAGTAGTTGGGTAGATAAGAGTGACCCGAGTATTGATATTAGAACTGTTGCGCATTTCAGAATGGCAGTCACTCGAAGTAACGGTGGACCAGATGCGGGTGCCTCGAGTGGGGGAGGACCGACTGATGAAAATCTCCATACCCTGATAGCGGAGGAGGTTTCGCGAGAAGTGTTGGCTGCGATACCTCAGTTCTTTGGTACGATTAAGGCTGAGCTATGGGCAATGCTCGAGGAACGACTGGCTACTCAGAGCACATCACGTGCTAGGGATGCAAGTTATAAGGACTTTTCGGCTTGTTCGCCTCCGATGTTCGATGGGGGCAGGGATCCGATTGTTAGCATGCGGTGGATTTCCGCGGTGGAGGGTGCTTTCCGCACATGTTCCTGTCCTGAGAACTCCAAGGTAACGTTTGCGGCGAATCTTTTAAGAGAGGGTGCGAAGGATTGGTGGGAGATACGAACGAAAGATCTCACTCCTGTTCAGTTGGATGCCATTACATGGCCGCAGTTTAAGGAACAGTTCAAACTGGAGTATGTTCCACAGGTGGAAATGGAACGCTTAGCGCAGGAATACCTAAATCTGACCCAAACTACTGAGACGGTGACGGAAATCACCAAAAAGTTTAATGAGCGATCACTCTTCTGTCCAGAGTTTGCAGCAACCGAGCGTATGAGGATGACACGATACTTGGCGATGCTTCGCACAGACATTCGGGTATTTGTGTCTGCTGCTAGGCACCAAACTCTTACTGATATGATAGCGGCCGCTCGGGCCCGAGAGTTGGAACTGGAAACCCAACAAAAGCAGAAGCGTCCAACGCCTACTCAAACTCAGCAGGTGTTGAAGAAATTTCGAGGGACAGATCAGGGAAAGCAATGGCAAAGGAGCCAGGGTAAGTGTGGTAAATGTGGAAGGAATCATGAAGGGCGTTGCTGGGTGTTAATATGTCATAAGTGTGGAAAGGAGGGCCACTATGCTAAAGATTGTCAGCAAGAGGTCAAGATTTGTTTTAATTGTAATCAGGTAGGCCACTTCAAGGCCCAATGTCCCCGTCTGACTCAGGGAGTGGTTCAGAATCCGGCACCCACTACACTCCGGATTACCGATGGTAGGCAGGGGAAAGGGGAAGCCCCTAAGACCAAGGGTCGAGCATTCGTCATGACCGCCGAGGAGGCACAAGATGCGCCCGACGTCGTCACGGGTACTCTTTCTTTACTTGCCTCGTGTTTGTGGTGTGTGTAATTAATATGTCTATTATGCTTTGATTAGGAACATTCTTAGTCAACTCTACGCCTACCTTTGCACTATTTGATTCGGGTGCTAGTCATTCTTTTGTGTCTGCCGTATTGGGAAAGAGTTTCGGTATTGCTTTAGGAACTCTTCATCGGCCGTTAGAAGTAGAAATTGCGGATGATAAAACCGTGCAAGCGACTAGTGTTTATCGGGGATGCGAAGTAGCGATTCAAGGAATAAAGTTTCCGATCGATCTCATCCCTATACCGTTGAGTGACTCTCGAGTCATCATCAGTATGGATTGGATGGGTCAGCATGAATCATGGATCGATTATAAGAACAAGCGAGTGTGGATTCAAACCCCAAGTGGGGGAGAGCTGGTGGTGCAGGGCGAGAGAAAGAATCGAGGTGCAGTTTTCTGTTCAGCTGCTAGGGCACGCAGACATTTTCAGCATGGGGGTTCGGGATTTGTGGCTTATGTTGTTGACACACGAGAAAGGAAGCCACAGCAGAAAGCAGGTGATATACCAGTGGTTCGGGATTTTCCTGATGTTTTTCCAGAGGATCTGCCTGGCGTGCCGCCAGAGAGACAGGTGGAATTTAAGATCGACTTAACTCCCGGTGCGGCTCCGATAGCTAAAGCACCGTATCGTCTTGCGCCTCCGGAGATGCTGGAGTTGTCTATTCAACTTCGGGAACTATTAGATAAAGGATTTATTCGACCCAGTTGCTCGCCGTGGGGAGCGCCTATTTTGTTTGTTAAGAAGAAGGATGGATCCAATAGTATGTGCATAGATTATCGTGAGCTGAATAAGCTTACGGTGAAGAATCGATATCCATTGCCTCGCATCGATGACTTGTTTGACCAACTGCAGGGCACTTCGTGGTTCTCGAAAATTGATTTGCGGTCAGGATATCATCAAATGCGGGTTCGGGAGGAAGACATCCCGAAAACGGCTTTTAGGACGAGGTACGGCCACTTCGAGTTTGTAGTGATGCCGTTTGGACTGACCAATGCCCCTGCAGCTTTTATGGATTTAATGAATCGGGTGTGTCGACCGATGTTGGATCGGTCGGTTATAGTTTTCATTGACGACATCTTAGTCTACTCTCGAAGCAGGGAGCAACATGAACAACACTTAAAGGAAGTATTAGAGACCCTAAGGAAGGAGAAGCTTTATGCAAAATTATCCAAGTGTGACTTTTGGCTACGGGAGGTTCAGTTTTTGGGTCACATTGTAAATGAGCAAGGAATCGTGGTAGACCCGGCTAAGGTGGAGGCCGTGATGCGGTGGGAGATTCCGAAGACTCCCTCTGAAATTAGAAGTTTCTTGGGTCTGGCTGGTTATTATCGCCGTTTCATCCAAGACTTCTCAAAGGTTGCGGTACCTTTGACTAGGCTAACTAAGAAAAACGCTGCTTTTCGGTGGGGTGAGGAGCAGCAGCAGGCTTTTGAGACTTTGCGGCGGAAATTGTGTGAAGCTCCGGTTTTGACGTTGCCTGAAGGCATGGAGGACATGGTAGTTTATTGCGATGCATCCATCTCGGGATTGGGGGCAGTCTTGATGCAACGAGGCAGGGTGATTGCTTACGCCTCGCGACAGTTGAAGCCCCATGAGGCTAACTATCCTACTCATGATTTGGAATTGGGAGCAGTGGTCTTCGCCCTCAAGATTTGGAGACACTATTTGTATGGAGTGAAGTGCACCATCTTCACGGACCACAAGAGTTTGAAGTACCTGATGGATCAGGCAAACCTCAATATGAGACAGAGAAGATGGTTGGATGTATTGAAAGACTATGATTGTGAGATACACTACCACCCTGGAAAGGCCAATGTGGTAGCGGATGCATTAAGTCGTAAGGCTTCAGGTGCACCCCTTCGGGGCGTTTGTCTAAGGATGACAATTGTGACACCGCTGCTTGAGCTGATTAGGAAAGCCCAGGTGGAAGCAAGTAAGAGCGAGAATCAGAAAGGTGAGAGAATTGTGGGTCAGTTGGCAGCTATGGTCAAAGATAGTAGGGATTTGTTAACCTGCCATGAGAGAATTTGGGTACCGAAGCTGGGCGGGGTTCGTCAAACCCTATTGGAGGAGGCACATAAATACAGGTTCTCTATCCACCCTGGAGCAACTAAAATGTATAGGGATCTACGCAAATATTATTGGTGGCCAGGCATGAAGAGGGAAGTAGTTTGGTTTGTCGAAAGATGCATGACCTGTCGTAAGGTCAAGGCCGAGCACCAACGGCCTCATGGTAGATTGCAGCCTCTTGAGATCCCAGAATGGAAATGGGAGCATATCACAATGGATTTCATCATGAAGTTGCCAAGAACCCCTCGACATGGACACTATTTGGGTTATCGTGGATAGGTTGACTAAAAGTGCTCATTTTCTCCCCATCCAAGAGACTTACTCTGCAAAGGAATTGGCTAAGGTCTACGTAGACGAGATTATCTCTCAGCATGGTATACCGGTCTCGGTGATATCCGACCGGGATGTCCGATTTACGTCTAGGTTTTGGAAGAAGTTTCATGAGGAATTAGGCACTCGCCTTCATTTCAGCACAGCATATCATCCTCAGACGGATGGGCAGAGTGAAAGGACGATTCAAACGCTGGAGGATATGCTTAGGGCATGTGTTATCGATTTTGGCGGGAGTTGGGATTCCCATCTCCCTTTAGCTGAGTTTTCTTACAATAACAGTTATCACGCGAGCATTGGCAGGGCTCCCTTTGAAATGTTGTATGGAAGAAAATGTCGGACACCTATTTGCTGGGGCGAGGTTGGCCAGCAGGTTTTGGGTAGTACTGAGGTGGTGCTCAAGACAACTGAGCTAATTCAGAATGTTCGGGAGAGATTGTTAACCGCTCAAAGTCGACAGAAAAGTTATGCGGATAGGCGACGGTCCGATCTCGAGTTTCAAGTTGGGGATTATGTTCTTCTTAAGGTGTCACCTTGGAAGGGAGTTATTCGTTTTAGGAAGCGAGGAAAGCTTGGCCCTAGGTACATTGGACCATATCGAATTGTCGCCCGTGTAGGTAAGGTAGCTTACCGGTTGGAGCTGCCTGAGCAGCTTAGTCAGATTCACGATACGTTCCACGTTTCGCAGCTCAGAAAGTGCGTTACTGAGGAATCCACAATAGTACCTTTGGAGGATATTCAATTAGATGAACGCCTAAATTATGTGGAGCGACCAATTGCCATCATTGAAAGGAAGATAAAGACTTTGCGAAATAAAACAATAGGATTAGTTAAGGTTCAGTGGCAGCATCGAAAAGGGTCCGAATGGACTTGGGAACCGGAGGAGGAAATGCGGAGGCATTATCCACAATTATTTACCGGCGCAGATTTCGGGGACGAAATCCAGTTAAGTGGGGGAGAGTTGTAAGACCCGTTCCGCCGAGTCGCGGCCAGGACAGATCCGCGGCGCGGCTCGGGCGAGATCTGGATTCGCGAATGATTTTGTATGCGCGGCGCGGCTTTAAAAGATCCGCGGCGCGGTGCGCCGCTAAAGTGAAAAACCCTAATTCGGATTTAAACGCCTATATAAAGGGACCCAGCCCTAGGGTTCGTGTTTTTGGGAGCTTTCTGGATCAGAGGCGTCAGGTTTCAGCAGAGACTCTTTGGTTCCAAGGCTTCGGGAGGTTTGAAGGAAGAAATACAACGTGGGGAAAGGCTGTAGTCGATCGGGTGCATTTCTCTGTTTTCCAGAAGCAAGGTAAGAGGATCTACCTTCTGATATTTCAGTTTATCCCGTTTTTATGGTGTTATCCCTTAAGTAGTAGTCTTAGATGACTTGTAACCCTTAGGGTTAGACTAAGGACATGAATAGACTTGCATGTCCCTAAGGAAGTGATCTTAGGGTAGTTTCTGATCTCAAGAAGGGTTTGGAGTGAAACTTTAAGAACCCGTGAAAAAGTCAAAAAGGGTAAAACCGTCTTTTGTCGTATTGTATGACTATTATGTGTAATAGTATGTATTTGTAACATAATATAATAATAAATAAAAGATTATGTGAAGTTTGGAGATTTATCGCGTGAATAGTGAATTTAGCCGAAAAAGGGCAAAATGGTCATTTGACATGAAAATGACCAAAAATGTTAAGAAAATGTCAAGTTGGAAGTTAATGGGACATTGTTGCAAGAATTTGGGTCTTAGGACCATTTATGTAAAGAAAGTGAAAGTTTAGGACTAAAATGTAAAGTTTTTATAAAAATTTAATTATAAAATGAGAATTAAACTCTCATTCTCCTAGAAATCAGTAGACACTTCCAGAGAGAGCTAGAGAGAGCGTGAGTGAGCAGGAAGAACACGGGGAGAAGAAAATTCAAGGATCGTTGCCAAGAATCAATAACAAAAGCTTAGGAATTAGTAATTCCAAGCTCCAAGAGGTATTATCCTAACCCTAGAACTCAAATTTCTTGAACGGGAAACCAACCTCAACTTCTGATTTTCCAGAGATCATGGTTCTAGTGATCTTGTCTTGCTCAAAATCATCCATTTAGCATATCCTAACACTTAAATGTGTTAAAAGCTAAGAAATGGTAATTTTGGCCAAGAACACTAAAAACGGGTTTTTCAAGATCAAAGCTGGTTTTTATGGTTTTGTTAGGTCCAAATGATCACTTAGGATGTATTAAGACACTCCTAAGTGGTTAATTTCAAAAAGATGAAATTTTGGTGCAAAATATCAAAAACGGGTTTGGATGAAATTGGAATTGGAATCAGTGATTCCATGGCTTAAAACTTGATGTAAAGCAAGGGTTTTAGTCATGGAATGATAGTAAAACGATTAAGATATGTATTAAGTGCTTAACAGGTCAAAATAGAGGTCTGCAGCACAAAATCGGACTTAAAAACTGAGTCTGCAGACAAGCACGAGTCGTGCCATTTTAAAGCCTAGACAAGCAAGAGTCGTGCTTCCTGTAGAACCAAGAAATAGCAA
The DNA here is from genome assembly GCA_023525715.1 of Cichorium intybus. Classification (NCBI taxonomy): domain Eukaryota; kingdom Viridiplantae; phylum Streptophyta; class Magnoliopsida; order Asterales; family Asteraceae; genus Cichorium; species Cichorium intybus. The sequence continues at coordinate 16,879,265 of CM042017.1, read as the reverse complement.
TCTACTTTAGGCACGAGTCGTGCCAACCCTAATGTAAAAAGAGCACGAGTCGTGCTCTTACTGGGCAGGCTCCTGTCCAATTTTTGAGTTTTGAAATCAATGCTAGGCGTATCCGTTTGGTCTGTAATTCATACCATAGCCCTAAAATGGTATGAAAACTTGTAAGAAACTTTCAAATTTGCAATCCGACCTTGCGGAAAAATCACTGTAGCGGCAGTGGCTAATTTCAAAGTATATTGTTAAAACTTGATTTTGGGATTTAAGCTAAACTTGTCCGATTAATCCCAAATTTGGTACACAAGTCTAATATGGCTTAAGACTTCATGTAAAAGTGTCAAAACTGAAATACGACCTCTCGGGGATGCTGTAGCAAAATACGCGTATTTCGGTGAAAGTTATAAAACGAGTTTATTAGTGGTTATACATTTGTTATAACCTAGAGTTGAGACGTATGAGACCTTAGAATTGTAAAAATCAGTTATAATATGTATTTATTGAGTATTTATAATACTTGTATAGGTGGTGCTTCAAACGTGGTTGAGCACGGAAAAGGGAAAGGAATACGAGAAGCCTAGAAATTTGTAACAACGTCAAGGTGAGTTTTATGAGGATTTTCTAGTACATAGCAAAATGTTATTTTCAGAAAAGTATGATTTCCAATGTTTATAAATACTAAAGTTTGGAAAATGGTTTTGAATGAAGCTCTATACAAGGGCTTAGTACTTTAAACAGATTTTTAAAAGTATGGTTTGTACGTATTTTGAAAGAAGTTCCTTATAGGAACTAAGATGTCAAAAGAAGTCTTGAAAGTATTTTTAGTAAAGAATTATAAAGTGTTTGAGTAAAGAGCTATTTACAAATTGTGTCCCATTTTGACCAATTTGAGATGAAATGAAGTAAGAATTAAAGAAGTATGAACCAGTTGTCCGGACTAGGATCACCCATATAATTGGGAGATCAGAAGACACTACTGGGATGGTACCTCCCGTCGCGAAGTAGTTGTCTAGCTTAGTATACCCTTGTGCTTGAATTCGTTCCAAGTCACAAAGGGGAGACAGAATGAGCAAACCGAGTGGGCAGATCTGTTCTGTCCCGCGAGGGGAGCTAGTTGAATGAATTAATTAACTTAATTCATAAGTTTCAGTTGGTCACGAGAAATGAGAAAGAAAAGCAGTTTTAAGAAAGAAAGTCTTTTTAAAGTTTGAAAGTAAAGAAGAAAAAGTCATTTTGAGATTTATGAAATAAATCAGTTTTAGCAATGTACTTTTGATATTTCAAGTTGAAAAGAAAAGTTTTGGGTCTAAACCCATATTACTCACGAGGCTTTATGTCTCGCATATACTATTTTGAAATGCTATGTACTTAGGTGAAAGGAGCAAGGGTTGCAGTTGGGACCGAGTTATATACTGTAAGTTTAAATTATGGTATCTGTATTGAGTCTGTAATACCCCCTTGAGTTTAAGTTTGTAAAATAAATAAAAAAAAATTTAAGTGGCTATTTTATAGTCACGAGTTGTAACATATGTTTGTAAAATAAACTGTATTTGTATTTAAATATGGTAAAAGAAAAGGGGTGTTACAGTTTTGGTATCAGAGCCATAGTTTAAGCGAATTAGGTTGGAATACCATCCTAGGCTTAAACTAGCAAGAGTAGTAGTAAGTTGCCTTAGTAATATAGGAGGCATAGGGTGAGTATGACTGTGATAAAAGTGCAGTCAAGATAAGGAGATAACATGCTACCGCTTACGAAATACTATATAGAATTGTGTATTAAACATATATTTATTTCATCTATATAGTAATGGAAGGCAGAAGACAAGCTGACAGGGGTGAGGGCAGTCACACTTCTTCAAGAGGAAGTGAACCACATGTTATTCGAAACGATGAGTCTGAGCCAAACCCACCACCACCACAACCTGTCACTATGGAGGCAATTCAGTTTCTAATCGAGAACTTACGAACTGAGTTGAGACAGGATGTACATAACATAATCGATGGTCGAATGGGTGAACCCAGAGCCCAATCTTCACAAGAAGTCTCTAAAAAGGCAACAGAGGAAGAAGGTAGTGGAGAAAACAGAAGGAAAGAGAAGGGCTGTTCTTTTAAGTCCTTTATGGCTTGCAAACCGCCCGAATACCATGGTAGTTTTGAGCCAAAGGTGACAATGCGATGGGTCCGAGAGATTGAACAAGTGATGCAAGCAAGTAAATGTGGAGAAAAAGATCAAGTCAACTACGCCTCCCGACAGTTGAAAGACGATGCTCTGGTGTGGTGGAACACCAAATACGATAGCTTGGGAAAAGATGTGGTTTATGGCTGGTCATGGGCGGAGTTTGTCTCGTGTCTCAAAGATAAATTCTGTCCCACGCGAGATTTGGAGAAAATGAATGAAGATTTCTTAACGATAAAGAAAGGAGATATGACGGTGGATGAGTATACGAAGAAGTTTTGCGACATGTTACCTTTTGTGGGGGAGTCTTACCCCAGTGAGCGGTCCCGGATCAACCGCTATGTCCGGGGTTTGCCATGGAACTATGAGCTCGAAGTGAAGAAAGCCGAAACACTAGATGGGGCGATCAATGCTGCCCGAACGGTGGAAGATGTTGGAAAAAGAAGGAAGGAAGAAGGACCTGGTTTTGGTGACAAAAGGAAGACAGTTAGTAGTATCAGTGGTAACATAAAGAAGAAAGGGAAAATGAGTACAAGTCAGAGCCGACAGGGAAGTGTGAAAAAGTGCGAGAAATGTGGGAAAGAACACGGTGGCGAATGCCGAGCGGGATCAAATGCCTGCTTTAATTGTGGAGGATTCGGTCATAAAGCAAAAGATTGTAAAGCCAAGAAAGCCAGCGAAGTAGAGTGCTTCTCATGCCATCAGATGGGACACTACAGTTTCAACTGCCCAAACAAGGGAGGAGAAACTATGGTGTCAACAGCCCAGAAGAAGACCGAACCCCAGAAGGTGAAGACTCGAGCTTTTCAGATCACCAGGGAGGAAGCAAAGGAGACTCACGATGTGGTCTCAGGTATTCTACTAATCAACTCGACACCTGCATATGTCTTGTTTGATTCCGGGTCTACATATTCATTTGTGTCCCATGGGTTTGGAGCTAGATTAAAAGTGCCATTAGAATTGTTAGATCTAGTTTTTGAGGTAGAAGTGGCAGACGGGAAATTTGTGGAGGTTCAGCATATGTATCGAGATTGCGAACTTGACATCAACGGCAAGAAGTTTCGACTTAATCTCCTTCCTATTGGAATTAAGTCTTTTGATGTGATAATCGGAATGGATTGGCTTGGTGCAAATGATGCGAAGATAGCTTGTGGTCAGAAGAGGGTGTCTGTTAAAACCTTAGGAGCCAAGGTGTACGTATATGGGGAAAGAAGAACGCATGTGCCAAGTATCATCAGTGTAGCCAAAGCTCGGAGGTGTATCAGGAAAGGATGTGTATCTTTCCTGGCCTATGTGATGACTGAAGACAAAGTGAAACAGACGTACAAAGACATAGAAGTGGTAAAAGAGTTTCCAGAAGTTTTCCCAGATGAATTTCCAGGCTTGCCACCAGAAAGGCAAGTTGAGTTCCGAATAGATCTTGTCCCAGGAGCTTCTCCAATAGCACGAGCACCGTACCGGTTAGCACCAATAGAGATGAGGGAATTAATGTCCCAGTTGCAGGAGTTACTAGATAAAGGCTTCATCAGGCCTAGTTCTTCTCCGTGGGTGCTCCAGTTCTATTTGTGAAGAAGAAAGATGGATCAATGCGGATGTGCATTGATTACAGGGAATTGAACAAAATTACCATCAAGAACCGTTACCCGTTGCCCAGAATAGACGACTTATTTGATCAGTTGCAAGGAGCAGATTATTTCTCAAAAATTGATTTGAGATCTGGGTATCATCAAGTCAGGGTAAAAGAAAGTGATGTAGAGAAGACGGCGTTCCGTACATGATACGGGCATTACGAATTTTTAGTAATGCCATTTGGTCTTACGAATGCACCGGCAATCTTTATGGACCTAATGAATCGGGTCTGTAAACCATTTCTAGACCGGTTTGTGATAGTGTTCATAGATGACATTCTGATCTACTCAAAGAATAAAGAAGAGCATGCAAGTCATTTGCGGTTAGTACTCGAGACGTTGAAGCGAGAACAGCTATATGCAAAGTTTTCCAAGTGCGAGTTCTGGATGAGAGAAGTGCAGTTCCTTGGACACGTTGTTTCTATCCAAGGTATAAAAGTTGATCCAGCGAAAGTTGAAGCAGTAATGAAATGGGAGCCTCCTAAGACGCCAACAGAAGTTAGAAGTTTTCTCGGTCTTGCCGGATACTACAGGAGATTTATTCAAGATTTCTCCCGTATAGCGGTGCCACTTACACGACTAACCCGGAAAGAAGAGAAATTCAGATGGCAAGAAGAACAAGAAAGAGCTTTTGCTACCTTAAAAGAGAAACTGTGTAACGCGCCTGTCCTTACATTGCCAGATGGGACGGAAGACTTTGAAGTGTACAGCGATGCCTCGCATCGGGGGCTTGGCTGTGTGTTGATGCAAAGAGGGAAGGTTATAGCATACGCTTCCAGACAGTTGAAAGATCCAGAGAAAAAGTACACAACTCACGATCTAGAACTTGCAGCGATCGTATTTGCCTTGAAGATTTGGAGACATTACTTGTATGGTACAAAGTGCAAGCTATTCACCGATCACAAAAGTTTGCAGTATGTGTTCACTCAAAAAGAGTTGAACATGAGACAGAGTAGATGGCTAGAGTTGATCAGTGATTATGATTGTGAAATTGTGTACCATCCTGGTAAAGCGAATGTAGTAGCAGATGAACTAAGTAGAAAAGTTCCTGAGAAAAGAATCAAGGCAAGATCAATGCGAATAGAACTGGTGTCCAACATAATAGAACAGATTAAAGCAGCTCAGCAGAAAGTGGAAGAAAGTGGAGACTTAAAAGATGAAAAGCTGGGAAAAGACATACAGTTTGAAACCAACAGTCAAGGATTAAAGATGTTCAAAAACCGCATTTGGGTACCGAAAGCAGGAGGTTTGAGGAAGCTAATTCTAGACGAGTCGCATAAGTCAAAGTATTCCATTCATCCTGGGAGTACCAAGACTTATCAAGATTTGAAAAGACAGTATTGGTGGCCTGGAATGAAGAAAAGAATAGCTAAGTACATCTCCAAGTGTGTTATTTGTGCACAAGTCAAGGCGGAACATCAAGTCCCGCATGGGGATGCTCAGTCATTACATATTCCAGCCGGAAAGTGGGAAGATGTAACCATGGATTTGGTTGTCGGGTTACCGAGAACGAGAAGAGGTCATGATAGTATATGGGTCATAGTGGACCGGTTGACCAAGAGTGCACTATTTCTAGCCATAAAAGAAACTACTCCATTGGAGCAGTTAGCCCAGTTGTATTCAGATGAAGTGCTAAGAAGATATGGTGCACCGTTGTCTATCGTGTCAGACAGAGACCCCAGATTTACCTCTAACTTTTGGAGAGCTTTACAAGATAAAATGGGAACAAGAATTCAGCTAAGTACAGCGTATCATCCACAAACGGATGGTCAGAGTGAACGAACGATCCAGACATTAGAAGACATGCTACGATCATGCGTGATGGAATTTGGAGGTAGTTGGGATGAACACCTGCCATTGGTGGAGTTTGCATACAACAACAGCTACCATTCCAGCATCAAAATGCCACCCTTCGAGGCATTGTATGGTAGAAAATGTAGAACTCCTTTATGCTGGTTGGAAGCGGGTGAGACTAAGCTTACGGGGCCAGAGATTGTTAGAGTAACTAATGAGAAGATTGGAGTAATTCAAGCCAACATGAAAGCCGCACAAGATCGGCAAAAGAGTTACTCGAATCTAAAGAAGAGACCGTATGATTTGCAAGAAGGAGATTTGGTGATGATAAAAGTGTCGCCATGGAAAGGAGTGGTCAGATTTGGCAAAAGAGGAAAGCTGAGTCCAAGATACATTGGACCTTTTAGAATCCTGAAGAGGGTTGGGTTACAGGCGTTCAAGCTAGAATTACCACCCGAACTTAGTGGAATACATGATACCTTTCATGTATGCTACTTGAAGAAATACTTTGGTAAAGAGGAGTTAGTAATACCGTATACGGATTTGAGAGTGGAGACTCCCAGCAAAATGATTGAAGAACCCGAAGCCATCCTGGAAATGCAGACTAAAAAGCTAAGGAACAAGGAGATTGACCTTGTACTCGTCAAATGGAAGCATCCCTTAGGGTCAAACCTAACTTGGGAGACGTTAGCAGAAATGAAGAGGAGATATCCGAATTTCACAGACTACGAAAAGATTCCGAGGACGGAATCCGCTTAAGGAGGGGTGACTGTAAGAACCCGTGAAAAAGTCAAAAAGGGTAAAACCGTCTTTTGTCGTATTGTATGACTATTATGTGTAATAGTATGTATTTGTAACATAATATAATAATAAATAAAAGATTATGTGAAGTTTGGAGATTTATCGCGTGAATAGTGAATTTAGCCGAAAAAGGGCAAAATGGTCATTTGACATGAAAATGACCAAAAATGTTAAGAAAATGTCAAGTTGGAAGTTAATGGGACATTGTTGCAAGAATTTGGGTCTTAGGACCATTTATGTAAAGAAAGTGAAAGTTTAGGACTAAAATGTAAAGTTTTTATAAAAATTTAATTATAAAATGAGAATTAAACTCTCATTCTCCTAGAAATCAGTAGACACTTCCAGAGAGAGCTAGAGAGAGCGTGAGTGAGCAGGAAGAACACGGGGAGAAGAAAATTCAAGGATCGTTGCCAAGAATCAATAACAAAAGCTTAGGAATTAGTAATTCCAAGCTCCAAGAGGTATTATCCTAACCCTAGAACTCAAATTTCTTGAACGGGAAACCAACCTCAACTTCTGATTTTCCAGAGATCATGGTTCTAGTGATCTTGTCTTGCTCAAAATCATCCATTTAGCATATCCTAACACTTAAATGTGTTAAAAGCTAAGAAATGGTAATTTTGGCCAAGAACACTAAAAACGGGTTTTTCAAGATCAAAGCTGGTTTTTATGGTTTTTTTAGGTCCAAATGATCACTTAGGATGTATTAAGACACTCCTAAGTGGTTAATTTCAAAAAGATGAAATTTTGGTGCAAAATATCAAAAACGGGTTTGGATGAAATTGGAATTGGAATCAGTGATTCCATAGCTTAAAACTTGATGTAAAGCAAGGGTTTTAGTCATGGAATGATAGTAAAACGATTAAGATATGTATTAAGTGCTTAACAGGTCAAAATAGAGGTCTGCAGCACAAAATCGGACTTAAAAACTGAGTCTGCAGACAAGCACGAGTCGTGCCATTTTAAAGCCTAGACAAGCACGAGTCGTGCTTCCTGTAGAACCAAGAAATAGCAATCTACTTTAGGCACGAGTCGTGCCAACCCTAGTGTAAAAAGAGCACGAGTCGTGCTCTTACTGGGCAGGCTCCTGTCCAATTTTTGAGTTTTGAAATCAATGCTAGGCGTATCCGTTTGGTCTGTAATTCATACCATAGCCCTAAAATGGTATGAAAACTTGTAAGAAACTTTCAAATTTGCAATCCGACCTTGCGGAAAAATCACTGTAGCGGCAGTGGCTAATTTCAAAGTATATTGTTAAAACTTGATTTTGGGATTTAAGCTAAACTTGTCCGATTAATCCCAAATTTGGTACACAAGTCTAATATGGCTTAAGACTTCATGTAAAAGTGTCAAAACTGAAATACGACCTCTCGGGGATGCTGTAGCAAAATACGCGTATTTCGGTGAAAGTTATAAAATGAGTTTATTAGTGGTTATACATTTGTTATAACCTAGAGTTGAGACGTATGAGACCTTAGAATTGTAAAAATCAGTTATAATATGTATTTATTGAGTATTTATAATACTTGTATAGGTGGTGCTTCAAACGTGGTTGAGCACGGAAAAGGGAAAGGAATACGAGAAGCCTAGAAATTTGTAACAACGTCAAGGTGAGTTTTATGAGGATTTTCTAGTACATAGCAAAATGTTATTTTCAGAAAAGTATGATTTCCAATGTTTATAAATACTAAAGTTTGGAAAATGGTTTTGAATGAAGCTCTATACAAGGGCTTAGTACTTTAAACAGATTTTTAAAAGTATGGTTTGTACGTATTTTGAAAGAAGTTCCTTATAGGAACTAAGATGTCAAAAGAAGTCTTGAAAGTATTTTTAGTAAAGAATTATAAAGTGTTTGAGTAAAGAGCTATTTACAAATTGTGTCCCATTTTGACCAATTTGAGATGAAATGAAGTAAGAATTAAAGAAGTATGAACCAGTTGTCCGGACTAGGATCACCCATATAATTGGGAGATCAGAAGACACTACTGGGATGGTACCTCCCGTCACGAAGTAGTTGTCTAGCTTAGTATACCCTTGTGCTTGAATTCGTTCCAAGTCACAAAGGGGAGACAGAATGAGCAAACCGAGTGGGCAGATCTGTTCTGTCCCGCGAGGGGAGCTAGTTGAATGAATTAATTAACTTAATTCATAAGTTTCAGTTGGTCACGAGAAATGAGAAAGAAAAGCAGTTTTAAGAAAGAAAGTCTTTTTAAAGTTTGAAAGTAAAGAAGAAAAAGTCATTTTGAGATTTATGAAATAAATCAGTTTTAGCAATGTACTTTTGATATTTCAAGTTGAAAAGAAAAGTTTTGGGTCTAAACCCATATTACTCACGAGGCTTTATGTCTCGCATATACTATTTTGAAATGCTATGTACTTAGGTGAAAGGAGCAAGGGTTGCAGTTGGGACCGAGTTATATACTGTAAGTTTAAATTATGGTATCTGTATTGAGTCTGTAATACCCCCTTGAGTTTAAGTTTGTAAAATAAATAAAAAAAAAATTTAAGTGGCTATTTTATAGTCACGAGTTGTAACATATGTTTGTAAAATAAACTGTATTTGTATTTAAATATGGTAAAAGAAAAGGGGTGTTACAGAAACCCTAGCCGATTGATGCACTGTTAAACGCTAAAAACAGTTTGGAATGTTACGAGCCGCGACGCGGACTGGCTATGTCAGCGGCGCGGACTCGACTGAAACCCCGTGATTATTCGATGATAGCCGCGGCGCGCAGACTGAGGAGCCACGCCGCGGCGAGCGACTGTTTGACCAGGAACTTAGTTTTGACCACGGTTTGATGGCAAATATTGGGTCTAACCTCTAGGCAGGTCTGTAAAAGCCTGGTCAGTAATTGACATGTTGTGTATGTGTGGGATTTAGGTGTGTGGTCGAGCTAAGTGGGAATATTAGAGAATATCTGCACGGTTTCGAATCAGGTGAGTATCCTCACCTTACTATATGATGTTGCATGTTAGGCACCTTGTGTGTTATTTACAGTTATATGATTTGCTCTATATCTGTGGTTATATGTTGTTGGGCTCAGTACTGATGCGTGTCCTCTCGTAGCTGTTATATGGCGAGTTGGACTATTGGCTTGTCCCATAGCTGTTGTATGATGGGCTGGGCCATAACCGGGAACCCATAGCTGTTGTATGATGGGTAGAACCTTCCCGTGTCCATAGCTGTTGTATGATGGACGCCCGTAGCTGTTGTATGGCGGGTAGGGTCAGGTCGTTCTCGAGGACGAGTTGTTTAATGTGTGGGCATGTATGGTAACTTGTGGACTCACTAAGCTTTAAGCTTACCCGTTGTTTTATAACATTTCAGGTATTTCAAAGGACAAAGGGAAGGGCAAGGCGTGACGGCGGCGCATCGCATACAAGAGAATTATTTTAATGAACTATATTAGTATTTGCAAATGTTTCCGCTGTTGATTTGAGTAATATGTTGAACAGTTTTACTTTTAGAATAAATATTTTATTTGAAACCTTGATAATAAATGAATTTTTGAAATTTTGAAATTGGGGCGTTACAAATGACAAAAGATTCAAATGGCAAGGAAAGTAAACTAAGACTATATTGCTATTTAGTCTTCCTAGGTGAGCCCATATGAGATTTTTCCCACTTTGGGTTACATGTTAAAAATCATACTTTTTTCATTGTAAACTTTTTCTTGATTAATGATATGCATACTATGGGTGAGAGTTTGGACCGAAAAACTAAACTGTAACCGATTAGAATCGGATAAGGGAAGTTCGGTCTAGTTCTGGTTTTCGATTTATTGCTTATTCGGTTACCGGTTATTCCGCTTCTGAAACTAAGGACGAGGAGTTGGCCTAAAAAACTGAATCAAAACCGGAACCGGTTAGAACTGGATAATGTGAGTTAGTCCGGTTCTGGTCCTCCATTCCTTGCTTATTTGGTTAACAGTTATTCTGATTCCAGTTACATCCCTAATGTATACGTATTATATGTAAATCGCCATATGAAATCTTTTATGTTGAAGATAGACATGATGCATCATCGCAATGTATACATGATAAATAAATTGACATGAAAATAAATGGGTGTTGAATCATGGGTACATTGATTATAGATTAAACTAAAGCAGTTATTTGATTGCCTAGACATCGTTTAGAATGAGGTATATATGGGTAATATCAAAATGCTACCACCCATTCATGAGGTAGCATCTCTTCCAATGAATGTCCTTGGGGAAGGGGTCATATTGGTTTGTTTTGTTATTCCTTATATGGTAATGAGTTGGTGCATCATCGAAAAAGGCATCAACTCCCCATGTACAAGTTTTGATTAGCATTGGATATGCATGTATGAAGTGTATACAAGTTTTACACTAAAATATTTATGGATATAAGTTGTGACCAAAAGATAGACATCTCCTCTTTTGGCATATTTATTTCAACTAGATTTGGGATAATATAGTTTGGGTTAGTGACACCCCATTTAGTTTCTACTATAACAATTTTTTTGTCCCAAGTTTGTTTTGGGTTGATTAGTTACACATGTTTATAGGTTTATTTATGGATTTTTGTAGTTTATGTATGAATCATGGCCATTTTTGGTAAGGGTGTTAGAATGTGTGTGGACTTTGGACTTAAGGGACTCTAATTATTCTCAGTTGCAATTGGACCATGTGCTAACTAACTTCCCGATGTCTTAATTACGAGGATGGAACAACTGGATTGTTACAAAAACTATCAACCTCACTAACATAACTAGCAAGTCTCCATGTGTTGTTCCAACCTAAAGCCTTATTTAACAAATGCATCATTCTCACCTTGGTGTCTAGGATTATCTTCAAATAAGTAAAACATCATAAACAAAATGTTGTGCCAACACTTATTCTATACTCTAGCCAATTACCATATAGATCAAACCATGTACGGATAGAATGTATTGACTTATTCACTATTGTTGTTTCTTGAAAAATCATGGCTATGTGGTTGACAAGATATTGTAAGCCAATATCGGCAACTTATGTCTTATCTTTGATTGTTGGTATAATATAAGATTCTTGGTCCTTCAAAAATATTCGTATGAAGGGTTATTCATATCGACTACATTAATAGGTTGTGGAGTAACTCTACGAAGATACACCATCAATATCAACATGTGTTGATGAAGATACACCATCAATATCAACATGTGTTGATGAAGATGAAAATATTCTTTTAAGAAATCATTTCACATTCTTGTCAAAATCACAAAATTCACAAATTTAATGATTTCTCGATCACAACATACCAACGTTTCATTATCACATAAACTTCGAGAACCCAATTACTTAGATAGTACATTACTATCATTATTACTAAATGATATATTAAAGTTTAAATAATTGCAAAAATTAATATAAAGAGTTATTGGTTAATATTACCAAATAAAATTGAGGTTAAAAATACATTTTGATTTGGATTCTTGGACTAAATACGTAGCATACAAATCGAATGACCATGTCACTATCAACTAACAGTCTAGGCACCATGTTTGTAATCTACAAAAGTCTTCCATTGATTTTGTCTTTTCCTGTTTTCTCTCCGTGTAATATCGCTGTCATTTGTTTCTTAATCGCGTTTGAAATTTGAATAATTCTTCACACTTTCACATATTTTATTGATTAATTATCAAATTTGTTGGCAGATATTCTTTTGGTTGTGTTTTTATAATATATTTCCAAGCCACGCGCCACTATTTAATCACAGCTTTAAACACCCGAAAAGAATTTGCTAATTTGTAGCCAAATGGGACAATCCAAGAAACTCAAAAATCTCCGCTCTATTTGCAAAGACAAAGCAAAACTCATCAAGGCAACGTTCTCAATCACCAATCGCACCACCTCCTCTATCCAAATCGCCGTCCTCCGTGCCACCACTCGTTCCACCCAATCGCCGCCACACGATCACCACATCTCCACCCTCCTCTCCCTCAGCAAAGCCACACGCCACTCCGCTTCTGCATGTATATCCGCCATCATCCACCGCCTCCACCACCACCACCAACAAAACGCTTACGTAGCACTCAAGTCTCTCATAACCCTACACTACATGATCACCGGAGGTTCCTTCTCTCTCAAGGAACAACCCATTTTACACCCTAAGTCCGCCACCGGCTTTGATTTCCTTAACATCTCAAGATTCGTGGATAATACCGACATGCAATCACGGGAGTTTTCATTGTGGGCTCAATGGTATGCATGTTTCTTGAAAAGCAATTTGTCCACATCTACTATTCTTGGTTATTTTCTTTCGTCATCAAAGATTGAAATCGAGAAAAAGAAAGAAAATTTGAAATTTTCTTTGTACATGGATTTATTCAAAGAAATTGAAGCACTGGTTTTGACGATCGAAGAGATTTGTAGAGCACCGAGTTCGTTATATTGTCAAACTAATGACATCGTTTACGAGGTAATGAGACTGGTGGGAGAAGATTATCGTACGACTCAGTATCATTTGATAAATCGACTCGCCGAGTTGAATGAGAGACTTCATAGTCTTAGGACCAACGAGTTGACCGGGTTGATTCGGTGTTTGGAAAGATTAGAGGGTTGTAAAGGGAGATTGACCGAGTTGTTCATGAACCGGAAACGGAACGAGTCATTTTGGGAGTTGGAGAGTGAGGTGATGACAAAACTTATGAGGTTGAAGAAAGATGCAGAAATGAAATCTGTGAGTCCGAAAATGATCGAGTATGATTCCGAGTTAACTCGGCTAAATAAACAACTCAGTGCAGAGAGTCGACATTTGAGATTGTTGACATATGGAGAAGCGAATTGTTGGTTAACGTTGACCAGATAAATCTTATTATTTTCTCCGATACCGCGTAATTCGTGTGCAGTTTTTTTTTTTTTTTTTTTTTTTCTTTTTCAATCATGAATTTTGAATTTTGTGTAATTTGTTTTTCTTTTTACTCAGAAAAATAATACACATCCATGTAAGTTTGAACATATATTAAGTGATTAAAATTTGTGCCGATTAATTTAAAATTTTGCCGTTCAAATTTGTATTACATATGACGGTCAAAAAGAATGGTCAAAACGTTACGTAAGTGATTCAAGTACTAATCGTCTTCTTGATTGTCTATTTCTTGATAATCTAAAAATAGATGATAATAGGGTTTGATGCTGTCATCGGTTACTTTGCTCCAAGTTCATGACATTTACTAATTAAAACGTTTAATATATTTGGGTTTAGACACAGCAGATTAAATCTTTTTGTTGCGTATATGGTCTTTTACAAAAATAATATAGTTGTATTTTAATTTGGAACCAAGAACAATTTTGCATCGCATTAACTTCATCCAATTAATATGAAATATCACGAATAAATGGCCAATATCTAGAAAACGACATTTTTATGTTGCAGCGTGACGTTCCTTTCATTTACTGATCGTACATTAATTTCTATATTTTTTATAGTAATCTATTGATTAGGACGGTTGTCGACATAAATTCATATGATTGAAATATAATTATGGGCATTTATTTAAGTATGCATGCCACTTACAATTTTTGTTAGATAATATAGAATTAATGAATTTGATAAAAAAAAATTTATTTATTTTACTATGCTTTTACTGCAAGTAAACGATATGTTAGTGAAATTTATCCTTTTTTCTTCAACTTTATATTTTTATACTGGTCGTCATTCGCGATTTAGAATGCCATGTCATTACGTCTTCTTTTTATTCATGCAACGTTTTTAATATGTTATTGGGTTATATCATTTTTCAATACAACTTTTGAATCAGTTTGCAACCCCTTGTAAGTTAAGTATTATATGTATTGAATGTGTAATATCATTCTATCACGCACGTATCTACGTGTGCGTGCGCGAGTGCATACACAGGTCGGATTAAGTCGATTTGGACCCGGGGCAAAAATAAAAAACGAGGCCCTTTACAACAATTTTTTTTTTTTTTTTTTGGTTAACAATGGCAACACCGCTAAAAAAATTTATTGATTAAAAATTTTAATACAATAGTAAACTGGGGAATCCCAACCTATGAAAATGAAAAACCCCTGGGACAGGCCCAGAAGCCAAACAACCTAACAACTACATGTTACAAAACAAAAACTAAAAAGTAAAATAAAATTACAATTACAAGTTTTATTAAAGTCAAAGTCATTAATAGTAATATCAATGTCAATATTGTCAAAAAAACTCTTTTTCGATGCATAACATGGTCTAACAATTCAATGTTTCTTGTGACATTGATGATCTCAAATAGTTTTTTAATAGCTTCAATTTTGGAAAAACTTATTTCCGCTACTGATGCTACAGTAACATGTAAAGTTAATAAGATTCGATAAACAATAAACATTTGTATAATGATCTTCTTCTTTAACAAACTCTAAATTTCAATTGCGGACATAACCACATTTGACAAAGTCATTTGCAACACTTTGAGTTCCGAAAACAAATCATTTAAATCCACACCACACAAGTTATTATGAGAAAATTGTTTTGCAAAATTAGTACAACTTTTCTGAAGTTCATTGTCATTCAAAGACTTCAATTTTTTTGAATCATATAAAAAACCAAAAAGGTTTTCAAAAGTCCTTAATTCTTGAAATCTACTATATAATGAAGCAATTATCATATCAACAACTACAAAATACTCAATTCTAAAAGATTCTTCAGACGTCTCTAATTCATGTTCATTATTAATTTTATCAAAAAAAAAATTTCTAACAACTCGACGTTTTATTGGAAAAGTTGGTTCAACATCCATATCAAGTGCAATAACTTTAACATTATTAATACTAACTGGAAATCCTTTGTTTCTATATTTTTTAAAGATTGCCGTTATGCTTTTTAGTTGATTAATGGTGGCATCAATACTCATAGATTTGGTTTGCAACTTTTTACTAACCATATTAATAGCAAATAAAATATCCTACCAAGTGAACATACCAAGTAAAAATTCAAATTTTTATCACACTAGCTAAACTTTCTGCGATTTACATAATGTTATCAATGTCGTCTTTATTTGAGGAGCTCGATACCTAATAGCTTTTACACTCTTAATTCTACTCTCCCAACGTGTATTACATAAGGATTTTACGGTTAAATTTGGAACATTATCAAGTAATAATTTACATCTATTGGGAGAACTCGAAAACAATACAAAGATGCGTTGTAAAACCCCAAAAAGAAGAAAAAACTTTAACACAAGAATGAGCCATATCACTAACTGTAAGATTAAGACTATGACAAGCACATGACATGTATAATGCTCTCGGATTAGTTTCAAGTAATCGTCTTTAAACCCTTTGATATTTACCTTTCATGTTAGAGCCATTATCATAACCCTTTCCCCTTATATCATTAATATTAAGATCAAATTTTTTTAATGCATCTAATAGCTCACTAAAAAGTCCTAAAACAGAAGTGTCATTTACCTTCAAAAATGACGATAGTGATGGTGGTTGGTGGCAGCGGGTGGCGGCCGTGGTGATGGGTAGTGGTGGTGGTGGTGGTAGGCGGCGGTGGTGGTGGTAGTGGTGGCGGTGGCGGTGGCGGTGTGTGGTGGCGGTGGTAGGGGTGGTGGGTGGTGGCAGTGGGTGATAGCAGTGGGCGGTGGTGATGGGTGGCGGCGGTGGTGGTGGTAGTGGAGATGGTGGTGGTGGTGGTGGCGGCAGCGGTGGTGGTGGATGGTGGGTGTGGTGGTGGGTGGTGGTGCTGGGTTGTAGTGTTGATGGGTGGTGGTAGAGGATTTCAATTTGAAAGATAATAGAAGGAGTATAATGGTAATCTTGCATATTCCCTATTTCAAGGGAATTAATTTCATCCAATCAGCAAATGAATTCATTTCCTCCATTTCAATGGAATTGAATTCTAACTCCTTCAACAAAACTTGAACAAAACGTAGGAATTCAAAGGAATTAGATTTCAATTCCCTCGAATTCTGACGAAGCAAACAGCCCCTTCGTCTTAGCATTGACACCTTTGTGGAATATGATTATTGGCTACTTGATATGTAACACCCCATTTTTGTTTAACGTTAAGATTTACGTTAATTGTTTTAGTTTTTAGAAGAAAAAGAGATAAATTTTATTTAGGAAGCAAATTGTAGTTTTAAATCTTGATTATTACGACAAATAATAATAATCTTATAAAAATTAAACTACATATGGGGAGTGGATAATGTCATGTATGGAGACTTGATTTGTGAAGTATTCTAAGCTTTGGGTTAAAAGAAAATAGAGCATCATATGTAAGGGACCAATTGTGTAAATATCCTAAAGTTGGCATTATTGGAATCACAATTATATGTGTGGGGGCTATGGGGTTTGTTGCAGACGTGAGTAGCCTCTCACTTTTCTCTTGTTGCTGCTAGATAGGATATCTTTTTCTTGTTTTCTTTTCTTCTTGATGTCGTGAGCCAAGGTGAGGGAGAGGCTGGTGTGTATTGCATCTACAAGGCGTGGACAGGGGTGTCAAAGGAAGGAACTTGGAGCAAGAAAGTAGCAAGCTTGATCATTGGTTGATTGGTAAAGAATTTCTCCTCCTTTTCTTTAGTTTTGCCGTGAAGTATCATCACAACCATCACCTCACCGTGGGCTTGTGGTGTGTTTGTGTATTGAGTGGTTTGAGTTTGCATGTAGTGATTGAAATCCTTTTCAAGCCCCGATCCATGCTACAAGATTTTAGTTCCGTTTGATTTGATTTCCAACCAATTCCACCCATCACACACTATTGTTTGTGTTTAGGTGTGTGTGTGGTTATTGTTAGGCGATATTGGGTTTATAGTTACTTTGATCCCCTGATTTGAGTCTCCCATGTAGTCACTTCAGACCAATAAAGGTCTTAATAAGGGTCTTTATGGGTTTTGGGTTGAAAACCCCAACCCAAATGTGATTTTATGTGAAGTATAGAAACCTACTGTTTTGACCAATCTTGCTAATTTCATAGTAAATCGTGTGAATGTCCAATTGGATTGAATTTTATGTCGCTGAATTGGTAATTGTGTCTAGTTTGTTCTCTTAAAAGGTTATGAATTGATTCAGATCCTAAGCCATGTGGAATTGTCTATTTCCACTAATTGGTCCAGGTTCTGTCAGTTTTGGTTTTCAGTCTTGTTAAATTCATATTAAAATATAAAAAAATCGTTTGGGGGCAAGGCCTGTGGCCTTAGTTCACTTTTGAAGTCTATTTTGTCCATACTAAATTTAAGAGTTCAGTTCTTAACCAATTTTAAGCGATTAATATTTCTTTAAGGTGTGGTTCAGTGGGTGGACTGATTGTATCAGTTAACTTTGGGAATTTTTCATTAATTCATGGGAAATGCAAATGACATGAGGTCAGGCCCTGTAACATTGTACTTGGGTCTAGTTTACCTATTATTTTTATTGGATTTTATTTTCAATCTTTCCTTGACCTAATATTGCAAATCTTGTTGAGGGTCCAGAAATCAGCCTTGCTGTCAGTTTCCTCTTTTGTGATAATCATCTTAGTTTTTGGTCTTGGGTGTCATGATGTGGGCTTGGGTTTACTTAAAATTAATTGAATCATATAATAACTTATTTGTTGAATAAAAGTAAATAAAAAATGGGTGGGGGTATATGTCGAGGCACGATGCATGTCGAAAGTTATAAACATTTAAACTATAAGCAACGCTATAAGTATCTATTTATAGTAACGTTAATTAGTGTATTTGGTAATAATTAACTTAATATACCTTATAGGAGTATAAGGTGTGCGGTTTTAAGCTTGGTTGGATTTGCGGAGTTGCCGCACGGATTTCTATATTGCCGACTTGAGGTGAGTACATGCAGTATTTTTACCCATTCTGGGGTACATGGCAAGTAAGTATTTTCAAGATTTCTTATAAAATTTCTATATGTGAAATTATATACAAGAGTTTTATTTCTAACTTGTGTGAAAGTATAATTCTATATTTGAAGTTATGTTTTGAACTACAAGCTAAATTAAATGAAAGTATATTGGTCAATGAATCAATTATGTGAAAGTATATTTGGATTACAAGTTATATATGTTTTCAAGTATAAATGACATATAGCCATAAGAAGTTTAAGAAATATGTTTTGGTTACAAAATGTATATGTTTTTAAGTATAAATGGCATATAGCCATAAGATGTTGAAAATTATGATTTGGCATAAAGCTTAGCATGTTAAAAATATATATATATGTTTTGAACATATGATTATTATATGATGAAAGCTATATTTGGCATCTAGCCATAAAGACATAAAATGATGTAGTTTGGCACCTAGCCACAAGTTATATGTATATGAGAAATGTTCAAGCAAGCAGCAAGTATTTTGTATGACTGGTAATTGTAGCAAGCAGCGTTAGTAAGGGAACTATGTTCCAACCTACCCGGGTTAGGTAAGGGGTCTACTGGGGAAAAACCCCATCGCGAAGTAGACTGCCTCAGCACTTCTATGGTGAGGATTGATCCGTTCTTTCTAGCCATAGAGACTTGGGGTATCACTTATAGTGATTAAAGCCCTAAGTATAAAAATCCAGCAAGCTTATAAAACCAGTCAAAGAAAGTAAGAAAGAAGCTATTTTTGTAAAGTATATTATGAAGTGATTTTGAAAAGTAAAGAGTTATAGTATGTTACTATTATAAAGTGTTGAAAGATGCTATTTTTCCAAAGTATGTTATGAAATGATTTAGAGAAGTAAAAAGTTATAGTATGTTATTACTATAAAGTTTTGACAAAAGTTTTATGATATAAATTTTATAAAAGTTGGAAAGAGAAGTTAAAGGTTTGAGTCTAAAACTCATGTAACTCACGAGACATTTTTGTCTTATGTATTCTATGTTTTGCCATGTATTCCAGGTTAAAATAAATTGCTATAAATGGGATGAAGTTTAGCTGGAGTGGAGCTTGAGTTAGCTCCTATCTTGGACGCAAGGTTTAATCCTTTTCTTGCTTACTATGGTTAATTTTTGTATGGATTTGTAACACCCACAGTTTCAAACATGTAAATAATCGGTTTTTGATAAACCGTATTTTTTTGTATTCAAGTATTTATACGAAAAATCATAGTATTTGTAAACAGTAGAAATGGGGTGTCACAAGTTGGTATCAGAGCCATAGTTTAAGCGAATTAGGATTGGCTTGTTCCACTCCTAGGCTTAAACTCATGCTATAGGATGTTAGTTCATGAAAGTATGCTATAGGGTGTCTTAAATGATTAAGACATTATGCATTATTTAAAATATGTAGATATATATAACACTAAGAAGTGTTAAGCCAACGTTTAAAGTGAGCAAAAATCTGACTGTTAGGAAAATTATATAATATTTTCCGTAACCGTCTAAATATATTTAAAGACTATGTTTATAAAGTAGTAAGATTTCTAGTATTGATCACCATGTATTTATAAATGATGTTATATGTTAAAGGAATCAGTGTGCGATGAGACCTTATGATAACGACAGAATCAATATGTATAGGTGATTATGGTAATATGGGCCCGTATTATCATAATCACAGGATATGTATTGAGACTGGTGGAATTGTAAAGGGATTATGGTAATCTGGTGAGTAAGAGTTTTGAATAGGATAGTAAGAATAACATAGGGATTATATGCCTATGTAATAAAAATAAGTAAGATTATAAGTATTAAAGGTTAATGCAGTGGATATATACCACTTAGTATGACAAGGTAAAAGAAATTAATAAGATAGTTAATACTCCCGAGACAATATGAAAGGAACCAGTAAAAGAGACATGGCCAGAAGGTATAAATATATTGAAAATGTTAATGGAGCATATAGTACAAATATAAAAGAAAGAGTATAACTGAAAATTTCGTTGTCTAACGGAAACGAATTATGATTATAGAATAAAGATAAAAGTAGTGTCACTATAGTGACCAAAGAAAGAAAGATTGGAAAATAATAATAATAATAAATAAAAGTAGTAACACATCGATACATGTGATCCATTGCTATAACTTTATATTAATACATTAAGAAAAGTTTACAGAACTACTAACCTAAACTGAAGAGTCAGAAGGAAGTGAAAAAAGATCTTCTACACTCTACTCTTTGTCATCATTAGGTTGACTTGTACCTTCTTGAGGATTTGAAAGGGGTATGTTTTCAGTTATTGGAGGAGGAGCTCCAAGGTGTGGGGTCTCGATAGGGTTAGAACCCGTAACCCCATGATTATGGGCTAAATATTGACTCATTTGGGGTGTGTGTAAGTAGGGAAGTGAAGAGGAAGGGTTCCAATTTGGAACCAGTTGGGGGTAGCTATAAGAAGGAGGAAACCAGGCTAGGTTACCTACAGAGCCTCCAAAATTCCCCTCACTCACAAGCTCGAGTAAACCAGGATTAATACTACTCATACCAGAATTAGATGGCAGAGATTGCTGCTGTGTATGAGTTCTTGATGAAGTTTCCCCCTTTTCCAGAAATTTTCTTTTCTTATATTCAACCTTATGAGCAGCTTGTATTAGTTTTTTTGTGCCGTCAGTAAGACCCGATTGTGACCCTTCAATTATTGCTTCTTTCTCCCTTTTTAGGTTGGGTATTAAATCTTTCGATAATCCTGCTGCTCCACTAAACTCGTTACCAAATTCCTGTGACATAAACAACTTTAGTAATAATAACATTATGATGTAAAGGAATTTAAACAAAAATGTAATTCTTTACCTCAACACGATCAATAAGAGTTTGCAGACTCTTAAGTTGTCGTTGGGGCCAATGTTCGATACCTAAATCTCTACAGCGTTTTTTTAACTGTGTCGATCCAATGTTGAGTTCTTTCGCAGCTTTCTCAATTGGTTCGTTAAAGTGTTCAGCTATTATTTCCCTACTTAATGAGTGTCTGAAACCTCTTCTACTGCCAGCTACTGTGGTTGTCGAAATTGAAGGATTGAGTTCAAATGTATTATTATTATTATTTGGGATCATTTGAACATGATCCTGATTTTCTGAATCAAAGATGGACATTGATTCATTCAAATTAGTAGCTTCTATCAGTGGTAATTGTAGATTTTCAATCATGGACCCAGGATTTTGAAATCCTTCTAGGTTCCTTTGAATCACCTGAAGGTGATTTTGATATTGAAAACCAACCCCAAGTTCGGGATTCATTTCAATATTAATGTTATGAGTTGTTTGTAATTGACTTTCATTCTGAATGTCAGTCATGAATTCTTGATTCATGGGGATGATCTCACTACTCGTTGAGGGTACGTCGATGAATGGATTATAGCCAGATAAATCATCCACAGATGGGTCTACAAATAACAATTATCAGATGATAAAACAAAATTGAATATTCATAAAAGCAATCATTTAAAAGAATTTAACCTGGTAGAAGGTATGGAGTTTGATCAAGTGCATGGTCTAAAGATACATTCACCGGATCGTCTAAGTTGATGTTTAGCTCAGGAAAAATTTCCGGCTCACCGTGGAGTTGCTCTATTGGTAGTATATCTGGAAGACTGTAACATAATTCAGAATCAAACAAAACATTAGAAAGATAAACAAATATGGATGATAGATGTCTAGAATGTTAAGTCACCGAACTCTATTAAGAATTCTTGGTTTGAAGTACCCTCTCCTTGCGGAAAACCAGGTCCAGTGTTCGACAGATCGCCCATTGAAGATCTGTTTTCCATGACTCAACTTTAAATAAGAGTTCGTTAACGAACAAACTAGTGATAAGAGAGGATGAGATTGAAAATGAAGGTGGAAATGAATGATACTACATACCTGTATATATATAGCATCTTGCAGCCGGAACCGAAAAGACACACCGAACTGAAGAGACACATCATGTTTTTAGTACCAAAATTCAAACCAACTATAGTAGGTGCGACTCTTCACTACCCTGAGTGTCGTCTTATTTTCAAAATTCGCTGCTTGACTCCGGTGATAACGGGATATTGAAGAGACTTTTTGGAATAAAGGTGTATAACGTGGTGTCGTTTACTGATTACTTTAATGCACAGCCTGATGTAGGTTGTGATTATTAGTGATGTGATGTCACGTAAACACAAAGTGCAGGACCTATCAGTTAACATTGGAGAGGTATTGACCTTGACTTATTTTGACTTTTCATCACGTGTTGGACTCCAGGCCTAATGGGCAAAAACTTAACATATTTGGGCTCATGTCATTGGGCTAATAGAAGCTTCAACCTAGATTACCTATTGTCTTGGTGTTGAATTTCGGGGACTAAATTCTTATAAGTGGGGGAGAGTTGTAACACCCTATTTTTGTTTAACGTTAAGATTTACGTTAATTGTTTTAGTTTTTAGAAGAAAAAGAGATAAATTTTATTTAGGAAGCAAATTGTAGTTTTAAATCTTGATTATTACGACAAATAATAATAATCTTATAAAAATTAAACTACATATGGGGAGTGGATAATGTCATGTATGGAGACTTGATTTGTGAAGTATTCTAAGCTTTGGGTTAAAAGAAAATAGAGCATCATATGTAAGGGACCAATTGTGTAAATATCCTAAAGTTGGCATTATTGGAATCACAATTATATGTGTGGGGGCTATGGGGTTTGTTGCAGACGTGAGTAGCCTCTCACTTTTCTCTTGTTGCTGCTAGATAGGATATCTTTTTCTTGTTTTCTTTTCTTCTTGATGTCGTGAGCCAAGGTGAGGGAGAGGCTGGTGTGTATTGCATCTACAAGGCGTGTACAGGGGTGTCAAAGGAAGGAACTTGGAGCAAGAAAGTAGCAAGCTTGATCATTGGTTGATTGGTAAAGAATTTCTCCTCCTTTTCTTTAGTTTTGCCGTGAAGTATCATCACAACCATCACCTCACCGTGGGCTTGTGGTGTGTTTGTGTATTGAGTGGTTTGAGTTTGCATGTAGTGATTGAAATCCTTTTCAAGCCCCGATCCATGCTACAAGATTTTAGTTCCGTTTGATTTGATTTCCAACCAATTCCACCCATCACACACTATTGTTTGTGTTTAGGTGTGTGTGTGGTTATTGTTAGGCGATATTGGGTTTATAGTTACTTTGATCCCCTGATTTGAGTCTCCCATGTAGTCACTTCAGACCAATAAAGGTCTTAATAAGGGTCTTTATGGGTTTTGGGTTGAAAACCCCAACCCAAATGTGATTTTATGTGAAGTATAGAAACCTACTGTTTTGACCAATCTTGCTAATTTCATAGTAAATCGTGTGAATGTCCAATTGGATTGAATTTTATGTCGCTGAATTGGTAATTGTGTCTAGTTTGTTCTCTTAAAAGGTTATGAATTGATTCAGATCCTAAGCCATGTGGAATTGTCCATTTCCACTAATTGGTCCAGGTTCTGTCAGTTTTGGTTTTCAGTCTTGTTAAATTCATATTAAAATATAAAAATATCGTTTGGGGGCAAGGCCTTTGGCCTTAGTTCAATTTTGAAGTCTATTTTGTCCATACTAAATTTAAGAGTTCAGTTCTTAACCAATTTTGAGCGATTAATATTTCTTTAAGGTGTGGTTCAGTGGGTGGACTGATTGTATCAGTTAACTTTGGGAATTTTTCATTAATTCATGGAAAATGCAAATGACATGAGGTCAGGCCCTATAACATTGTACTTGGGTCTAGTTTACCTTTGATTTTTATTGGATTTTATTTTCAATCTTTCCTTGACCTAATATTGCAAATCTTGTTGAGGGTCCAGAAATCAGCCTTACTGTCAGTTTCCTCTTTTGTGATAATCATCTTAGTTTTTGGTCTTGGGTGTCATGATGTGGGCTTGGGTTTAGTTAAAATTAATTGAATCATATAATAACTTATTTGTTGAATAAAAGTAAATAAAAAAGGGGTGGGGGTATATGTCGAGGCACGGTGCATGTCGAAAGTTATAAACATTTAAACTATAAGCAACGCTATAAGTATCTATTTATAGTAACGTTAATTAGTGTATTTGGTAATACTTAACTTAATATACCTTATAGGAGTATAAGGTGTGCAATTTTAAGCTTGGTTGGATTTGCGGAGTTGCCGCACGGATTTCTATATTGCCGACTTGAGGTGAGTACATGCAGTATTTTTACCCATTCTGGGGTACATGGCAAGTAAGTATTTTCAAGATTTCTTATAAAATTTCTATATGTGAAATTATATACAAGAGTTTTATTTCTAACTTGTGTGAAAGTATAATTCTATATTTGAAGTTATGTTTTGAACTACAAGCTAAATTAAATGAAAGTATATTGGTCAATGAATCAATTATGTGAAAGTATATTTGGATTACAAGTTATATATGTTTTCAAGTATAAATGGCATATAGCCATAAGAAGTTTAAGAAATATGTTTTGGTTACAAAATGTATATGTTTTTAAGTATAAATGGCATATAGCCATAAGATGTTGAAAAGTATGATTTGGCATAAAGCTTAGCATGTTATATATATATATATATATATATATATATATATATATATATATATATATATATATATATATATATATGTTTTGAACATATGATTATTATATGATGAAAGCTATATTTGGCATCTAGCCATAAAGACATAAAATGATGTAGTTTGGCACCTAGCCACAAGTTATATGTATATGAGAAATGTTCAAGCAAGCAGCAAGTATTTTGTATGACTGGTAATTGTAGCAAGCAGCGTTAGTAAGGGAACTATGTTCCAACCTACCCGGGTTAGGTAAGGGGTCTACTGGAGAAAAACCTCATCGCGAAGTAGACTGCCTCAGCACTTCTATGGTGAGGATTGATCTGTTCTTTCTTGTCATAGAGACTTGGGGTATCACTTATAGTGATTAAAGCCCTAAGTATAAAAATCCAGCAAGCTTATAAAACCAGTCAAAGAAAGTAAGAAAGAAGCTATTTTTGTAAAGTATATTATGAAGTGATTTTGAAAAGTAAAGAGTTATAGTATGTTACTACTATAAAGTGTTGAAAGATGCTATTTTTCCAAAGTATGTTATGAAATGATTTAGAGAAGTAAAAAGTTATAGTATGTTATTACTATAAAGTTTTGACAGAAGTTTTATGATATAAATTTTATAAAAGTTGGAAAGAGAAGTTAAAGGTTTGAGTCTAAAACTCATGTAACTCACGAGACATTTTTGTCTTATGTATTCTATGTTTTGCCATGTATTCCAGGTTAAAATAAATTGCTATAAATGGGATGAAGTTTAGCTGGAGTGGAGCTTGAGTTTGCTCCTATCTTGGACGCAAGGTTTAATCCTTTTCTTGCTTACTATGGTTAATTTTGGTATGGATTTGTAACACTCACAGTTTCAAACATGTAAATAATCGGTTTTTGATAAACCGTAGTATTTGTAAACAGTAGAAATGGGGTGTCACATGATATCTTACCTAATGGTGTTAAATAATTTTAATAAAAATGAAAAATGATCATAACAAAGTTTAAACATAAACGATAAACATCGAATAACAGCTTCCATAACATATGAAAAACGAGATTTTTTTATGATAATAGCACGATACCAAGATTTATAATGGTCAACTATTGTTTAGAAGACTTTATTGAAACTATGAAAAGCAATTGTACCCAAGACTCCAAGTTTAGCAAGGGTCGAGGAGCTATAAAAGCCCATTGTCGTGTTAGACTCTAGCCCTTCAAAGTTGTGTATCTCATTCATAAAGGGCTCATATAACCGAATGCAATCATTGATGGTCAAGCTTTTAATTATGCAATTCAAAATTATATTGAACGATCTTGCAATCACGATAGAATTGAATATTTTGCAACTGTTTTTTGAGCCTGCATAAAAGAATATATATTAGTTTCATACCTTAGATTTTACAGTTCAATATCTTACAATGTTTACGTACTAACTACCAATTTTACCATTTTACTGCAAGTATTTACATACCTTAGATTTTACAGTTCAATATCTTACAATATGTTAGCTTAAACTGGATGAATCGACCGAAAATAGGTTATTGTCATGTGTATTCAAGCAGAATAATAATAAAATTAAATAAATTTTACCTCTTTCTCCCAATCGCAACGAACGGTTAAATATCCTAATATGATCGTCTGTAACGCAGTTCCACCAAAAATCATTCCTCCCCATATTCCCTATTTTGTACACAATATCATTGATGTAATTTTTTATCTGTAAATTATCGGAAAAAATATTACACTGTTTATGAAATAGAAAAAGAGATCCATACCTCGACACCAAGATGTAACACCAAACCCAATACGACTCCAAGAGGTACACCAACCAAGTAGTATGAGCCCAAATTAATGTATGCAACCCATGATTGCCAACCCGACCCCACAGCAACCCCTAAGACAAAAAAAACCCCACAAGTTATCATGCTCGTATATCATGTCTAGCTAAAATTACATTTTTTGGTAACGTAACAAATTAATAAGGTAGTGAAATTGCATTATTATATGTTTATAGTAATCCAATCAAATAGTATATTAAAGGTTTACCGGATATAACGGGTTGGATGCTATTGAGAAGGATAGTGAAAGCTAGGAGCCAAGCCATGGTATCAACCGCTTCAAGAACGATCGTGCTTGATGTGAAAATGAGTGCAAACTTGTCATGAAACACCACTATCAATACACAAAATATGAGCCCAATGACAGTTGAATGTAATATTGCCACGATTGTTGCATATTTAGCCCCGCTCCCGTTACCAGCACCAAGTTCGTTAGATACACGTACTCTGAAAACATGACGAATGTCAAATGAAATGATCGTACTATTTTTCATACCATGTTTTACTAATAGTCACTTTCAAACAATATTTGTTTTGATAGTTTTCGAATCTATAAAAGAGAAACAATAAGTATCAATTAGACCGAACTTACAACATAAATATGATTGAGACGTGACCACATGATTTGACAACACAATTATGTTGTCGTAAGTAACTCGGAAGATATTGTGAAGTGTGGTTGTTTTCTAAGAAATGTTAGTTTATAGTCAATCATGATAGTACTTTATGCCAGATTTCTTACTGTTACGTCTCTATTATTTCCACTTTGAACCATTAACAAATTTAAATGGTACATCGACAATCATTTAAATTTCAGTTTGTAACATATTAACATGTTTTTTTGGTTATTCTCAATACATAATATATGAACCATAAACAAGAACCATTTTGAAAATAAAGAAGAATATATACGTACCCGATCCCAGCAAAAAAGGCCAAGGGAATCATCATTTCCCAACCATTTATATTCATGCTGCAAATATTGTTACCAAAATAAATAAAAATGTATTTTTGTCATTTAAGTCATGGTTGTCTACATTAATTTGAAATTTGTAATGTTAATAAGCTAGAATAATAGATACCAAATCGATACGGCATCCACAGCAATTGTGGCATTCTTTAAAAATGCAGTCATTAGTATGAGTATTCGATAATACCAATTCTCCAAACTGCACGAAACACATCATATATTAATCATAAACAACCATTCTCTATATGATATTGTCTTTTAATCATAAACAAAAAGTGACAATTTTAGATAAACGTAAGTTAGGGAAGAATTATACCAAAGCATGACGCCAGATGCTACCGAAAGTTTTACAAACTCCCACAAGCCCGAAAAAGCTTCCATCGAGAAACCATTCCAAGTCAAAGGGCACCCTCCAAAAATGGTATACGCAAACAAACCAACAAAATTCAACCACCACGAAATGTCCAAAGCCACCACTGTCCCCACAATCCCAAACTCAAACACCGAAGTAAATAACCAACTAACCAAAATATGGATCACAAGAATCACCAAAGAAACCCATGCCAAAATCGGAGCCTTCAGCTGGCTTTGCAAGAACCGTTGTACCGGGAATAGGAACGCGAATGAGAAGTGTTGTGGGATGAGCCAAATTGCGGCTAATCCCGATAGTTCCGCTACCTCGTCGGATTGTCCCAATAGTTTTAAGATCGGGGTCGCGTATATGTATAGTGGCAGTGTAATGATACAACAAAACAATAAAACGATCCATGACCTTTGCATGTATATCCCGATCATGTTGTACCTTTTTGCCCCGAATGCTTGCCCGCACAAAGTCTCCAATGCACTCGCCATCCCGAGCTGCCATAAATGTGCAACTATTTAACACATAAGACTTATTTGTGATACCCGTAATCCGGTCTTGGATCGAGACCAAAAGACCATTAATTCCCAAACATATCAATACATAATATACCATGATCATAATATTTATGGAACCTTGTAACTAAATTGTAAAGGTCACCCCAGCGACCCCACTATGTGACATGGGTTTCAAAGGGAGAAAGAAGAGGTCTATAGATTTTGTGAAGCGGTGAACTGATTACAAACATAAAAATATTTGATTTTAACCATAGTACGTTGTAACATAACTTTTCATCTTTATCTCTTGTTCTTACATGAAGTTTCCAAAAACATTCCTTCTTGTTTATTTATTATACTTACCTAATACGAGTTAAATATATATTTTTTATTACATTGTTAAAGAGATAATCCAAATAAAACCAATATTAAATATGTTTTCACAAAACTTTCAAATTTTAAAATTCTATTTTTTATTTCTTAAAGAACATGTAATATATATTGAATATAATATGCTTCGTCAAAATAGTATCAAAGAATACCAATATAATATTTTGTAATTTAATATGAAGATTATAAGTTAACTAAATAAATAAATAGACAACATCTGTAAACTCGTATGGATAACAGCAAAGAATAGAGAATTGAAACATAGCATCTGATGCTACGTAAGGATAGAAGATATACGTATAAAAGCTTACATGTTCCTCCTACGTGGCAATTTAGAGTAGTCGACCACCGTAAACACCAAACCCATGAACACTTGATACTTATCATAATTATGTCCCCCAAAATAAACATATATCTTTATGACAAAAAGAACATAGTTATCACGAGATGATGTCATTTGATAAGATTTTACTGGTGTGCGATAAAACCACATTTATTAACTCAAGATGGATGAACATAATACGCACCATTAGGCCGAAATTGAAGCCGACGATGACGCCGGTGGAGATGGTGATGGCAGCGAGTTCCAGGTCTCCAAGGTGGCCGGCGAAGGCTTGGGTGACGACGTTCATGGTAAAGGTGGCGACACGACTGAAGATGGAAGGACCAACTATGTACCAAAGCTTCTTTGATTCAATCCAAAATATTGATTTAGCGTCCCCGCCCGCCGTTGACGGTGACTGTTTTAATAAGCCATGGCTTAGTCCTTCGTCGCCGCTGGTATTCTTCATTGCCGACGCTTTTTGAGGGCAAAAATTTGGAAACTGGTGGAAGAGGAAAATGACGAAATATATTGGAGGCGGAAATTGTTTATTTGCACACCTCTTATATTATTTGCTAGAAAATTCGAGTATGAATTTGAGGATGCGATAAAGCTTATCGAAAATTATTTGAGTGTGTGTATATATATAAAAATTATTTAATAAATTAAGTCGTTTATATTAAGTTTTTTTACTTAGATTTTTTTGAATGTACCAAAAAAATGCATATTTTAAAAAAAAAAATACACATATGCACGTTTGGTATATGCATTTTTTTATAAATATTTTTAAATATAAGCGACTTAATGTATACCATCATTATTTGCTAAGTCAAAAGCCATGTGTATTTGCTAAATTTGTCTATAAGTTTTTTCTAATATTAAATAATAAAAAAGCTTATTAAACATAATGCTTAGAGGTCGATCTAGCAAGGTTCGACCATTTCAGATTTATTGTCGTGGATACCTCTTTCAGCAGTTCCAGATCCAGTCAAGAGCCAATGGTTAATCGGTAAGATTTTTGTTTTCTCACTTTCCCTTTGAGGTTTTCCATTTAATGTATTGAATTGATATGATTGGTTTTATATGGTAGGATCACTGTATTTGGCTTCACATATCAAGTGGGTTAAAAAGTTTCAATCAAGCTGACGAAATTTCTTAAGAGAGTTTTTTCTTTTCTATTTTTTCCAATTTAACTGCGACTATAAAACATCTTATGTAATTTCCTGTCTAACTTTCTTCAAAGAATCAAAGTATTCGTAAAGAACATCCTTTCGTCCACTTAGTTATATTGGTTCACTGTATTTTTTAGACTAATCATGATCTCAATTTTTGATTTTGTGTTTGTTTAATGTAAAACAACATACTGCATGCTATTGGATTATTTTACAATTGGGTTAATGTCTTCAAAACCCTACAAACTTTTATTTTTGGTTTTAAAAGGTCACCAAAGTATTTTTCGTGCAATTTATACCTACGAACTTGTTTTTTACCTTTTAAATTAGGGAGTTGGGGGTATTGTATCCGGTTAACAGGTTTCTAAATGATTTGGCAAGGTTTCTAGATGATTTGGCAATATTGATGCGGCAGTTTTGTCCATGTGATGAGCTTACGTGGAAATCTTTGACCAGGGGCTTGAAAATGTTGTTTAATATGCCAATCCCATTCCCTTTTCTACACACTTGACACTCGTTCTTCCCTTTCTAAGATCATCGAACATAAAGTAATTGTTCTTTTTTACGGAGCTACAAAAGTTGATGGTTTCTTCAACTTCGAGTGCATCGAGTCAATCGCGCGAAGAAAACTTTGAAAAAGATGATCGTTGACGTAACGAGATGTTCCGGGCCTGCCATGGCCGTCGTAGATGCTGATAAAAGTTCCGTATCGGCCGGAATCGAGAAAGCTTAATGAGAGGGATTCAATCTGGCTTTGATCTTCGAGTAACATATTGGATTGAACGATGGCCATTGAGAACTTGCCATTTAAATGCTGACCAATGTCTTTATACCAAAGAAGACCATCTTGTTTTCCGGCTATGTCTGAACTGGTCTATGGGTAACGGTCCGAAGGTCGCCAACAGGCTTTTAGAAAGTTTATCAATGTATATAACATCCCTCATTTCACCAAAAGTTACCACCGATTTGACAAATTCTCAACATCTAAAATTGGATGTGTAGAACAATATAGACGATAACATCCCTCTTGGTAAGCATTTTTGTTTCGATTGTTTTTTAAAAATCCTAACGTATTGAAGACCCTAAAAAATTTCACCGGAAACCCTAATTTTTGTTTTTATTTACTTTTAGCGTCAAACCGTAATGTATTGAAGAAGATGAGTGAAGCTAGTATCGCAATGAAGTCCATAATCATGTTGTTGAATGTAATCACCGTTGCTTTTGTTGGTTTTTCCGGTTAGGTGGAGCTTGTTTGGTTCGTTTCATTTGTATGAAAGCGTAGTTCTTTTAGTTGACTGGGTTTGAATCCCCATTATTTAGTATTTACGTTGGTATTTTGTATATATGAACTGTGGAATCAGTTATTCATCTTGCCCCTTTTGTATTTGTCCGATAATATTAATGGAAGTGGATCAGTTAATGTGAATCCAATATAAACAAATTGTTTACATAACCCATCCAGTTCGTCTTCTTTGATTAGGAGAGTAAATAGCAACAAGTAGTTACATAACACGTGTTATTTATTGAGGTGTAATGTGAGAGGATAATTTTTATTTTATAAACACGTGGATTTTAGATGTGGACAATATGTTTATTGACTGTTGAAGGTCAAACGCCACATCACCATTGTTTACCGGCTTATCCCTCCGCAATGCAAAAAATGGTTAAAATGACATACTTTTTACGAGTTTGTAGGTATATATAACACGAAAAATACTTCAGTGACTTTTTAAAACCAAAAGTAAGAGTTTGTTGGGCTTTGATGGCATTAACCCTTTACAATTCAACTCAACCCAAATTTTATATTAGAAATTAGTTTTTTGCTTTTACAACTAAACAAACCCAACTAAAACTAATTTTTCAGACTCATTACTCAACCCAAAAAATATCATTATTTAGAAAAAAAATCAAGATTGGTCTTATTTTGTAAAAAAAATTACGTATTTTAGTGCAAATGTTTGTTTTTTTAATAAATATTACATCTATTTTTAGTAACTAAAGTTTATTAAGAAAAAGAAATAGAAAAACAAATAGAAAAATGAAGGAGCAATCTAGGCCGTTGGAGTAATCCACTCATAGGCTTCGATACAAGAAATATGGGCAACATTTATAGGGGTGACACCAAGTTGGATGCGCTTCTTGTCGCCCCTATCGTTCATTCCCCTTAACAAAACCAAAGATCCCCCTATCGCCCCCCCCCCCCCCCCCCTTTATTTCCCCAGACTTTAGTGTGGCCTCCAAAGCTTATGTCGTCCCTAAATGTGTCGTCCTTATTGGCCTCAAAAAAATAATGGGATCTTCCCCATATATATATATATATATATATATATATATATATATATATATATATATATATATATATATATATATATATATATATATATATATAATGTCAACCTTAGTAACCCTTAAAATGTCGCCCCTAAAGGGTCCTCAACAAGGACATATTAAGGCATTAAGCATGAACCTTCTGAAGCGTCTATTTATGGTATTAGTTACTTTGAGGGATTGCCATGGGCACTACATCATACATAGGTAAATTACTTAATATACTTATTTAACAAAACTAGTTTATTTAATTTCAAAGTCACATCTAATAATCGATGAATGCATGTTTGTTTGAGACTTTTGGCACTTTTGGTTTATATTGATTATTTACGTAAGTTAGTTTGCTAGTAATCGGCACTGTTATACTTTGGTTTTTGTTGATACTTTGGTAGTTTCGTACTTTGGTCTATATTGAAACTTCGGTAGTTTGGTACTTTGGTTAATGTTAATATTTTGATAGCCTAGTGCTTTGGTTTATGTTGATACTTTGTTAATTTGGTATATCTGTTTAAGTTAATAGTTTGATAGTTTGGTACATTGGTTTATGTTGATATTTTGGTAATTGTTAGTTTGGTTTATGTTTGTAGTTTGGTAATTCCTTTTTTTTAGTTTGTTGTTATAACTTATAAGTTCATTGATGGTTTATCATTTTGATTAATGCTTGTACATATTTATTTTGTAAATGGATCATCTTGATACTATTCCCAATGAGCCAACATTTAGAGCGACACTTAAAGACATGATTCAAACGTTGTTAACCCAAAATGATAAGAAGAACAATAATGAGGGGGCGCAATGAGGACGCGACGATGATAATGTATCTAAATAATTTTATGTTTTGTAGACATGTTTATGTAACAAATAGCTCTAACATCAATACTTTTGTGCCAGTTTATGTTTTTTCTATAATGTTGTTGTTTTCAGCATTTATGGTATCGTTTCTACATTGAAAATATTTTGGGGTATTAAAAAAGAGGTAACAGGGGCGACATCTCTAGGGACGATATCGGGTGATAATGTTAACATTGGAGCACTAGTAAGGAAACATTAAAGGGAACTCATGTAACATTCTTAAGTGCATTAATTAAGGATGCTATATTAAGTAGATAAAATGCTCTTGAACATTGGAAGATCTGTTACCAATGATTAAAACTCATAAGGTAACCAAAATGGAACAAGTTGTTATCTTCATCAAAACAGAACAAAAAGGGAATGTTTAAACGAAATATCTTTTCAAGCAAGTTATATGTATATTTATTATTTGAAAGATATAGGTTTACAAATTTATTTGCACATAAAATGACAAGTTACGTCCATATGTATGTTATATGTCACTAAATAGAACAAAAAGATGTAAATCCTTTAGAATAATGATTAATGGTTAAGAACAAGTTTCATAACATTATTATGGTTTCATATTCACAATAAAGTCTAGAATACATGAGAATAGAATAACTTCAAAGGTGTTGAAACATGTGTAGAAAACAAGAAGTTGAAGAAATGTTTGATGCTCTTTTAGAATAATATTGGAATTTAGGCTTTGAGGCATTATTTATGGGGTTTTCTGATTCTATTGTTTAGTTAACATCAAATAGGACACAAATCAAAGAGAATCAACTAAAACATACTTATAAAAAAATGAGTTACAAGTGTTCAAAGTTGGTATATTCACTAGAAAAAGGTTATTGGTACATGTATGCATATCCAAGGGTATTATGGTAAATTGACATGTGTTTGAGGGCTGCCAAGGGTTGGTGGATGATTGAGTACCAATATTTCTGACACCATGCATGGCCCGTACATGGATGGAATAAAAAACAATGAAGAAAGAAATTAAGTGTGTACTCCGAGTACTCTTAGCCATATCATTCATGCTCAACTGCACATATGCAAGATTTAACCATATATCTCTTATCACTTGGCCGCACAAGAGTATGTACAACCTTATACTTAACCGCATACTATGTGTTTGAGTATATAAAGGTGCTAACACTTAGCAACACAATTCCAAAGCAATTCCTTTTCACCAGGCTGCACAATAGACTCTCATATGCCTTATTTGGAATGACAAGTGTACAAGGATGAACACTTTTCTAATCCCTAAGCCATATGACGAAAATATATCCCATTTTTAGTAATTGTATCTTCATTCCACATTCAAACAAGAAAGATACCGAACATGTTTGAAGCATTTAATTTTAGAAGGTTGACATCGCAGCGGTCGTCATGCGGTCAAAAATAGTAAAATAACCTCACTCTCACTTAGCACAGTGGTAGTCAGGGTCGATCCGCAGGAGTTACGTGGTTAGGATAAGACGACAGATTACCAACTGTAGTGTCACAGCTACAGTAAGCGGTATTGCTTCTACTTTCCCAAAAACCAACACAAAACGAATACTGAAACAATACTAAAGAAACCAAAACAATCATTCACTAAACTAAACTACTCCAAACTATAAACTAAGATTACTTACTGATTCCAGAAGTAAATTCTAGAAACATCAGTAGCAATGACAATCCCAAAACATCCAAACAAGCATTCAACAGTAACAATACCGAGAAAGTGCAATATAACTTGAACCGAATGATTAACTTTTATAAATCAAAAACCAAACATCAAACCAATATCCAAACACTCAAATATCAGATCTAACTACTGACTAATACTACTGAAATCAGAAACTATAAATCTAAACAAACATCGAGTAATCGACGGAAATCCCGATTGCGGAATACCTCGATACCGAGTTGATAAAACAAGAGAAAAACTAAATTACTAACCAAAATATTGATTCCCACTGAAAAACTGACGAAATTGTGCCTTCGGATCCCTCATTCGCGTCCCGGGATGAGTGAAAAGTTGGACGGGACTCCGGTATTTATAATGGTGCGAAATTAGGGTTTCCGCGTCGCGGCATAGCCTTTCCCGCGTCGCGCATGTTGCCTTATCCCGACTTTTCGGAATTTAAAAGTCAAAAACAGAGATTCTATTATTTTTTGACATTAGCGTCGCTAATGTGGAAATTAGCGTCGCTAATATTGGATCTAGAAACTTCCACGCGCGCGTTCGAATTTTGAATCTGAATTTTTCCATCCTGCGAACATTAGCGACGCTAATAATAAAAGTTAGCGACACTAATGTGTCCAGACTTCTTTTTCTTGTCCGTTTGCTCCGTAACTTCTCCAGAATTGCACTAAAACCCCTACATTTACACTAAAAATATTTTCAAGCACTTTGGCACAAAATTAAGTGATATTAGCCAATTAATAATGATAAATTAACTAAAACACGGCTAAACAACGCCTAAAATACTTAATGTTACTAGGCGTTGTCAAACACCACACACTTGTGTCTTGCTTGTCCCCAAGCAAGAGAGTTTTTAACAAATTATAATAAAGACTCAAACAATTTTTTAACGCGTTTAATTTCAAAGCTTATTGCCCAAAGAGCTAGAGTGAAATAGTTCGTGAAAACATAATTGGAATATTCCTTGGAATTTATGACTTCTAGAGAACCCTTGATTACAAATTTTCTATCCACAATGAAGTGTACGTACTCATTCAGATTCTAAAGGCCATTAAAGAACTGTCCATGACTTTCAATGTTGTCCGTGTAACGAGCTTTCAGAAATACCATCCCAGACCAGACGATCTTAGGTGGTAAGGTGCGTAAGGTCCACCCATTTTAGACCTACCGGCTCGAACAACAAAGGCCACAGATTGACAATCCCTTCCTAAATTCCAATCTTCAAATATTCCAATCTTCTAACTCCTAAAACTCAACTTATTTGACTAAACAGATAGCATGATAACAACTACATAGTATTTCTCAAAAAATATCAATGCTAAAACATTCACAAATTATTCGTTTCAAAATTACAATCTATTAAAAATTTTGAAAAATTGCTAAAAATTTTGAAAACTGGTCATTTCCCGCAAAAAAATTCAAAAACTACTCTTTCGACCGTCCACACCCCACACTTAAAACTGTACAACATCCCCGTTGTACATAAAAATGTCAGAACAAGGGAGAAAGAGTTACCCCTTTAGACGGTAGACTGCTCGATTGTCGGGACCATTTTTAGCAGAGTTGATTGTTCACGTCATTCACGATGAAATCCGAGAGTCGGGGCTCAGCAGTAAACACGCCGACATAACACGAGTGTAGGGGTACGGTGACCCCACACTTGCGTTATGCAACTCCATCAGTTGGTGCAGCAATCACAGTTTGGCAAGATACTAACAAACATAAAAATTACAAAATACACAAAAGAAAATTATATATTGCGAGTTGTTGTCCTTGCTGATTCCCCGTCTCCGCGACGCCGAAGTGTCAAGGCCGCGACACGTAGATGTGATGAAATCCAGTATCTGTCGATCAAGGTTGAAGGTCCGCGGCGCCGAATGAAGATGACTGCGTCGCGAGTATGCACAAAAAGCCCCAAATTTTTCGATTTTTTAATTTTAGTCCGTTTTAGAAATTAATTATACCAATATGTTCCTAAACTATAGACTAACAAAAGCCCTAAGTTTAATTTCAGAAAAACAAGGTAAAATTGCCTTAATTTCTCATTTTGGTCAAAAACCCCAATTATGAACCCTAGAATTCTTGATTTTCGATTCCAACCTGTTTTTATCAAATTGAACACACTAATAGCATCCTAAACTAACCACTAACAAAAGCCCTCTGTCAATTTCACGAAAAACAAGCCATAAAGCCACCAAATCGGGTAAAAACCCGAAGAACCCTAAATTTGAGCCCTAATTCACAAATTCCTGAATTTTTGTTGTTTTCATCAAATTGAATCCATCATTCAGTAGCTATAGGACCGATTAAAAAACCATAGGTGGTAATTTATCGAAAAACAAACAAGAAATCCGCCAATTTATCGAATTCGCTGAAGAACCCTAACCAAGCCCCCAATTTCGAAAATTCCTGATTCAACCTGTTAAAGTACGAATTGAAGCTACCAATATCTTTCTATAGGTGCGATTAAGTAACCCTAGGTTTTAATTTCATGAAAAACGAGCAAGAAATGGCTCGATTTGGGTTTGAAGGTGCAATTCGCGAAAACCCCAAAAGCGGCTAAAAAACCTTTGATTTCGACTGAATGATGCGATTCAAACAATGGAGCAGATGGAAACACATACCTTGGATGCTTAATTGCAAATTGGTTGGATCAATTTCACGAAAATCGAAAAAAAAATCGCTGGTTCTTGTTGGTATTCGGCTCGGCAGACGCGTCAAGGGGGAGGGGAGGGTCCAAGTTAGCGACGAGAGAAGCAGGACAGTTGACCCGCGTTGACCAAGGATTAGCGTCACTAACATTAAAAATTAGTGGCGCTAACTTGTATTTTTCCATTTTTTTCGCGATTTTTCCGTATGAAGTGTTGGGAACACATTGTTGTCAAATGAATGGAAAATAGTGTGTTTTTACAACGTTTTTTATTTTCAGAAACTTTATTGATTGAAATATGCCAAAATGATATAAATGTGAATAATGAAGGATGTTTTGACATCTAACTATCAAAATGAACTTATAGAGATGTAAAAATTATTATGTTGCTAAGATAACCTTGTAGAACCCGGAAATGCCATGAATGATCAAGATGGGACAAAAAAGGTAAAATTGACAATGTTGGGTATAAAACTTAAGTAAAGGTTGTTTAACCGATGGGATAGTATTGTATAATATTTAGAAGGAGTTTATGAATAATTACTCAAATATTACTTGTTTAGTTATGTAATATGTTTCTAATCTTTTATTAAATCGATAGACATTGGAGGATGCTTGGAAGCAATGAAGTTTAGGGATACGTGGGTTAGTGTAGCTAGACATGCCTAGCTATTGAGTGAACACATGTGGACTTTTTAAATGGATACATAGCAAACAAGATTTTTTAACTACCAGGTTTTCAACACTAAATGATTTTGATTATGAAATGCTTTGTCTTCCACAAGTTCAGAGGTGAATACATGTGGACTTTTTAACCGGCAAACAAAAGATCCTCAGAAGATCGACAGACAAAAAACAAACAACCCCTAAGTTATTCTAAATAAACAATCCTAATACGCCTAACTATCTTGGTGTCATGATGTGTATTATAAGATTATTGAGAAATATATTATCTTGAAAATAGCTTCAAAATAAATCAATTGTCTTTATTTGAGCCAATACTACCTTTTGAGTTAATAATCATCGACTCGGACCTGCCAGAAAGGTCGGTTAGGATAAAGCTCAAATCATCTATCAAACTTTGATATAATACAGTGTTAATCCCAAGCACATTTTGGACGAAAGCTCAGTTCGAATGTGGACCTCTATTTGTGGGTATGACAATGTAGTTCCATTTGGTTCCAAGCAACTACACGACAACCTTGATTCATTTTTATTTCAATTACAAGTAATAATGTGATTTGGTTTGATGACCTTCAAATGAAGAAAAAGGCTAAAGTGTGTTTGGAGGTGGTTTGTAGTACTTTGAGTTGGGTGATTTGGTCTTATCGGAATAGGTCCTTGTTCGATAAGAGTAAGACTCTTAAGGCGGCTTTGTGAGATTTCATTCAATCACAATCGTTTCTTTGGGTTTGTGCTAGGTTTCGTACTCTTAGGATTTATTGGTGTGATTGGGTGTCTAATCCTAATGTAATTATTACTTCTTTGTAATTTTTTGCTAGCGTTTTGCTAGCCTTTTATTTAAGATTATGCCGCCGTTAAAAAAAAAAATAAATCTTAGCAAAAACTAATATGATTAATACATTAGTTAAAAATTTTAAAATAACATATATGAAAGAGAAGAAGTGTTAGTTTCTAGGGATCCTAGTTTCTATATTAAACCTTGTTTAATTTCTACATATACATATGGAAAGTGATGTGTGCCAGCTTAATATAGCAATTAGCAAAACCATTAACATCACCACCATATTTTTCATGTTTTGTCACATCTCATGTTTATTGGACCAAAAATATCTAATATATTAGATATCCATATACATCAGGAAAAAAATCCAATATGAATACGCAAAAACATAAACTAACTTGTTTTGATCATCAAGACAACTTGTTTATATAGTAACGGGTTTAGATATTCGTTCCGGCTTCACAACTCACAAGTCTATAATGTATAAAATGAAGGACTGAAGGTAATTTTTGAGATTCTTTATAGTTGTTGTGATCGTTAATTTTGAAGTTTATAAAATGATTTAGCAGTCGATGGTATATTTTATAGATGCATGCATACATATACGATAGCAGAGTAAATTAAACTATGGATACATATAAAATGTATAAATTTCATTGCAAATTTCTTGTGGGTGCGAAAAAATTATCTAATTTATTATTTTATGTTACAAAATTCGAGTAACACTTATACAGCTAAAACTAAAAGAAAAGTGATTATACCAACTATTTCCTTCTTGAATTTGTAACTGTTCGTATATGCATGTATGTTCATATATACATGCATTTTATAGAAACAATAGGTGATATTTGAAAATCTTTAGGCGATTGAGGAATGTTGTTTCTAAAAGTGAAGTCTCTTTATTTCATTTAGGCAAATTAGTTTGGTAAATAGTTACGTCTTACATATTTCAGTGGTAAACTATTGGCCAAATACGAAATTGCATTAAACCACAAAATTACCTATAGTGTTTAGAATTACAAGTGAATCAAAAAGTGTCCATAAGGTTCGCTTATTATTGATCCTTTCAAGGATAACTTGCTTGAGAGTTTTGCTGATATTTATAGATTAGTAGGACAGAGTGATGATCCTTTTAAGAACGTAACTAGTGCACATTAATTGATTCCTTGTATAGTTTTTTTTTCTACATCCAAATTTTCACGAACTTTATTTAATAAAGTTTTATCATCATAAATCTTTCACAATTATTGATCATTGTTAAATTGTTTTGTTAAATTAACTAACTTATCCCATTTTTGTAAATAATTTATAAAACCTCCTTATCTAATATGCTATTTATAAACTTATGTAATACTTTTTCTAAAAAAGAATAATTAGCAACATTAAATAAAATCAAAATATAGCAATCACTATCCTGGGTCTTTTTTTTTAAATAAAAAGACGATTAAATTAATACATGTAGTTACAAAAATAAAAAAACAATAAAAATACTATATAACCATTATGAATTTAATATTTAATATCGGAGAAAAAATTAAATAAAATAATTAGTCAAAAAATAATAAAAGTTTAATAGTTAAATATATAGGATAGTAAAATATAATATTATAGAATGAAGTGCTAATTATACAAAACTCAAAACACAAAAAGAAAACCTAAATCATTAATAAAATCAGCCAAAAAATTTGTATCTATGTATGTTGAATCAGCTTTATAACTAATTTTAATTTTAAATGTTCCTACCACTACCCTCACTACAAATGTTAGCTAAACATAATAAAAATCAGTTTCTTGCTTTGTAGGACCCTACAATGTGTTTTTTTTTAAACTACAAAGAGTTTGTTATACTTCTTAAAATAAAATATTTAAAATGAAATTTTGACTTAAAAGTGTGTTACATTTCCTTTTCATTTGTACTATAAATAATGATTATTATTCTATTAAGTTATGTAAGTTCATGGAGAGATAAGAAGACAAAAACAATAATGACCTTGAAGGGTCTATGAACAAGTATCTAAGTGTCATTAGTAACGAGCACTTTATTCTTCAATCGTGGTCTTTTTCCAGTTTAGATCGTTAAGCGGTTACATGTAGGATGTGGGTGTAGATGAAGGGACATGGATATGAAGGTTTAGTTATTGGACAGCCTTATGAAAACCAAGCTTAGATTGTCCAAGCATTTCATGAAGGGAGTGTTGTGCTCTTGGTGGTAGAGCCTAAAGTCGTGGGCGGATATGGGAAATCATCAGGGGGCGCTGAGGCGAGTGGGATGGAATATGCAAGGTAAAACTAAAATTGGCTTAAGTAGGAGATGTAGGGGTGGATTTAGGCTAAGTAGGTTACAACACACTTATTCTAATATAGTTATTGGACCATCGATCTAGTCGAATCGAGAGGTGGTGCCAAACTAAGTAAAAAAGGCTACCAGAAATATGGGTTGAATCGTATGAGGTGTCAAGAAAACGATACGACAGTGAGGTGTAAGGAGACATATATCCAAACAAAAAAACAATTTTATCAAACACCACATGATATGAGAAATTATAAGTTCCTTGGATTTAAGATCAAGACAACAAAAACCTTTATGCTAAGAGGGATACTCGAAAAGACAAATATGGCAGAGAATTGGCAAGTTCATACATAATGAATATGTAAGGGTAACATAAGCACCCAAATACCAGCATACACTACTAGAAAAAAGACATTTAATGACACGCATTGCGTGTCATTAAAGGGTACATATGACACACAAATTTGTATCATTGAAGCCCCAGTCATAAATGAAAGATGAAAAATATTTGTGTGTCATAAATTTATGGCATACATCTACAATACACATTGCGTGTCATTGAAGTCATAGTCATAAATGAAAGATGACACACATTTGTGTGTCATAATTTTCGAATTATATATATATATATATATATATATATATATATATATATATATATATATATATATATATATATATATATATATATGTATTCCAAATTTATTAATATTCAAAATAAATCACATATTTAATGTCTCGTAATACAAAATAAAATATCATACACAAAACAGACAATCCAATGCACAAAATGAAATATGACAAATACAAAGAATTGTTTCAATGAT
Organism: Cichorium intybus; assembly: GCA_023525715.1. Taxonomy (NCBI): domain Eukaryota; kingdom Viridiplantae; phylum Streptophyta; class Magnoliopsida; order Asterales; family Asteraceae; genus Cichorium; species Cichorium intybus. Next base: position 16,836,862 of record CM042017.1, on the reverse strand, counting down.
AAATAAATGTAAATACATTGCTATTATGGATCACATACTCTATAACCCATAAATAATGTAAGTATTTGTTACAACAGGTAAACAAATTCAATTATATTGCTTATGTTATTGTTGACCAAGCCTAAAAATTCACAGTTGAATGGCGATGAAAACCTTGGTAACACACGTGTAAGATCAAGATCATCATGTGGTCCTCAACACTGGTTTATACCTTTAGTAACAAAAAATATAAAATATATAAATACGGGTATAAGTAATTCAACATTATATGAAAAACTAAAATAGGAAAATAAAAGAAACGAAGGAAGCATACATTAGAGTAGAGCATAAAGCTGCAATACCTTAGCAGACAGTTTGTCTGCCATGCTCTGTTCTTTTGTAATTCTAGATTTTTCTTAAAAAAAGATATTAAAACATATTGTTTATTGTAGGAACAAAGTCCAGTAACATTTATATAAGATAAGACCCTAATATATAGAAATCAAAGTCGCACCTTTAATCCTGACCCTAATTATATAACATTGTATTCAAATGGTCCAAAAATGAAAACTCGGATTAATATATCTTTAAAAATGCTAAGTCCGACAATCTTGAAAGCATCTACTAGCCACAACCTGCACAAAAACCCAATCCCAAATTCACATATAAATAATATGTATTTGAATGAAAAATAAATAAGTCAATCTTGAAAAATGCTAAGTCAGACATATGTTTAAGAAACCTCTCATTCTCCAAGACACGAACTTGATCTACAATATAAATAATATGTATTTGAAAGAAATGGCACATTTATACATTGATTTTTCAATCCTGGTAATGATGCACTCTAATAGAAACTTAATTAATCATCTATAGTTTTTTCAAATTCTTAAACCTGACAAGAAGCAGATATTCATAGATCTTTATGGAATTTTCTATTTTACGTCAAAGCATTTAGGGCAACTGAAAACACAAGAGCAATCAACATCATTAACTGTTTACATGTTTAATTAATGAACGAATCAAATAGAAAGTAAGAGCAAATAAGAATTCTAACAGGATTACCAATTTTACTAATATCTTTTTCAAGGATAACGACAAAGATCAAAGTAGGAGGTTCATTTGGTACTTACTCTTGATTTGCCTTTGTCCCCACAACCTTCGTGGTCACGACCGATGATTTCCTTATAAAACTGAAGCAATGGTTAGAGCGGCTTCTTCCATCGGCCAGATGTTGCCAACTTGCTGGCGGAGATAGGAATATGCAGCGGCGAAGGAAGCGTTTTCCACCAACGTAGCCATGGTTGTTCAAGAGCGCTGATTTCGACCGAAGCGTTTTAATATGCTATTACAAATGGAGATTTATCTTACATATCATATATTGGTTGTTCAAGAGCCTTGAGTTTTTGAGGCTTGAGGAAACCCTAAATCGCTCTCTATGATATGGAAACCCTACGTAGCTTTGGGTCGAATGTTGTGTGAACGATAGGGTTGAAGCGGGAATAAGAACGGATCGAGTAGGAAAATAAAAGACGACGCTTGTATAGAGATGACATACATATTTGTAAACTGTACCCCGTGTTTCTTATTTTTTTTTCTATTATGACACTAAAATATGACACACATTTATGTATGCCATAAATCTTTTAAATATTAAAAAGATGACATTTTTATGACATATATTTTTGTATGTCATAAAATTAGCATGTGTCATCGTTCATGTGTCATTAAAGGTCTTTTTTCTACTAGTGATATAAAAGTATTAGGGATTATTCTTGTTCAGGTAAGTGAAGAGGGTGACAGTGTCTATGGACATGGATGACAGAATATTGTTAAGATGATTGGCTATGTAATGGGCTCCAAATATTCAGGAGGCAAAATAACATAATATAATAGTGTATGAACAATATAACTTATGGATCAAATTATGCATTCTAATTTTCCATTTTGTTGAGATTTTTGAAGATGTGCAAAGTGAAATAAATGTCACAATTGTCAATTAAGACATGAATAGTGTTATCAAATCCATCCAATGGTCATGTTGAAAAGTTTTAATATCATCATTGAACTTTTCTGGATATAAGATCAATAAATATAAAATTTTTGCGAAAGTGTGGATTTGTGACATAACAGATAAACCCACAAAATGTGAAAATGATCCTTATATAACACCTAATGTTTGCTGCCAACATTGGAAATGGGTGATGTCTACAAATCAGAGTAAATAATATCACAGAGAGCTTTAACACTAGGATCAAAAAAGGAATTCGAACATGTTTTATGAATCTAAAAGCCTTGCAACAAATAAAATTTATAAATTTATAACATGAAACATTGATCAGAGTTGCTCTAATGTATGTGTACCACCAATTTTCCATGGGATCTTGAATATAGAAAGATTTATATTCATGGGGAGAAATGTGGCATGATCTTTGGCCACTAAAGAAAACAATACCACAAGGGGTTCTCATAGTGTGACACCAAAAAGGCTTGATGCAAAGTAGGCGGTGACTACATACCATATTAGGTGGCACCGGTAATAGCCATGTTGTTGGCTATAAGGATAGATAATCCAGGCTAGGCAACTCCATGGTGTTCTTTTGTAGGTATAGGCTTGGCCCATGATAGTGGAGTTGTATACCACCTATATGTGGGGCAAGGTTGTAGCATTGGGTAGGGATTATGCGCATATTTATCATTTCCTTCACGATTATCAGTATAGTGACTATTATTATGCATCTTCAAGGAGAAGAATTTATTAGAGTTGGAGGAGTTTCTTTGTGATGGTGTTGTATATCCATAACTTGACTAAGGAGTCAACTTTATGCCACTTATGATCGTCATCAGGCTTAAGGTTTAATGATATGTCAAGGTTACCAAGAACTCCAAAGCACAGGTAGTGAGTTTCTAAAAAAAATCCTTACGATGTATGATAACCAAGTTATCAAGGTCAAGTTCAACAAAATGAAGGCTTTGATAGTGGTTATTCCAAATAGATATTTCAAATGTTGTGTCAATGGTTGGCGATTAAGGTTATGTCAGGAGAGGGAAAGGGGGAAGGAGAGAGATGTGGGAGATTAGACAAAAGGTGGCTTTGATAACATGTAATTTGGGATAATAAGTGTGATTATTATCTTATTTGTTTGGATAATAAATACAGAAGGGTATTTACTGCCACATACCAAGCTAGACATAACCTAACTAATATATATATATATATATATATATATATATATATATATATATATATATATATATATATATATATATATATATATATATATATGCATTAAGGATATGTTTGGTAGACTAGTTGAAAATTTAGCTGCTAGCTGACAAAAACGGCGTTTAGTAAAAATTAGTTGATAAGTTACCTTGAGAATGTAAAATGAATTAAAATGTATGTAAAATGGGTTTTTATAATTAGTTAAAGATAAAAGGGTTCAATAAGCTCGTCGAAACACTAGCTTGAGTAGCTTTTTAAAAAGCTAGCTTATAAACAATCTAAAAAACTCGACAAATAATCGAATTCATAAGCTAATTGTGTCACACCAACCATAATCTAAATACCTTGAGTCTTTTTTCCTATCATATTCTTTGTTGTGCTTTATATAATTTGTTTATCGGATTGTTATAATTAAGACTATCATAGTAAATGACTCGATTTGAGCTACGGTTCATCTTCAATGATTTAAATGGGTCACTCAACACATAGAAGTTGGGCCCAAAATACATCAATTTATTTATAATCTTGTAAATCGTTTTATTTTAAGAATATATTATTATTTCATTGATATAATTTTTATGACTATATTTGATACCTTTATTATTTCTAAAATTTAATAAAACGCAAAATATAACGATGAATCCTACTTAATAGTTTGACCTATACCGAAATTACCCTTTTCAATTTGAGCTCATCATTACGTATTTGAGATAAGATGCTGATGAGGTTTTCTATTTGACTTGATTAGTTTTTTAACATCATATATTATTTCACTTTTGTTAATGCATTATCTATATATTTTTGCTACTTTCACGATTTAAAAGACTTAAAACCAACATATTTGAGATAAGATGCTGATGAGGTTTTCTATTTGACTTGATTAGTTTTTTAACATCATATATTATTTCACTTTTGTTAATGCATTATCTATATATTTTTGCTACTTTCACGATTTAAAAGGCTTAAAACCAACATTTTGCGATATGTCTATAGTCTGCGATGATGAAATTGGGCAGAAATATGGGTTTTGTTTAAATCATTTGGGCTAACCTAATTATGTGAAGAAGCTATCCCCAAATCCAATAACCATAATGCTGTTGTAATTTATACATATTATAAAAGTTAGTTATACATCTACATATTTGCAACACGAATGATGTGTGCTGCATAGTGTGCAACAACCGCTTTATGTTTCATATGCATAATTATATATTAATTAAGAATGCCATAAAAAGATATGTTTTATTAAATAATATTAGAAAATTATATTTCTTTTCTTGTTGTATAAGAAACTACAAAAATGCAAGCAACAGATTATTGAGTACAAAAATGTTTAATACGTTGCCAATGCGTACTTGACCAAATCACTATGCACCAAAGTCTTTTTCTAAGTAACCAATTGGAACATTCTTTAAAAATTAACTAAAATACTTATGATAGCTTCAAAATAATCACAATGTGTAACTTGATATAAAATATTTCATCCGTATTTAACGACATATGACATAATCATTCCTAATGACGAATTCATAGTACGCAATACCTCATAACACAACCCAACTCTTTATGTACTTGTTGTAATGCCTCGTTTTGTAAAAAAATTGATGAATAAATTTCAACATTATATGAGCGTTAATTGTAGATTATTAATAACTTTAGTTATGACTTTCTTAGATTCAATTTTTTTTTAACGGCAAATCTATCTTACTCCTTGTTAGTAATCACCTTGTTAGCCAAGTGGGCTAGCCCCAACTTGTTCTTGGATTCATATAAAGCTAGTCTGTAACTATGCGTTAGAAATCTTATAGGATGATGCACAACTACTAAAAACGCAATGTTCTAGTATTTTATAGTATTCTTTATGTTATTCTAAAGTCTAAACGAACAAATATCAATTAAAATTTTGTTTTATTATCTCTTTTTTAAACATGTGTAGACTAAGACCAAGGCTTAGCTGCAGCGTGGAATGACATAGAGTGCATGATACACTTGGAATATTACAGATATATTACAGAATATATATATATATATATATATATATATATATATATATATATATATATATATATATATATATATATATATATATATATATATATATATATATATATATATATATATATATATATATATATATATATATATATATATATGTATGTGTGTGTGTGTATAAACATACAAACACACATAACAACCTTCTTTTTAAGTAACTTAAACACAATCAAGACAAAAACGATCATATTCTTTTTAATTGAGATGCATATCTGATATTTGAACTCAATCAAAGTACAAAATTTATGTAAATTGCTTTTTTATATGAACTCGATAATGAAATATGGCCTTCAAAAATTGATAGCGTTAAAGGAAAATTTAAGGCTTGTTTGATATATTTATTAATTGAGTAAGAGCTCCAGTCAGACTTATTCTGAAGCTGACCAGGTAAGAGTTAATTTTAGGGTTTAGAACCGAGTCAAAGATAAATGTTAGGGTTATCAAACGGTCTGACTCGAATGAGTCAGACATAACTTTTTACTGAACATAGTAAAAAGCAAATCAAACAGCCTCTAAACTTACATATTAGATTTCAGACCTAAATAGTTACCCATGAATGCAAATGCTCTATTACTACCCTTATAACCGATGTATTTGTCTTTCGAAACTAGTGACCGTATGTAGCTTGACTTTGTTCATTATACTCACTCGCTTGATATCGACACCACTATAGTCGCACTTTATTCCTTTTTTGGTCCTTGTATGTTTAAATCTTTTTCAGTTAAGAATGCTTATCCATAAAATTCTTAGTGGTTGTCTACATCTAGTTTATCAAATAATGAATCGAAATTGGGAGACGTTTTGACAACCTTATTAGTAGTAGTTATTTGTACTTAAAACCGGACATATTATAAAATTAATTCACCTTACAGAAAGTAATTTAGATTTTATATAAGAGTTGTTGTCACTGAAGCACAATAAAATTAGCAATTTTATCTGATTTGGTCGTAAATATTTTTTTGCACAATTATCCATTAAACATGATAAAAATTCGTTAAGTAGGGGAAGAACCCCAAACATATAGGTTATCCGGTCAAATAGCTTATATGACAATATGATGTAGAAAGACACACGCGTTAGCTCCACGTCACGGATGCGGTGGAGTGGTGGTATTATGAAACATCATCGCTTAAGGTTTTTCATAAAATACATTTTTAAACCCATAGTTTATCATCATTGTTCAAGAATCATCATTCAATGAAAACTTTAATTTTAACATCTCCAAAAAGATTCAAATTTCGTTCAAAAACCGTTTTAAAAAAGACATTGCGTTTGTTAAGAAACCGTTCAGAGTTTAAAAAATCATTTGGTCCCATTTTAGATAAAACATCTTGGTTTATAAAATAACGAGATTGTTACAATCCGAATACCATTACACAACTTAAATGAAACCACACAATATGTGGCCATCTAAAATATCCAGATCCTCTAAAGTCATCTTATCTCCTCGACCTGAGTACATATCAAAATAAGTTAGGCAATGGAATGCCTAGTGAGCTTATCCAAGGCTGACCCATTCAAAGGGGCAGTGTAACCACCACACTCGGGACAACCCCCAAAAATAGTTTCCATACACTTTATACTTGCATAATTTTCATCTCAAAAGTTGTATCAAAACAAAAGTACGCCATAAAGGTTTAATCAAAATGGATAGTTATGAATGCAATGCAATGCATGATGCAACTACCCAAACCCATTTCCATCTCATAAAAGTCCACCTCACCCTCAATGGCACCTATCCAAGTTCACAAGCAACACGCACAAAGCATACTACTTGATTCCCCGGTAGGTTCAACTAAGACTAGTGGCCATCACACTAGCCTCATGAGGTGTAGCTACCCCCTCATGCAATTCCCTAGTGGCGGGAAAGTCATCTCATTTGTATTCCCTATATGCGGGTAAGACTAAAACGTCTCCTCCATCCTTTTTAGTTGAGAAAAGGATTAAACTTGTTAACGTCTCCTCCATCCTTTTGGTTGAGAAAATGACTAAACTCATTCTCAAGGGTTCATACCGTCAATCCCTTCATATATGCAATGCACAAATAGGATGCTCAAAACTCGTTCAAAACAACACCATAAACTTCATTTGATGACATCTTTAAAAAGGAACCGGTTCATGCAATGCACAAATAGTAATCATATAACACATTGCACACAAAAGGCATGCATGTAAATAGTTGATAACACACACAAAAGATGGTGATAGGGATGTGTACTCCTAGTAAACTCACCCAAGGTCAACTAACGAATCAACTCTAATTCCTCACAAACTTGATTGATAGATAAGTGCTCATAGACATCAACTCTTCCATCCAAATCTTTTAGTTGAATCATAACTTGAGTCCTCAATCCCATCTCCAAGTCACTACAATCTACTTCCCTCCTACAAGACAAGAATGGGAGGTGTCACACTCAGTTGATCCAAAAGTTGCACTATTCATGCTTCTCTAAAACCCAAGAAGGAACTATCATTCATTATCCCAAAATGATGTTCTAAGCTTCCTAATATAAGGAAAATATTTGTTTAACTACCCCAAAGATTGACATTAAAACAAGGACCTAAAGCCCAAACTACAAGACCCGAAGCAATACAACAAAAGAATTGGGTTGCACTGTTCATGCGGGCCGTTTGGCCTTATACACACAATTTATATGGGCTGCGCAAGTTAACAAAAAGGCTAGTTTCGAGTTCCCAAATATGTGGGACCATGCCTTAAGCCGAGTGCGGGTCGTGCAAAACACGCTACATGCTAAATTTTTTGCCCATTTGAACCTCTATGGACCCAAGCTAAAGTCCAAATCATCACAATAATAAATATGCATGAAAACACATTATTAAGAACTGATTTCCAATGTTTCAACTCTTAATCCAAGTGTTCATGATTTATCCAAAGAAAAGCACTTAATCAAGCTCTTATTTCATAACAAGATGCAAATGAACCAAGTTGTAAGTCAATCGTTACACCTAACTCTACTAAGCATTCCATTAAGTTCTTAATATAAGGTCATCTCCAAGGGAGTAATTCCAACACACAAACTTCAAAGGAGATAGCCTCATGGAATCCCCAATTCTAATTATTGGTTGAAATGATTAAACTCATGGAATACCCAATTCCAATCATTATTTCAAGTCATTCTCATGGGTTTGATTACTAAAGGGAATTAAAATCATAAGAGAGTCATAAAAGGATGAATTCGTCCATCCACAACCCATGAAAGACCCAACTATTAACACATGGGTAAAAAACCCTTCAATACCCAATTCCATTCCAACAATTGGTGTTTACAAGTGGAGATTCCTTCCTCTATTCCATGGAATCATTAGAAAATGATCATTACTTCACTAATACATTCAAATTGATGTAATGAACCCATTCATTCGCCAAACAAGAGATCCATCTAACATATACATGAACAAAACCCATTTCAACACCCAATTTCCCAAGTTCTGGAGATTTAAGGGCTAAGTTCACACATAAAGGGTTGGAATTCTTAGGGAATCACTAGAAATGAATCCCCTCATCCAAAACCAACATAGTCATCCACCAATTACAAGGTTTCTCAATTAACCATCAAATCCCCAATATTTGGGGCTCATAACACCCAAGTCAATCAAATCATTGGATCTGAATCATCTATGGGTTGGATGTTATTCAAATCATGGACTAGAACCATAAACTAACACTTAGGATCCTTGGATTTCCTCCCCCAACTCATCATTTTTCGGATTTGATATAGAACTCAACCCCAAAACATGTTAACAAGCTAAAAAGAGAGAACTATAACTTAGAATACTAGAAATCTTTAATCATTTAGACGATTCTTCATATCCAAGCCCATTCCCTTCAAAAACCCAAGAAAAATCGCCACTCTCCTCTCCTCCTCCTCCTCCTCTTCTCTCTCTCTATATATATATATATATATATATATATATATATATATATATATATATATATATATATATATATATATAAATTCATGAATGGCTGGAAATGAGGAAACACTTCTCTAAAACTTGGTATCTTTCTAATATTGGCAAGAATAGTCCCTATAGTTTAGTCTTTCTACGCCCATAAAGTCAAATCTTCTAATCAGAAGTCTCTAGTTTCACACCTATGCCCTAAATACGATGATTCCTTTCATTTAGGTCATTCTCTAGGTGAAACCTAACCTCTAGTTTCACAAATCGACACAAATGGCCCCTTTCCATCAAATCCTTTGCAATTTTAACTTAAGGAATTATTTGATTTACTCTAAGTTTCTACATCACTCCCATTATTATATGTTCTAATTCTTCTAATTCCTTGACCAGCCAAAGCACAATAGGATAAGTTTCGCCAAATTGACAATTTTAGTCCTTATGACGAATTTTCTCATCTTTGGTTTAAAAATAGATTTTATAACTTCATGTCGTCCTTTAAAACTTTATTTGTCTCATTGATTCACAATATATACTAGAATATCAGCTAATTTATTTACTTGTTTTCTTTGTTTACAAAATAATTTTTTTTTTGTTGATTTATGCCCAAAACACGAATATTACATATTAATTCAAACCCCTAATTAATACAATCATCATTTTCTTATTCCCTTATTTGGAACTTTTGAAACCCCTAAAAGAGAAAATCACGCCATCGTCGTCTTCAAGTGCAGCTGGTTCTCACTCAAGGAAATCAACCACCACGCAATGGTGAACTTAAGATGTGCGATTTTAAGGAGCCCCTTCCAGCAATGGAACAAACTTTGTGGAGCCCCGCCAACCCTCGCCGGGGGGGGGGGGGGGGTTGCAACTGTCCCAACTCGTTGGTAAGCATGTATAGTCGATCTTTAACTCCGATCGGTTATAAAATGGTTACTTTATACCTCCAATGTATAAAAAATGAAATGTTGTATGTTTAAAACCCTAAATCGTGTGTGTTGTTTTGTTTATTGTCCGACCAAAGGTGATTTCTTTGATATCCGTTAAAAAAAACTCAAAGATGTTATTCGATCATTCTTGTAACTTGGTTTCAAACCGTGAAGATGTTGTCGGATCATAAATGTCAAATCCTAAACTCAAAGATGTTGTCTGATCATTAATGTAACATGGTGTAATATCCTTTTGCAGACCCGTAACGAACACTGCTGATATTTTGAATGGAAAGACTTAAAACGAGAGGAAGGGCACTACAAAAAAAAATTGTTTGAACAAAACAAAAATGGGATGCTGCACCTTTCAATCAACAAAATGAGAAATGGGGCCAATTGAACCCAAACTCAAAGGAGGACCACAAGCTCGGGGCTCGACGAAAGATAAAGTCTAGGCATTAAGAAAATGGGGTTAGCTGTGAAAGAAAGAGCCCCCATAACCCAAGTTCCTAAGTGGCTAAGAAGAATCAGAGAGCTCGAAGCTCTGATTACACAGCTGAATGAAGCTATGGAGCTGCAGAAGTGGAACCAATATGAGCAGATGCTACAAACACAAAGTGAGTATCAGATTTATCAAGCTGAGGTGAACCGTTAGGTTTGGAGGTTAAAGAAGCAGATTGTTTATTTGGTTCTGATGTGATGGCGTGCTTCCTGAAATCATGGGGTTGATTGTATGTGGGTTAGTGGGAGGGGTTTTGGATTATTTATATGCAGGATTTTGGATACAAATCTTGGTTGATGAAGTATAACTTCGACTATGAATTGGTAGTCTTTTGTTCATCCGTGTATGTAATAGAAGTGGTAAGAATGCTAGAAAACAGCCTGGTTATGGTTGTCCCCTTGTCTAGTTGGACAGTCTTTTGATAAAAATACGGTGTTATTAAAAATTACATGGACCCCTCGACATACACATTTCGTATATGTTGTTATATAAGTAATATAATATGATTGAAAACTTTGTCTGCTTGTTGGTATATGTTTGTGCTTTTATATCTGCATTCTGCAATTGTTAAAAAACAACATTGATCACATGCAGATGCACATAATGTATGGTCCACATACTCATGTTTGTTGGACTTTGAATCATCTTTTATTTCTTGTGCCACTAAAAGAAACTGGTACATATCTTAATACTTTGACCACATGCTCATGTTTATGGTTTTAGTGTATTTTTTACTGTATTTGGTGCATTCTTATGTGAAAGTACATAAAACATAAAGTAATGTGAATTTATTATTGTCTGTGTAATTAAAGATAGACCCATGATATACATATGTATTGATCATATAAAAAACATGTTGGGACCCTATAAGTAATTTTCCACCAATGTTTAGACCACATGCAATCCTTTAAAAAAACTACATAAGGAAAATATAAATCATTTTCATGCATGCAAAATTTAGTAGGTTATGTTACATTTCAAAAGTTACCTAATGCTTCAAGTTTGTTACATACATTACATAAGCATGCATATAAAGCAACATTGTCAAATAAAAGAAAAATAACAATATGTCGCGTCTCACAAAACAATGTCTTATAACTCAAGTAAAAAAACATCAACCAGAACAATCTAATCTAAGTTTATTGCCTTTTCCAATGTGATTCCAGGTGTATCTTGCGCACCCACTGTCCTTCTTAAATTCTTTTTCACAAGCCTTTCTAATTTTTTGCATCTTATCTTCTTCAAAATGGCAGCAACCGATGTCAGCTGTTGCACCTCCTCCTACACTTGCACATCACATAGGTCCACATATTCCTCTTTATCAACATTAGCATGCAACCTGGTAAGAGTTAGATCCATTTCCTCTGCATGTTGACCAACATGCATACCATCAGCTGAAATCTGGTCTTCCCCATTACCCCTTTCATTCCTAGGTACCTACAAGTTTCAAATATGTTAATTAGTTACAATTTAAAGTTTACAAAATCTAATGCAAGTTAGAAATACCTAGAAATTTTCCTTATTATCAACTTTTTGTTTTTTAGCCTTTCTTGTGTTAAGTTTTTATGGCTACCACCCATGCTCCAATTAGATTTGTTGTGACATATCTTCTTATAAATACTATATATCACTTTTTTCCTTGACTTAGATACTTTGTGCCTACCTGAGTCTTCCGTAGCATCTCTATTTCTTTTAGTTGTAGGCCTTCCTAGCATCCTTCTCACTACAAGAAGTAATGGTAGTATGTATATGGTGTTTGGTCACATGTTACTTCCATTCATCCATGCAATCCTATACTTACATGATTTCATCTAGATAATACTTGTAAACATTTTGTATACATAAGCTTCCACATATGTATTAAGAAAACAAATACAAGCTATAGAACGGACACACCCATATCCATTAAATTTCCACATTTTACAAGAACATGCTTTCTTTTCTAGATCAACCTTAATGCATTAGCACTACATCTAACTTTAAATTGGTTTAAGCCTGACATCGCAGCGGTCGTCATGCGGTCAAAAATAAGAAAATAAACCTCACTCTCACTTAGCACAGTAGAAGTCAGGGTCGATCCACCGGAGTTACGTGGTCGAGACAGGTGACAGATTACCAACTACAGTGTCACGCTACAGTCAGAGGACCTAGTTCCTAACTTTTGACAACTAATCCTAAAAAAGCATAAACTAAACTAAAACTACCAACCAAACCTTGTCACTTACTGAATTCAGAAGTACATCTCCAAATCAGAAGCAAACAAAGGCAAATCAAACATCAAACACAATCCAAACATCCAACAATTCATTCACAAGCATAAAACACCGAAAAATCAACAATTAACATAAACTGAATGATTACTATTAACCAAATCAGATTCAAAGGTTCCAAACCAGTAAACAATTACTCCAAAACAGAAACTAGAACTAAATATCAATGGTTGTCACTCCCAAAGATACTAGCCAATGATTACTAACTACTAAACTAATTGAAAATTAAAGATAAAAACATGAAAATACCAAATGGTGGTTCTTGAAGCTAAATCTCGGAGTCAAAGAGCATTGGGGGTCGATTTTACACCAGGTATTCGCTAGTTTTTTCGACCTAAGAGCCTCTATTTATAGTTTCAAAAATCTTGAGACCGCGCCGCGCATTAATGGATCCTGCGTCGCGCGTAGGGGTTTATCCCCGTTTTATCGGAATTTGAATTCTTTCCATCGCCTCATACCCGCGTCGCGCCTTGATGATTTCCGCGGCGCGCGTACGTCTTTTCCTGATTTTGCCTTGATCTTCAAACTTCTTCCAAATTGCACGCTTTTAGTCCCTGTTTTCATTATTTCTTTCCAAACAACTGCTGGCACGAAAAGTGAGAATACCACGATGTATATGATATAATTTCACTAAGAATAGGGCTCAACAACGACTAAAATATGTGATATTACTAGGCGTTGTCAAACACCCCACACTTGTGCCTTACTTGTCCCCAAGCAAGAGAGTTTTTAATAGATTTTAACTAAGACTCAAACAATTTTTTACTGTGTTCAGTTTCAAAGTTATTGCCTTATGAGTTAGAGTGGAATAGTTTGTGAAAACATAATCGGAATGTTCTTTGGAATTCATGGCTTTCTAGAGAACCATTGATTACAAATTTTCTGTCCACAATGAAGTGTACATACTCATTCAGATACTAAAGGCCATAAAAGAACTATCCATGACTTTCGATGTTGTCCGTGTAGCGAGCTTTCAGAAATACCATCACAGACCAGACGATCTTAGGTGGCAAGGTGCATAAGACCCACCCATTTTAGACCTACCGGCTCGAACAACAAAGGCCACTGATTGATAATTCCTTCCTAAATTCCAATCCTAAAACAGTCCAATCTTCTAAACTCATAAAACTCAACTTATTTGACTCAACTAATAGCATGATAACAACTACATAGTATTTCTCGAAAAATACTAATGCTATAAACAATCACAAACTATTCGTTTCAAAATTATAACCTAATAAAAATTTGAAAAAGTTGCTAAAATTTTGAAAACCGGTCATTTCCCGCAAAAATTTCAAAAAACACACTCTTTCGACCGTCCACACCCCACACTTAAAATCGTACAACGTCTCTGTCGTACAAAAATTATTTAGAACAAGGGAGAAAGAGTTACCCCTTTGGACGGTAGATCGCTTGGTTGGTACTCGGTGTTACAGGTACAAATACGAACAAAAAGGTCATCGATTTCGCGTTCTGGAGTTGTAGCCCAACAGTGAACACGTCGGTAGTCAAGACAAGTGGAGGGGGCACGGTGACCCCACACTTGCTTGAAACAACTTCTCCAATTTTGGTATAACATGCATGACTCACAAAAAAGATTAAACGCAAACAAACAACTAAAAATATAAAATATAAACAAACAAAAGATAGTAGTCTCATAAGTACAGCACAAATACTTAAAAAAATAAAAAATAAGAAAAATACATCAATCGCCACCTGGTGGCCTGGAAGAACCGGCCTCATGATCGTGGGCTCGGGCTGGGAATGGTCGGGGGCGCTGTCCCTGTGCTGAAGAAATCTGTAAAAGTACCTCCCCGATCCACTCCAGCTGGTCCTCAATCCTGGTGACCCGATCCTGCAATCGCCTCATCTCTGTCGCCTCCTCCTGCTGTGGTGCTGGCTCTGCTGGAGCTACCGGTCTCCGGCGTCTCCTACCCGGCTGGGCGTAAGCTAGCAGGGGATCCTGAGGTGCCTCAGTCGCCACCCACACAAACTGGCCCGGGTGCTGTTGCTCTATAAGCCCCATCTTCTCCAAGGCTCGCGCCGTAGTACGAGCTGGAGGTAAAGCGGTCAAGGATGGCACAACCGGAGCAATAAGAATACGTTACGAATGGGCCAATCGGGTGATGTAATGCCCGCGGCCCAGAGGACTGCTGGTAGATGCACCCATCGCACGGGTGGACAGGGAGACAGCTAGGGCGATCGGGAGGTGAAGGAACCTGGAGGGGTCAAGGAGGACCCAGAGATAAGTCATGTCCTCGCCGGACACCTTCTCGCCTCCCTCCCTATGCATGATGGAGGTGGAGACGATGCGGTGCATGAGTCGGTGAAGCGGATCGCGAAGATGACTCTCTCTGGATGTCCCCGCCTTGTAGAACACGTTGGACAACGGTGCCCAAACCTCCGTATTGGCAGCCCTCTCGGTTGCCCCTGAATGCACGCCGTAAGAAACTACGTGAAATGGCGGTGCAGGAGGTCCGCCTCTGTGTAAATGCCGGTGCGCCTCCTAAACTCCCGAAGATTGCACTCCATGTGCACTCCGCCCAATCTAAATCGTACCAGCCTGGAACGGGCCTCTGTCGATGCAGGTGCAAACTGGACAGTGGATAGGAACTCCAAAAGAAGCTCAGTATAGATTGTGTCCTCCTGGTTGGCCATAAGCCTATCCCAGCCTCGGCACGTGAATGAAGCATCCCCGTGGGTCCATGTGCGGTGGAGGAATGGCTCGATCTCTCCCCAAATACCTGCGTCCCTAAGGATGTCCCGGTCAATGAGCGTCGCCTCAAGAACCCGACGACCTACTAGGGCATCCCTCCTACTGAAAAACTCTACAGAGCTGGCTGGCCCCTCGGGAAACTGGAGGAACTGGTGATCTAATCTGAACAACATCTGCAAAAAAAGAAATTTTTTTGCAATTTAGGTCCTTTTCTTCTCCACCGACCGCGGCGCGGCCCAAGAACCAGGGTGCGGCGCGTCAAGCGGCTGTTTCCAATTCCAAATCCAAACTCACAATTTAACCTGTTTAAACTCAATCCAAATACACTACAAGGTAGCCTAAGTGCCGACTAACTCATCTAGGGTCATTATTTGGCGAAATAAACACCCTACGAGTCAGCATTGGCGATTTCTAAGTTTTTGAGTTTTTGGAGAAATCAACCAAATCAACTGCCTAATCACTAGTTTAAACACGTAAAAGCTAGTTAGAATGACGTACCCTGGTAGTAGGAATGAAATGAGCAAGAAAAAACACGAGAAATTTTCGATGATCAGAGCTCCGAGGCGTGGTGTGTGTGAATGGTGTCGCGGCTTACCTTAATATCGAAGGAAACCGACCGATCAATTCACGCGGCGCGGATATGAGCGAACCGCGGTGCGCGTGCCCCCAAATCAACCTCTGCACATCAGGTTGGTTTACGATCCCGCGGCGCACAATTTGCCTAACCGCGGCGCGGTCATCAAAAAATTCCAATTCCTTCAAAACAACCCCACACTTGCCATGGACCAATAATACCTGCAAATGACGATGATATAATTTCCTAATTACTCCTAAGAATACAGTACCTAACCTATGAAAAGATGGGTTGCCTCCCAACAAGCGCTAAGTTTAACGTCTTCAGCAAGACGTACTATTCCTGCTCCTATTCTTCTTGAATTTCTGATGGCATCTCCTTGTGATTTGGCGCGAAATTGTGGGCCATCATTGACATCAATGAAGTGGGCTGAGTCATCCTGTCGCTAACCCCGCTAATCCATTGTTGCTGGGCTTCCAGGAGCTGAAAGACCTTTGCTTCTCTTTCCGTTGCATCTTTCTCATACTGTTGGTGCCTTGCCTCCAACATCTCCATCATGTCCAGCAGTTGTTCTTTGTCGATGGTGGACAATGGATGCTCCTTTGTGTCCTTCAAGACTTCCTCTTTTCCTTCTTCTCCCGGTCGCGTCCATATTGTTCTTTTGTCCCTGACCCCAGGTTCTATCAGCAAGTTGCTGTCCAAATTCTTATCATTATACCCTTGAGGTAGAGATACAGGACTTCCGAACATATTTAACCTTCTTTTTCTCGACCCAAAGAAGATATCCAAATCTCCTGTTTTGCAGTCGATAATAGCGTCGGCTGTAGCCAAGAACGGGCGTCCTAATATTAATGCGGGCGCATCCTCCTGACTCTCGTACTCCATAACTAAAAAGTCCACTGGGTAAAAGAAATCCCGAACCTTTACTATGACATGGGTAAGCTTGCCTCGGGATACTCTGGTTGACTGATCAGCCAGCTGTAACACAGTCTTTGTTGGCTCTAATTCCTCATTCTTGTATTTATCATACAAGTATCCCGGTAGCACATTCACACTTGCTCCCAAATCCAGCAAGGTGTTCCTAATGACCACATCTCCTACAGTAACAGTGATCAGTGGTGACCCAGGATCCTTTTCTTTCTTGGGCAGTGTTCCCAACAGTGCCTCATTTGCTTTAATTGTCAACCTTACAGTGTTAAGTGTGGGAGTCTTGCTTTTTCCATTTTTCTCGCACATCTCCTGAAAAATTCTTGTATCCTCAGGAGCATTCTTAAGTTCATCCCACAAAGGTTGGTTCATCGATGGCCCTGTCGATTTGGGCGCTTCCTGCGTTTTCTTTCCCTTCTTATCCTTCTTTCTTTGTTTGATCCCAGATACTATCGGCTGCTTTTCCTCTTGGCCATCCTTCTTCTCCTTTGGTTGAGTTTCCTTCTCAACAAGAATTTCTTTTAATTCAGTGTCTTCCATATTCTCCTTTTCAATTTCCACCTCTTCCTTAACTTCTTCTTTTTTACTCTCTGCCTCATTTCCAGATTCTAGCAGATCTTCTAGGGTGACTTTCCTCCATTCAGCCTCGACAGTGTTGACATGTTCCTTTCCGGCCCGCTGACCATGGGTCGGATTGACTTCTTTGGTACTTGACAGCTTCCCATTATCTCTTTTTCGTTGGTCCTCAGCCATTTGGGCAATTTGCCTCTCCATGTTGACGATGGCTTTTGCATTGGCCTGCGATTGCTGCTGTGTTGTATTGAACATTTCATACATTTTCGCGACCAGATCCTCCTGCGTCCCTGGGGCATTGTTGATGGAGTTATTGGGTCCCCTATTGTTGCTGCTACCATTTCCATTAATATTACTATTCGCCAGTTGATGCTGCCTGGGCGGGTTGGATGACTGCCCTTGGTAGTTGTTCTGCCTCTGGTTATTGAAATTCTGCTGACCTTGGTTATATGGTTTGTAGGGTCGTCCATTGCCATATTGTCCTTGACCCTGACCATAGACTTGATTTGCTTCTTGAGTCTTTGGTCCTCCTTGACCTCCTTGTGGCTGACTCTGAGGTCCATTCTGCAGAGTAGACACAAGCATATTGAATTTCTTATTGAGCTCACTTATCTTCTTCTTTACATCCTTTTTCCAGTCGGCATCGGCTCGTATTGCTGCAGCTGTGCCTACCGTCTTCCTTGTAGAAAAATTCGCCTTGGAGCCATTACTTAATTATTCCAAAAACCGCCAAGCCTCCTCCGGGTCTTGCATCATAATAGTGCCACTAGATGATGCGTTAATCATAGCTTGGTTTGTCTCACTTGCTCCTTCAAAAAATACCTTGACCAGTTGCCACTTTGGAATATCGTGATGAGGGCATGACCTCATCAACTCCTTTAGACGATCCCATGCCTTATGAAAAGCTTCTCCAGGCTTCTGCTGGAAATCCTGAATGGCTCTCTTGATTTTCCTCGTCTTGCTTGCCGGATAGAACTCTTGTAAGAACTTAGCCTTGAGTTGATCCCATGTACTGATGCTATTCGAGGGTAAGGACGTGAACCAATATTTGGCTTTGTCCTTAAGAGTGAATGGGAACAATCTTAGTCTGAAAATGCTCTTATTAGTATTCCTAGGGGTGTTAGCGTTGGCTATTGCTATAAACTCATACAAGTGATTGTATGGGTCATCCTGTTTATACCTCCTAAATTCCGGTAATATCCCTAACAACTGAGGCGTAATTTCTACTTGAGATTCTATATCCTCAAGAATGTAAATGGGCGACGAGTCATCGTACTCCCGTGGCTGGAAGTGCGATGCAACCGATTGCCCTCTCGGTTGTGCAAAATACAAGGGTTGAGCAGGATTACCGTAAAAGTGATGATCATTATATCTCTGCTGACCTTGTAGTGGTTGATGTTGCTGTGTTCTTCTTGGAGGTCCCCGACCTCAGTTCCATGGTTGATGTGGTGTTGGTGGAACCCATCCTTCATCTTCTTCATCATACCTCTCCTCAGCCTCTTGATACTGGTACTGCTGTTGAGGTGGTTGCTGGTATTGTTGTTGCGGTGGTATAGGTTGGAATGTGGTTTGTGGTTTAAAAAATACTGGTGCTGGTTGAGAAATGGGTTGGGAGATATGTGTCTGCTGTCTAGATACTGGGGTGCCATCGCGGGTCGGCACTCCCCAAGACATGGCAGATGTAAATGGGTTTGTGGATTGAGGTTGGGATAAAGGTTGAAATGGTGGAATCGACGGCGGAGTGCATGAAGGTATAGGTGCAGGGGCTGAAGCTGCACCACCAGTAGTACTCGTGCCCCCAATGTGGAATTTTGAAACCGGGGGAATAAATGACATCCCCGTTGCCTCACCCGAGGGTTCCTGGGCAACACTCACTATACTACTAGTGACATTACTAAAACTCATTGTATTTAAACGCCTACGTGCACGGATCTTGCGCGCACTTCGCTCAATCTCTGAGTCAAAATGCAAAGGGGATAATTGCTCACCCCTACGGGTACGCATGCACTAATGCAACACGCCCGAAAAACCAAAATCAAAATTACTAACTAAAATCAAAAACTAAAAAGTCTTACAAATCACCTATTCTCAAGCTCACAACTCCCCAGCAACGACGCCAAAATTTGACATCGCAGCGGTCGTCATGCGGTCAAAAATAAGAAAATAAACATCACTCTCACTTAGCACAGTGGAAGTCAGGGTCGATCCACAGGAGTTACGTGGTCGAGACAAGTGACAGATTACCAACTGCAGTGTCACACTACAGTTAGAGGACCTAGTTCCTAACTTTTGACAACTAATCCCAAAAAAGCATAAACTAAACTAAAACTACCAACCAAACCTTGTCACTTACTGAATTCAGAAGTACATCTCCAAATCAGAAGCAAACAAAGGCAAATCAAACATCAAACACAATCCAAACATCCAACAATTCATTCACAAGCATAAAACACCAAAAAATCAACAATTAACATAATCTGAATGATTACTATTAACCAAATCAGATTCAAAGGTTCCAAAACAGTAAACAATTACTCCAAAACAGAAACTAGAACTAAATATCAATGGTTGTCACTCCCAAAGATACTAGCCAATGATTACTAACTACTAAACTAATTGAAAATTAAAGATAAAAACATGAAAATACCAAATGGTGGTTCTTGAAGCTAAATCTCGGAGTCAAAGAGCCTTGGGGGTCGATTTTACACCAGGTCTTCGCTAGTTTTTTCGACCTAAAAGCCTCTATTTATAGTTTCAAAAATCTCGAGACCGCGCCGCGCATTAATGGATCCCGCGTCGCGCGTAGGGGTTTATCCCCGTTTTATCGGAATTTGAATTCTTTCCACCGCCTCATACCCGCGTCGCGCCTTGATGATTTCCGCGACGCGCGTACGTCTTTTCCTGATTTTTCCTTGATCTTCAAACTTCTTCCAAATTGCACGCTTTTAGTCCCTGTTTTCATTATTTCTTTCCAAACAAGTGCTGGCACGAAAAGTGAGAATACCACGATGTATATGATATAATTTCACTAATAATAGGGCTTAACAATGACTAAAATATGTGATATTACTAGGCATTGTCAAAGCCACTTGGTACTTGGTAGAACTTGATTATTCCTGTAATGAATCTTAAGTTCATTGAGTTTCTCCCTAATGACTGGGCATAACTGATTTCCCCATGCCCGTTCCTTTAATTTCAAATTGTACAAGCTATCCATCATGTACAATATTATATCCTCTAACATTGTGATTATAGGCTTCTTCCTAGCATCCACTATTATTGCATTGAAGCTTTGAGATATGCCATTCTCTAGGGAATCACAACATCTTCTTATTTTGAAGAATACTTTACACCAGGTCCTTAGGTCTTTTTCCATCAAGTACTTATGGGCTGGGTTCAAAGCCTCAATATCTTTCATCGATGCATTAAAGGTTTGCTCAGTTGAACTTTAGAAGCTCTCCAAAAAAAAGGTTTCATAGTGGGCCTCACTATATAGTTTCTTCATATTTATACATATATGCCTAGCGCATTATTTGTGATCTGCTTATGGCAACCTCTTAAACTGCCTTAATCTAACCATGTTAACACATCAATTTAGAAAGAACATATAATGTAATGAAATTAAGAAAATAGATATTAGTATTTACCTTGTGTTGATCTGACATCAAGGTAAGACCATTCCCTAAATGTAATTGAAAATCATCAGTAAGATATCCAGAAACCATTTCCAATTGTCTTTGTTTTCCACATTTACATTTTCCCATGCGATAGAGAATACTTGGTTATTTGCATCCCTGCTAACAACACTTAACAATTTTCCATTACAAATACCTTTTAAAAACAACCATCAAGACCTATTACCCTTCTACAACCTTTCATCCATCCCTTTTTCAATCGATCAAAACACACATACAACTTACTAAAATAGGTTTTATATGGCATGCAGTTTACCTTTAGCTTCACGTTAGACCATGGGGTTGATCTCTTTATCTTCTCACCATTTGACCATAGTTTTGCATAGTGATCTACAAGAGTTTCTTCAATAAGTTGCAATGCATATTTTTTTGGCTCCTTCGCATTGGCTAAGACTAACATGAACACCAAACTTCTTCACTACTACAACTCTCAATTTTCTTACACTCATTTTCTGCCTATGTAAAATCTCATTTTATATAATGACTCCCTATCCATGCATATGTCACTAGTTAACCTAACTTAAAAATACCTGTATAATTGTGATTTGCCTTCAAAGACTTAAGCTCCAAGAGGCCCGACACCTAAATGTGCATTTACCCTTACAACACTTGACCAACAACCTTTTAGTATCATTTTATCAAAGCAAAGTTGGTAACCCATTGGCCACAACATAGTTGCACAAAATGTTTTTAACTTGACCAGAGTTCTTAAATATCATACCAAGAATGAGCTTTTGGTATTCACAATGTAATGACTCATTATAAATGGCATGTTCATGGATTGTTTGTTCAATATCACCCCCATCATCTTCAGCATTGTTGTTGTCTTCCTCTTCCTATTGAGTACATAATTTACTAAGGAATACATGATTTGATGTTTTATTCATATGGTTTGGTTCGTCAGTGTAATCAAAGGCAACATCCCTAAGATTTGTTGTATTATCTTCATTTTCTCCACCAACAACATATGAATCGTGTTCATTAGTTTCTTTCTCCAAATCAAAGCATTCCTCTAATCCATCACCAAAATGATCCATATACATGGATAATTTACCATGTGTACCATAAGCTTCAAAAATAAAAGCTACATAGACTATATCGTTTGTAATAGGGCAAAGGTCGGTTAAGAGGGGCTCATCTTGCTCATAGTAGTAACGTTTGTTACAATTTTCTTGCATGAAACGTACCATGAAAGTAACACACTTGGAAAAGGTCAAAGCAGAAAAATCATGATCTTCAAAAGCAAATGTTATACCATCATCGTAAAAGAAAGGACATTGAACAAATACACCTTGAAAGTTGAGTTCCCCAATCAGATATAATCCCTGAGGGTTCGAAGTCATTTCTTCTGCTTTGATGGTCCTTCAGCTTGATCACAACATGAAAAGAAAAAACCCTAGTGGGTACCTTTATTGTTTTGTTGGATTGACACCCGTCACTGATGTTATATTGGTAAGTTATGTGGCCTTTCCAAAATAAATAAAAAGTTACAGCAAATGTCATGTCACATTCTTTACTGGTTGAAGATTTAAAACCTTTCAGTTTGATGTAATTGATATGCTTTTTATAAATTTAATGATTGCGGAAAAAAATACTTTAATGATCAAATCAAATAAAATTGATAACTTTGATGTGCTATAGCACATTAATATTTTATGTAAAATTTACCGAACCGGTATCCCTCATTAAATGTACGTTGGTGTTTGTCCTTTTTCAATATGAATTATTTGGAGTATCAGTTTTAACAAAAGATAAACCAGTATAAAGAAACAGGAGCCAACTTCTTTTTTATGATTTTCTTGTCCTTGACGCCTCCACTCAGCTCATGTGTAGCAATTATGTACACCAACAACCGCCTAAAATAAAATAAATTAAAATTAGAACTAACTTATAGTCTTTTTATTTTAATTTCCTATTAATTAAATAAAATTAACCAATAGCCGCCAGGTATATTTTAACGTACAAGTTGAACACTCGTGATTTCACACACAGATATTTAATATATATAATCGTATATCTCATTATGTGTTTATATTATTTTCATTTTTTCCACATCATTTTTTTATCAGAAAAAGAAAACGACAAAAAAGCTAAAAATCTAGATAAAATACTCATATACTCGTTGAAGTATGCAGCGTATTATGAAAAATATGAAATTATAAATCCAACATTATGTTTAAACGCTTCGTTTGTGAAGAAATTATTTACCTGCTCATTTTGTTTATATTATTTTGCTTTTCCTTATATAGTTGACATGTTGTAAATTGCTTTTGCATACTATGTTATAATTAATTAATGTTATGACTTATTTACTATTTGTTTTGATTTATCAACTTTTGTACTCAATCGTTTAAAAAAGTACTTCGACGTATTATAAATAATTTATGTATCAAAACATTGAAGTTCAATTTATTATATGTTTAAAAATAGTGATGACTTTTGATCAAGTTTTCTGAAGCGATTTTCGACAGATTTTAAAAGACTTACCGTTGTCAAATATATTTTAATATTATATAATCCAAGAAATGTACCTAAGCCCCGGGCCCTATCTAAGGAAAATATTGTAGAGGAAAAATCGGCGTCAAACCCGGTTTATTTTGCACATGGCGTGGTTGGATCATCATAATCTTTTTATATACACATTACAAGATATCATCACGATTGTGTCAATTTGGATTTGTTTATATTTATATATACTCTAGCTTTAAGAGGTTAGTTACGCAAAATAAAGAAATGCTGAAAATATCGAAATGAGTTGAAAATCAAACAATATATACGTTGATAATATTTTAAAGCATTTTATTAAAATTTATAATGTTACTTTAATCTTTTATGAAATAAAATACAGAACGAAAGGGTGGTGGCTAATTAACCCAAGTTCAGTTGATATTCAAAAGACAATTATTTCAACTTGGTATCTAATATTAATCCGGTTTGTATATCAGTAAACAGCCTATCACTATTTTCTATAAGGGAAGCTACCATGTAAAAAGTAAACGCAAAACAAACAGTATAATATTTATTTTAAATGGAAAAAATTAATACGACAAAACGACAGATATAGTTATTTTAAACTTAAAGATGGTCCAAAAAATATTGACCCATCGTGTAGTGGCTCTACTGCAAAATATAAAGGGCAGTGCAAAATGATCAACGACGTCGTATGGCTCATTTTAGACCGTAAAATATGGAGAGCACAACAAAATGACCCCCCCCCCCCTCCTCCTCCTCCCACGAAATAGTGGGCCCAACGTGAAAAGTTGTATATGTCGTGTTGGATTTTATGTTTCGCAGCGGGTCATCTCACTATAAAAGTTTTTTTGGGTCTATAAATAGATACAGTTCGTTTAGTTTGAAACGTAAAACACTAAAACACTTTAGTTTGAAACGTCAAAAACTAACACACTTTAAACAGTGTAAATTGAAATGTAGCTTCTTATCATCCAACCAAAATGTGTCATTCGGGGGAAAACAAGGTGATGTGGTTGTTTATTATCATCTGAGTTGTCATCCAATTACGGAGCAATTTTCTAGAAAATGGTAATGGTGGTGGTATAGGTAAATAAGAAAAGTTGTGAAGGTGTGGAGAGGGCACATGACTAAGTAAGTATGTAGCACGATAAGATACTGGAAATGATATCCTAAGTGAAAGTGTGTTGGATACTAATCTGTTATGCCAAAAGTTATTTTTACGAGTTATATGCATCTAAAATTTTTAGGATCTTAGGGATCTTACATCCTAAAATTAAAAAAAAAAAAAAAACGATTGTAATATGTACTTATTTACCACTTGATAAAAAATATTTTTACGAGTTATTTGGTGTTTAAGAAATATATAGGGAACCGTTGTAACAAAGGTTGCTGCTAGCTAGGGTCGAAAAAAGGACATTAGAATCATATAAAATATAAAATATAAACGCAAAATGTCTATATAATCTTCTTACAAGAGCCCCACCAAATCGTTGCCACTCAATCACGAAACGTCTTAGCAACAATACCATCTGATGTCCAATTACATACCATTAACCTAAATATCTGAAAACATAAAAAACACCATAATCTCTTACGCCTTGTTCTCCACTTTATTTAAGGAAAGAAAGGGGAAGAAAATGAGAGAATGATGTGTTCATGAGTTTTTTTAATGAATAAAAAGAAAGAATTTGTGTGTACTTGAGTTTTTTTAAAAAGAGAAAAAAGATGGAGGGGAATGAAAGGATATGTAATTTAGTTTTGTATACAATCGGACCAAATATGGGTTGATTGGGAGGGATTCCATTCTCTTTACATTCCTTCCCTTCCTTTCCTTTCAGTTTTTAACACAAGAACACAGCGTTAAGGGGCAACCTAATGCAGTACACTAACAACCTCCTTAACCACAAACTTCAAGCTCTCCGTTGGGACCGATACAATCCTTCTCTCGACTAAAAAAATTGTCTTTTGTACGTAAGTGAGGATCCACTAATTGAAAGCCTTAAATTTTGTTTCCAACTCTCCATGCCTCAAGCATTAACAATATCATATAACTTTTAGTGTCCACAAATGCAACTCTAGCTCCCTTATCAACCAAATCAAAAATCAATATATATATATATATATATATATATATATATATATATATATATATATATATATATATATATATATATATATATATATATATATATATATATATATATATATATTAATTAATGTGAACCACTCATTCATAGTTTAATAATGTCGTATTTTTAATTAAATTTTAATATTTTTGTTTATTAGCAAAAAAGTATCCAATTAATTTTTTAATCTTTACGATTAAGATTGATATTAATGTAATTACAAACAATAAAATATTTCATGGTACAACATTCATAGTTTAATAAGCAAAAAATTTCATTCAATGGTGAATTTACTAAAAATTAAAAAAAATTAATAACTTATTAAGTTTTATATATTTTAAGATAATAAATACATGTAACAAAAATTTTAAAAATTTAACTATTCAACTATTAATGATCGGTTTTTACAGTTTCTAGCTTTGTGGTTCTTATTTAAACTTTTGTGTACACACACATACACACACATGTGTGTGTGTATATATATATATATATATATATATATATATATATATATATATATATATATATATATATATATATATATATATATATATATATATATATATGGGGGTGTGTGTGTATGTATGTATGTATGTATGTATGTATGTATGTACGTACGTATGTATGTGTGTGTGTATATATATATATATATATATATATATATATATATATATATATATATATATATATATATATATATATATATATATATATATATATATATTATATAGGGACTGTAGAAGGTTGGTGGGTTGGACAATACTTTTAGGATCACAAATTGCAAGAGCAAGTGTCTTCAAATCCTCATTGATGTTAGTCTTATGCTTTTAGGGTTAAGCCTAATGATTTGATGATGATCAAGGCCTTATTACTAAGATTTTGTTAGTTTCAGCCTAAACTAACCAAGTTGTATATTAAAGACTTAGTTAATGTAGGCTAACCTAGACAACTTGAACAATCTTGAAAACTTGATATTCTTGAAACTTGGACAAATTTTCTATCTATAAGGGTGGTTCATCAATGAGTGTCTAGATATGTCCGTTGAAGATTTAACTATGAAGATAAAGAACAAAATTTTCTAACTTCAAGATATCAACTAAAGTATTTTTGATATGTTTTGCTGTTCGTTATTAGATTAGTATTTAGGTAATTAAAGTCTATACATTTTACATACTTATATCTTGACAGCTTGAGTCGCCTAAAGCCAGGACAACTTAGCTATAGTAATCTTATTTACAATAACAGTTTAATAATGTGTGTCTACTAAATGTTGAAGATATATCTGTTGAAGATTCAAATGTGAAGATAAAGATCAAGACTTTTCAAATTCAAGATATTTATAAAGTATTTTGATATGTTTGGATGTTTGTTTTTAGATTAGTATTCATGTAATTCTGCTCTAGACTTTATACGCACTTCTAATTGGGAAACATTAAGAGATATTTGTTAGCTTAATATCAGAGATCAGAGAGTTCCTTTAATCTAAGGTGTGTCTCAATTTATTCTCTCTATTTCAGTAGTCGTGTGTAACACCACGATACTTTTGACAAGTATTAATATATTAATCATAGTGTATTTATGATTTAATATGGTGTTTTAAGTATTAGAAAGTTAATACTAGAAAAAGGGTAAATTGGTCAATTTACCATAAAAGGGTAATTTGGTCATTTGACCATGTGAAGGACCAATTGTGTAAAAATATTGTTCCTTATGGTAAAAATATAAGAAATGAAAGTTTTATGTCATAAAACTTGATTATTGTGGCCAAAGTTCAAGAAATGGAACTTAAGGACCAAATTTGTAAATTTTGGAAGTATAAATAGAGAGGTTGACTCTCTTCTTTGACTGGCCATTTGTGCAGCAACGGGAAGGGTTTTTGAGAGCAAAAATCAGGAAATCTTTGAGGCTTGAAGCAAGGAATTGGAATCATAGCTTGGAATTGGTGATTTCTAAGTTAAACAAGGTTAGTAATTTGATTTTCTAGCCAAGTTCTTGAGGTATTCTTGATGGGTTTGATAGAAACTGAAATCTGCGAATTTCAGTTATGATATGTGGTTGAAAGTAGTTTAATACTTCCAATAAGTAATACTAAAAGGACTTAATTCAAGAAAAATGGAAGTAGGTTGCTATTGTTGATGAATTTGAAATGTTGCTCAAGAACCCTAGATCATGAATTGATGTGATTAAGGTGTTTCTAAGGGCTTAAAACTTGTTATTAGACAAAGGTTTTAGTCCTAGAACAATCCCTGATCATTAAGTCGAGTATTAAGGGCTTAAAATGAGAAAATGGGATTTTGTAGCTTGAAAAACGGAGTTTCTGGCCTGCTGTTCAGCGCTCGTGACTCGACCACAGGGTGGGTCACGACTCGAAGAGCCTGGTCTTCGCGACTCGACCCGCAAGGTCCTCGCGACTCGAAGAGAAGGGTCTTCGCGACCCGACCATAGGGTCGGTCGCGACTCGAGCCCTGGGCAGAAATCAATTTGTTTTCTGTGAATTTTCCAAGTTTGATTCTTGTGCTAGGCTTATCCGATTGACCTGAAATTTTAAACATAGGTCCAATATGTTGTAAAACTTCATGGAAAATTATCGGATTACGAATACGACCTCCCGAAAGTACTGTAGTAGAATACGCGTATTTCGGGAAGTGCAGTCGCATCTATGATTCTGGTATTGAAGCTTTGGAAACACTATCTATATGGTGTAAAGCTTACTGTTTGTATGGATCATAAAAGTTTGAAATACTTAGTTGATCAAAAAGAATTTAGATATGAGATAATAAAGATAGATGGGTTACTTAGAGGTTTCGGGTATAAAATCTTGTACCATTTAGAAAAGGACAGATGTGGCTATAGATGCCTTGAATTGGAAAGAGTAACCTTTGAAGGTTACATCCACATGTATGAGTATGGCAAACTGATTACCTGAGTTGATTCAGGTAGCACAGAAAGATGTGTGCATGTATGAAAATGTGAAAAGTGGATGGATGATTGGATATTAGAAGACGTTAGTTGGAATATCACAGTGATTTAAAAACCCTTGGTGGTTGTGAATGTGGATTCCAAAGCAAAGTGAAACATGAAAATCATCTTGAAAAGATGCATTTTGCACTAGATATGCAGTATACCCGGAGCAATACCAGATTGAATAGGGCGATAAAACCTATGTATTGGTGGTCGGGACTGAAGAAAGATATTGAAAAGCATATGAAAAGTATTTGACTTGTACGCAAAGTAAAGTCAAACCGTTAAAAACGTGCGAAGAAATTGACTCGTTGTTGGTCCCAGAAAAGAAATGGGACAATATTGTTATAAACTTTGCAACAAAGTCTCTGCAAGTACCGTGTATTGGTGAACGAAGTGACTTAGTGATGCAGATTTTAGAAGATATGCTTGAAAATAGCATAGCAGACCCTAGTAGAAGATGAGAAGATTGTCGATCTTGGATAGAAATTTGCAAGAAATAGCAGCTTTCATGCTTGTAATTTGGAGACTTATATGAGGAATGGTATGGAATACCGTGTTATCCTCCGATTTATTGGATTGAAGATGTGATAAAGCCGTTGGTTAGATCCTAGATTCTTGCACAAACTGAAGAAAAGACTTGATGAGTGCGATCGAATCTGAAGAAAGGTTAAGAATTTGCAAAAGTGGTATGTGGATCACTGAGTAAAAACCTTTGAAATTCCAAGTAAAGGAATATGATAGTACGAAAAGTAATCATTTGGAAAGGTGAAAATCTGTTTGGGACGACAAGAAAGGAATTATGTGTTGATAATTTTCAACAACTTCCTTATGATGAGATGAAGAAAGTTACGTAGTTAAGGTACCCGGGACAACCGGAGGAATGATATGCAAGTTGTGGTGTGATCACTATATAAGAAGACTAGTATGGTTAGGTGCTTAGGCAATACTATAGAGGTTTCCATATGATATGTGGAACCGAAATTGTAACGAGAAAGAAATACCCTCGCTTGATAGTATGATTTCGGGGACGAAATCTTTTGAAGGAGGGGAGAATTTGTAACACCACGATACTTTTGACAAGTATTAATATATTAATCATAGTGTATTTATGATTTAATATGGTGTTTTAAGTATTAGAAAGTTAATACTAGAAAAAGGGTAAATTGGTCAATTTACCATAAAAGGGTAATTTGGTCATTTGACCATGTGAAGGACCAATTGTGTAAAAATATTGTTCCTTATGGTAAAAATATAAGAAATGAAAGTTTTATGTCATAAAACTTGATTATTGTGGCCAAAGTTCAAGAAATGGAACTTAAGGACCAAATTTGTAAATTTTGGAAGTATAAATAGAGAGGTTGACTCTCCTCTTTGACTGGCCATTTGTGCAGCAACGGGAAGGGTTTTTGAGAGCAAAAATCAGGAAATCTTTGAGGCTTGAAGCAAGGAATTGGAATCATAGCTTGGAATTGGTGATTTCTAAGTTAAACAAGGTTAGTAATTTGATTTTCTAGCCAAGTTCTTGAGGTATTCTTGATGGGTTTGATAGAAACTGAAATCTGCGAATTTCAGTTATGATATGTGGTTGAAAGTAGCTTAATACTTCCAATAAGTAATACTAAAAGGACTTAATTCAAGAAAAATGGAAGTAGGTTGCTATTGTTGATGAATTTGAAATGTTGCTCAAGAACCCTAGATCATGAATTGATGTGATTAAGGTGTTTCTAAGGGCTTAAAACTTGTTATTAGACAAAGGTTTTAGTCCTAGAACAATCCCTGATCATTAAGTCGAGTATTAAGGGCTTAAAATGAGAAAATGGGATTTTGTAGCTTGAAAAACGGAGTTTCTGGCCTGCTGTTCAGCGCTCGCGACTCGACCACAGGGTGGGTCACGACTCGAAGAGCCTGGTCTTCGCGACTCGACCCGCAAGGTCCTCGCGACTCGAAGAGAAGGGTCTTCGCGACCCGACCATAGGGTCGGTCGCGACTCGAGCCCTGGGCAGAAATCAATTTGTTTTCTGTGAATTTTCCAAGTTTGATTCTTGTGCTAGGCTTATCCGATTGACCTGAAATTTTAAACATAGGTCCAATATGTTGTAAAACTTCATGGAAAATTATCGGATTACGAATACGACCTCCCGAAAGTACTGTAGTAGAATACGCGTATTTCGGGAAGTGTATTAAATTTTATAACGATGGTTATTGATTGGAAATGCTTGGAAATAGTCCCCAATTGTATTGTATAGGACTCTTGTGCAGTAGAGTCAACTAAAATAGTTGTTAACCTATTATCATTTGGTATATAAATGAATATATAGGTACGGGATAAATGGTTGTGGTGCACGCAAAGGCAAGAAACAACCGGAATGTAAATGCAAACAAGTTTGAAGATATATGAAGATGACAATACCAGATAAGCCGTGAGTCTTTAATAGACAAGAACGGAGCTGTGAGTCAGTCAATATTAATGGTACGACAAGACCAGATAAGCTGTGAGTCTATTATAGACAAGAACGGAACTGTGAGTCGAACTTATATCGACAAGACCAGATAAGCCGTGAGTCTTTAATAGACAAGAACGGCACTGTGAGTCGAACCTATATATAGACAACAGCGGGCTAACCCGTGAGTCTAG
The DNA here is from genome assembly GCA_023525715.1 of Cichorium intybus. Classification (NCBI taxonomy): domain Eukaryota; kingdom Viridiplantae; phylum Streptophyta; class Magnoliopsida; order Asterales; family Asteraceae; genus Cichorium; species Cichorium intybus. The sequence continues at coordinate 16,805,301 of CM042017.1, read as the reverse complement.
GCAACAGCGGGCTAACCCGTGAGCCATGGTTTATTTTGATGAGCCAAACCTATATATATATAGACAACAGCGGGCTAACCCGTGAGTCTAGGCAACAGCGGGCTAACCCGTGAGCCATGGTTTATTTTGATGAGCCAAACTTATATAGACAACAGCGGGCTAACCCGTGAGTCTAGGCAACAGCGGGCTAACCCGTGAGCCATGGCAACAACGGCTAACCCGTGAGCCATAATTGATCGTGAACGAAACTGTTAATAGATGGTGCGGCCTTCGGGCTATGATATTCTGGTGCGGCCTTCGGGCTATGATATTCTGGTGCGGCCTTCGGGCTATGATAAACTGGTGCGGCCCTCGGGCTACGATTCATATGCCGGAAATGTTTTGGTACGGCTTGTATAGCCTTGACAAATGATACGACTTATATAGTCATGATATATGGTATAGTCAGGTATGACTAAGAAAGATGGGACAGAAATGATACAGAATTGATTTGAATGGTATGCAAATAACAGACTGGATATGACAAGGTGTATAATTATCGGATGTGATTCGAAAATCACATGATATCACGATTCGGCCGGTAAGGCTATGCAGTAGGATATGAAATCCTGAGATACATATGAGTAGCCGGTAAGGCTAGCAGTCTGGATTCGATATCCAGACAGATATACACGTTTGGCCAGAAAAGGCTATAAAATGGTATTTGATAATGAAAGATCAAATAATAAATATATGTATCATATATAAAGAGTTATATATGGATGTATTTATTATACATGTTATTTGCAGATACGATTACTCACTGAGCTTTGTAGCTCATACCGTTTGTTAAATGTCCCTGCAGGTTAGCTTAACCCTGATAAGGGTAAGGATAAAGTCCGTGACTCAAGAAGTGGACTTGTAGATGCTGTCAGTAGCAGCCCGGCTTCAAAGGAGACTATGGTATTTTATACTCTCCTTGATACACTTGTACCCGATTTTATTAAAATATACCCCTTTGTTATGGTTTTATGTAATGAAACCTTTGTTTAAAATGAAAAATTTTCAGGGGTGTTTTTGTTTTAAAAGTCGGGTGTTACATCGTGTATAAAGTTTAATAAATTTCAACCATCATTATGTTTCAAGTTTTAATTATTGCAATATCTAAGACCAACAATTGGTATTAAATCAGTGTATACGATATTTAGACAATCTACACATTGCAAACTTTGCTCTCTACTCAACAAGTGTATCATGGCTTCATCAATCTAGTTACAATCAAACTAGTCAAGCAAATTTCCTTTTTTCAACATAACAACTACTCAATGTAGATTGTGGTTCTTGAAAAAGTAGGTTATTATATGTTGGAAGTTATTACAGAAGGTCCCTTTGTTCCCACTAGCCCTCCTAACTCAAACACTCATGGATTCGCCATGCAGACCATTAAGATTCCCATGAGTGAATAAACTAAATATGACTACATGAAGGCAACTTTTTGAAAACCATCATTCTTGATTAACTGTAAAGGCATTACAATCAATTCGAAATTAGACATACAAAAAACTTTAAGAGGAGGAACAAAGTCGTCGTCATCGATTTCGAGTGTTGTATCAGCTGTATTTGAGTATTTCGACTTAAAATATTCCCTCAATGTGAACTTGATCTTCGCCCCTTCATGCTTAAGAATGAAATATTCTTCTTCAATTGAATGGTATAAAGTTCGTCATAATAATCTTCAATGAACTGTGTTTCATCTTATATTTATTAATTTCATTATAATGGAAATCGAATCCGTTGAAATTGAATGTGTATATCACTGGAATTTCAAAAGTATATTATTTAGGAATGCATAATTTGTATTCGACAAAGAGGGAGATGTGTTACTGATCTTTTGCCCATTACCATATGCACAAAGCATTGAAAAATCTGAATTTACCCTTCATTTAATGTGTGTGTGTGTCTATATATATATATATATATATATATATATATATATATATATATATATATATATATATATATATATATATATATATATATATATATATATATATATATATATAGATATATATAATGGATTAATTTTAATTATAAAGTCCAATTAAATCTCAACATTTATTCTATTTGATCCTATGATCCATATTAAGCCCTGCATCCACACAATAACTAATATATATATATATATATATATATATATATATATATATATATATATATATATATATATATATATAAATATATAAATATATATATATATATATATATATATATATATATATATATATATATATATAAATATATATATATATATATATATATATATATATATATATATATATATATATATATATATATATATATATATATATATATATATATATATATATATATATAAGGAGATGTTAAAATGAGAAGGATAAAAAGGTTGAGAATGTGAGAATAATTCTGGACCAATCATTTTATAAGGATATTATAGTAATTTAACAATATGTCTAATTAATTAAAAATCCTAAATAATTATGTTTTGCTATAATCATGGGATTAATTTATTCAGTTTCCATGATTATAGAGATTACAATTGCTGTTACCTAAAATAAAGGAGTTAATTGATTTTTTTGTTATTTTATTAATAGAAGATTAAAAAATATATTTTTATCAATTCTTTTGTCAAAATTCGAAATTTTAATAGTTTAATATTTTTTTCACAGTTTCAATCATGAATGAATAGAAAAAAATATTTTTTTTATAATTTTAGTGATTTAATTTTTAACAGTATTTTTATAGAGATTATACAAAATTCTATTGTAATCATCAATGAACAAAATATACTTTAAAATGAAATTTTTGAGTATTTTTAAAATTTATATTTGATATGATTGTGTTAATCATGAATGATTACAAGTAACAATAAATACTAAAGTGAATAAAGTACAAAAAAAAATAATACAATTGTAATCATAACACAAAGATAAAAAGGAAACAATACATTTGTAATCATTTCTAATCATAATAAATAAAAGAAAATGAATAAAAGACAATGTAAAAAAAACTAGTTTAGCTGTAATCACAAATGAATAAAACAAATATAAAAAATCCGATTCATTAGTAATCATTATGTTGCAGTTCCGATGATTATTCTTGCTTTGATTTTTGTTGTTGCTGCCATCTAGGGATGAGATTTTGAACCGGAGACCCGGACCGGACCGGGAACCGAACCGGAACCGGAACCGTGTATTCGGTTCGGTTCTCGGTTCTCCATTTCTCATAAAATCGGTTCTCGGTTCTTCGGTTCTCGGTCCGGTTCGGGCCGGGTCCGGAACCGAACACATTTCTTACCTTGTATAACCGAACCGGAACCGGAACCGGACCGGAACCGAACAGGTAGGAACTGGAACCCGGGTATTCGGTCCGGTTCCCGGTTCTTCGTTTCCTATAAAATCGGTTCTCGGTTCTTCGGTTCTCGGTCCGGTTCAGTCTGGGTCCGGACCGATTCTCATCCCTACTGCCATCACACACAAAAGAAAGAGGGACACTCATGATCATTAATTATTATTATTGGATTCACACCTGCAAAATCAAGTTCAAACACATTCAAAATAAAAACAACTCATCATCAATGATTTACACTTATATACTTAATCAAAAAAAACATACATATATAATATTAATTTTCAATGATTAATACTTTGTCCTTAATCAAACAAACGTACATATACAATGTTAATAATCAATGATTAATACTTTGGCTTTTAATAAAACAAGCATACATATACAATGTTAATCATCAATGATTAATACATTGTCCCTTGATAAAACAAACATACATATATAATGTTAATAATCAAAGATTAATACTTTGACCCTTAATACTGATAATTGAGCTTTTTAAGATTTAATCATTTATGATCAAATATATCATTTTTTTAATCAATAGTCTATGAACCAAAGATCAAAATAATGATAATTTTCAATCCTATTTACAAAATTAAAAGATTCTAAAATAATGAGAGATGACTAATTAATGGAAATGTACGATAAATGTCATGATGGTTGGACGATAAATGGTTGGACGATAGTTAGAAAAAAATAAGGAGACTAAGGAAATTATGAGAAGACACGTTTGGGTCTTAGAAAAAAGGAGAGGGGGATGATTTTTTTATTTTTTTAGAGGCATTAAGGCTTGAGGGAGCGGCCTCGCCATCCCTCTCGCCTTCATCCTCGCCGTCTCTCGCTGAGCCACACCGAATATCCTCGCCCTCGCTTTCGCCAAGCTTCCTTCGTCGAGATTTCAGCGAGGTCGCCAAGCAACACCCACCTTTACCACCCAACCTATATCTCCTCGCCAAAGCTCGCCAACTGCACCAAATATCCTCGCCCTCGCTCTCGCCTTTCTGCTCCCAGCCTTTAGCGAGGGGATGGCTCGCCGACCACTCCCCCCAGCCTAAATGCAATCACAGAACTAATAAATTAATTCAATTAATTAACGAAGGGGCTTGGTACTTTGGTTGTGGGTTTAAATTTTGAAAAATACTTTTTCCAGTCACAAATATAATAAGAAAAAATCTGTAGGCCATCAAGGGAACAATTTGCAATTAATTTATTTGTTACAATACCTTCCAGCCGCATCGTCTTCTCATATAAAAATACATGGTGATCATAACACTTTCGCGATGTCTTCCGATTGATAACAGTGATGTGCTTTTTAATCAATAATATGAAAGTGTAAAAGAAATCATACATACATAATATAACATACCTGATGATTGTATTGAAGATGAAGGCATTACGAATGAACATCAGAAAGATTTAAGATGAAAATTGTTTCTTTCAGATCCTAAAAATTATCATCGACACTGGTATAGAAAGGAGCCATAGACGATTTCAATTTTTCTGGAAAGGAGAGAGACGAACGGCTGGTTTGAGGAATGAACAAATGGATTTAGGGTTTATGTTTTTAGTCACGTAAGTTTAAGAGAGAGAAAGAGGGAGAATATCAATTCTAATCAATACCATATTTAATAGGCTATTTTTATGGAATACGAAAATTACAATACCCATTATACCCTTGATGTATTTTTTAAATTTACAAATTGGTTCAATTAGTTTTACAATTGATATATATTACACATTGATCCTAGCATTAGATTTGACAATTTAGACAGCTGTGATTTCTTTTCACATTCTCAACCTTTTAAAATTATCATTTTATCCTATATATATATATATATATATATATATATATATATATATATATATATATATATATATATATATATATATATATATATATATATATATATATATATATATATATATATATATATATATATATATATATATATATATATATAGGGATGGGTTCAATGCAGAACCAAAATATATCGCCTAACTGTAGAACCAACTTCCTGACCGTCTGATCAAATTGTAATCAAAAGGATACGATGGTCAAAACAAAGTTACATATTCATAACTGAACAACCAAATCAAAATCTTATCCCAAAAAAATCGAAGACTCGTTATCAAATGTTACATGATTACAATAAGCAATTCGATTTCAAATGTTTAAGCTAACTGTGTATTTAGATTCATCAAAAATAACACATGATAACTGAAGGGGTTAACGAAAAAGAAGAAAGAAAGCATTGCGTAATCTGTTGATTGATGGACATAGTTCATTGATGAACATATGTTTATTGATGAATAATGAAAACAGTCCCCAACCAATACTACAATGGTTAAACGCTACATATGCGACACATAAACCTAAGCTCATAAATGAACAATGTTCATATATGAACATGTTTGAATTTCAGTGAAAATGATGATAGAAGAAAGGTTTAAAGAAGAAGAACGAAACCACTGTTATAGAATATGTTCATTGATGAACATATGTTCATTGATGAACATATGTGAACTAAATCTGTGAAATCGCTAACTCCTTGAAATTGAAGTCGTCATCACTAATTGAACTCATGGTTGATCTTGCTAATGACTTTGCTACTGATTGATAGTTATTTGGGTGAAATCGGTTACTTCTTTATTTAGCGAACCTTAAATTCGAAAATTAAAAACCACTGTTATAGAATATGTTCATTGATGAACATATGTTCATTGATGAACAAATGTTCATTGATGAACAAATGTTCATTGATGAACATATGTTAACTAAATCCACGTGAAATCGCTAAATCCTTGAAATTGAAGTCGTCATCACTAATTGAACTCATGGTTGATCTCGCTAATGACTTTGCTACTGATTGATAGTTATTTGGGTGAAATCGGTTACTTCTTAAATTGATTTAGCGAACCTGAAATTCGAAAACTATGTCTTTGAGTCGCTAAACATAAAACGCCAATTACTTGATCTCTAAGCAGACGTGGTCTTCCTTGATCGCTACAAAATATGTCGCCAAATCAAATGTTTCGCGAAATCGTTTTGACCCTGAGTGCTAATCATGTCTGTATTGCCAAACGTGATAGCGAGATGAAGGAGATGAAGCGAGATGAAGGAGATGAGAATCCTGTAGACACTGAAGGGATACAAACCCCATTATGTCTTGCTTGGATAGGATTCCCTGCACAAGGAGTATAATTCTTTTGGTGCACCCCTTTTAATTTAGACCATTGATATAATGATCCAAGGGTTATAAATGTGGTTCTATGGTTAGGTGATTTAATTTGGTTCTATATTGAACCTTCCTCTATATATATATATATATATATATATATATATATATATATATATATATATATATATATATATATATATATATATATATATATATATATATATATATATATATATATATATATATATATATATATATATATATATATATATATATATATATATATATATATATATATATATATAGGGAGAGGTTAAAATGAGAAGGATTAAAAGGTTGAGAATGTGAGAATGATTCTGGACCAATCATTTTATAAGGATATTATAGTAATTTAACAATATGTCTAATTAATTAAAAATCCTAAATAATTATGTTTTGCTATAATCATGGGATTAATTTATTTAGTTTCCATGATTATAGATATTACAATTGCTGTTACCTAAAATAAAGGAGTTAATTGATTTTTTTTGTTATTTTATTAATAGAAGATTAAAAAATATATTTTTATCAATTCTTTTGTCAAAATTCGAATGCACTAGAGTAACTGAAATCATAAATGACTAGCTACCAAACTGCAAACATTTATAACCTAATCTTACTAACTAACATGTAAATTAGATAAATGTCATTGGACAGCTGAATTACTAAAATACCTAAATCTCTTGACAGAGGCGCAGTCACGGTGGTATATTTTTGGGTGTTGTTACTTTCCCTTGCCATTCGATTGAGGTGGTTCCCTTGCGTAATTATGGTTTAACCTGGCTATTCGAATCACTCTCATTTGGCATGGTTTCCATAGGTTGCCTTTGCTGCGTTTACTTTTACTGGAGCTGCTCATCGAGAGATATCTTTGATGGCATTCATCGTTGTTGGGTTCACAGTCTTATTCCATTGGAGTTAGGAGGGTTCTAGTTCTTCTTATTTGGTGTTTGTTTCGTTTTATTTAATTTGTATAGTTGTTTCTGTGTGGTCGGATTCTAATGTACATATTGTTTTTGTTTTTGCTAGCTTCCTGCTAGATTTTCTAATAATATTGTTGTTCCTAAAAAAACCTAAATCTCTTATAGCTCCTCATTGAAATTGTGCTCTCTCCATCTAAAACTTTTATAAAAACACAATTGAGGATAGAAAAGAGAATATCTCTTTAATTATGTACACTAACAACGATATACATCTACGAAAAAATGCATATATTCCATAAATCCTAAAAAACAAGCCGAAAGGCCTCATAATACCTCATGTTTTGACCAATATTGGATTGCCTGGATTCCCACGAATCTATGGATATCTTTCGGCCTACGTTTTGCGGACACACTAGTGCACTTATAGTTAGTATGTGGATATTTGCCAAATTTTGTAGATATTCACCAACCAAATTAATAGTATTACCCACGCTATTCCTTTAATTTGTTCAGAATCGCTCCCATGCACAAACAAACCTTTGTGCTCTTTTCTTACACTTGAGAAATTAATAACTTGTGCAACTTGTCATCGTACCCTTCACATTGGCTGTTAACACAAAAGAGGCATTTTCCAAACTGAATATTCACATTATGTATCCATTAACTTCATTTAATTGCTATATGGTCATCAAAACCTGTCCATGTTCTCTAATCTATATATCTTATAATAGAGGCATATTTCAAAGCACCACATGCATTTGAAACTCCCATGACTTTTGATATTTCCATTGATTTTCTAACTTTTTATGTCTTTTCATATTTCCACAACTCAAGAGTTTTTTTAACCTATGATACTTTATTGTTAGTTATCACACCTAATTAATATAAGAGTTATACATAATTCACATATAAATTAGATTCTAGCATGAAAAATATGATGGAAGAAAAGATAGATTCTAGCATGAAGAATATGATGGAAGAAAAGATGATTTGAGAAAACACACACTTTGAAGTTGAATATGTTTATATTGTATTATGAAGGAGAAACATGAAGAAACTATAACAAATTACAAGTCGCAAGGCAAGAGAAAAACGGCATGGTTGAGAACACATATTTCGAAGGTACATATGTTTATATTGTATTGGGAAGGACACATGTGAAGAAGCTAAAGCAAATTACAAGTTGCAAGACAAGAAACAAAATGCATATTGGTTCTACCGCAACATAACGGTAGGAAGATATATAATAGATTGATTATTCACTGTAACGTTTTCTAATCCATATTCACCAAAATGGTTGTATATTGTTTGAATAAGTGGGCTTATGTTGTTTGATAAAGTATTTAGTGGTCATTTGGTTCATATAATATTTTTTCATATTAGCGTTATTTGACAAGGCTAAATTATATTTATTTTACCTACAAGTTTTACGAAGAAACGATCTACAATAATACATTCCTCAAAGATAATATATGTATTATTTTTAGTACGTTTTATTTTTTGTATTAGATTCTAATGTAGTTCATGTTAATGTGTTATATTTTTAATATTGGATTGTCTATATACAATTAACTTAAACTATATGATTATATTGTTGGTTGAGTAACAAGTCATAATGTATTCAACTCAAGACTTACAATTCCCGAATACATAGAAGTTTGACATACAAATAATTAATGTATGAAATTGAATTATAAACATATTAAAATAATAAATTATCTTTTTCAGAAAACGCTTCAAATGTTCTAAGCACTTAATACATGTTAGACTGGGTTATATTTCTATAATTTTAATTATCGATTTTTAAAGACTGACTCATTTTTTCATATATATTTTAAATCTAGATTTTATATCACTAAATATTGATTACGATGAATGATTTATAATAATTTTTACATTTATTAAAGCATTTTACTTTCATCATATCGACTTAAAACTCTTAACTATTCAACTTCCAACATTTAAGTTATTTATTAAATATTAGAGCATTTTACTTTCATCATATCGACTTGAAACTCTTAACTATTCAACTTCCAACATTAAGTTATTTATTAAATATAAAATATATCATCTTGATGATCGAATTTTGGAATTATTAATATACTATACTTAAGTTGTTAATTAATGTATGGTGTTAAATACAAAACCAAAGTTAAACTTTTTAATTGACAATATAATACATTGAATTTGTTGATCGAACAATGGTCTAAATGCAAAACCAAAATCAAAATATAAACTAAACTTAGACAATGATCAAATGTTTTTTTTTCCAAAATAGTTAAAAGGCTTCAATCTGTAAAATATAAAACCTAAATTGAAATCTAAACCTAACTAAAAAAATATATAATTTAATTTTTTATAATTATTGAAAATTTTCATAGGTAGTTATAAATCAATTAACAATCTATATATTTATATGAAGATATATTTTTTTATAAATATATAATATATGTTTGAAACTTTCAACACTTCAACTTCCTACTATTATCAACACCATTAACTTATTTTAATAAACAATCTCTTCACATTTCAACTAATTAACCAGTACAACCAAAAGTTTTTGAACTTATGGTACTTAATTGTTACTTATGACACATTAGTTAATATAAAGATATATATATTGTTCGCATAGGATGAGTAGCTTATTTTGGTAGAGTTTGGAAAATAAGATGGAGGAAAAGACGACTTGACAACATACAATAATTACTTTAAACTCTTATTTATGTTATTACTGGTATGTTTTATTTAATATTTATTTTAAATTCGGAGACAATTTATGTAAATATATTTTTATATATTTTTAATGTTGGACCATCTATAATAATTAACTCTAAAAAAGGTGTTATATTTTTTTGTTCGATTTTTGGATGAAAATTATTATTGATACATATGTCATATGTTTGATTTATTTTTTGTTTTTCATATTTTGATTAAATAAAAAATGGTTATGTTTATATTTGATTGGTCAATATATTTTTACTATATTAATTTACTCCTGCGCAACGCGCAGGAATACGTCTAGTTTATATATATATATGCTAAAATATGCTTCGAGGCATTATAAAATATATGGTCATCAAAACCTGTCCCTTCCAATTCCATCCCTATGTTCTATCTTAAGTTGGGAATAATTAGACAGCAAATTTTGAAATAAAACATAAAACACGTGTTTTTATTATTTGAAAAATCCGAGTCTACTATCTAAGACCATTTACTCTACCTGCTCCACGAACCCACTTACAAAAATAATTACATGAAAAATAAAATATAATGTAACTGCTGTCAAGCATACTGTAATATACTTATATATCATATACCATATATATTCGGGTCGGGTCACATGGCCCGAATATGGGATGTGCATGAATCAAATATTATCTAGTTGTATTTTTTCTGATCATGACGAAGTAGTTGTTACACACACACACATATATAAGTAAGCTGTTAGCTCCTACCTATCTTACCACTAAACAACAATTATCTCCATGGCGGGTTCAAGGAAGCTTAATACGGCTTATCCTTATTATTCTCCTCCACCACCGTCACCACCGCCACCAACACCCGCATGCCCACCACCACCGTCACCACCGCCACCAACACCAGAATGTCCACCACCACCACCACCTCCGCCTCCGCCTCCACCACCAACACCTGCATGTCCTCCTCCACCGCCACCTCCGGTTCCATGCCCTCCTCCCCCGAAGCATGGACATCATCATGGGAAGACACCACCATCTCCGACCCCGGAGACACCAGCGTACCCTCCAAAAGCCTCACCACCAAAACCTTCCCACCCGCCACATGGTCCGGCTTACCCGCCTAAGGGTCCAAAGCCTCCAACACCAAGCGGACCAGCTAGTCCACCCAAAGGTTCAAAACCACCGACCCCCGGCGGACCTGCATATCCACCAAAGGGACCAAAGCCGCCAACACCCAGTGGACCTGCTTATCCTCCGAAGGGACCCAAACCATCAACTCCCAGCGGGCCAGCTAGTCCGCCAAAGCCAACAACACCTGGACCAGCTAGCCCGCCTAAAGGTCCAAAACCACCAACTCCAGGTGGTCCGGCGTATCCACCTAAAGGACCAAAACCACCAACGCCTGGCGGACCTGGAAAACCACCTAAGCCAAATACTCCAAGTTGGCCTCCTAAAGCACAACCTCCTCTACCTTCCTATCCACCCGTCCCACCTCCTCAGCCTTTTAATGCTGTCCCACCTTCCGGGAACATCCTAACACCACCAACACCGCCAGGCGGCGGTGGTGGCAAAGACCACACTGTCGTCATTGCAGTGTGTGCATCGCTAGGTGGTGTGTTTTTCTTAGCATTCTTGGCCGCCGGACTCTTCTGCTTGGCAAAGAGAAAGAAGAAGCCAATCTTGGTTCCGGCAGCTGCTCCATATGGTCATGGTGGTGGTGAGGGACATGGTCATGAAGGTGGTGGCGCCGGCGGTGGTGAACACGGTGGTGGACACTCAAGCTACGGCCAACACTAGGGCTAAAGGATACCGTAAGACTGCATAAAAATACAAGTGGCCGGTGGTGTGTTAATTAATCTTTATTTATCCGAATAATACTTTGATTCATTTCGTAAATTTGTGATTGGTGTGTGAAAGTTCAAACACTTTCATGTTACAGGAACTTGTATTCTACTTATTATATGTTGTACGTTACATGGGTAAAAGTTTTTATTGTTAGGTAGGATTCATAAAATTCAACATTTGTACTTAATTTGATCAATAAAAGGTTGCCAACTGTTTGCATTTATCCTTTCTTTTTTGTAATAATTTCTCAGATGATTTGTATTTTCTTCTATACAAATTTTAGTGAAAAGTTATGGTCCTTTTTTTTCCTTTATAAAATTGTTTTATGTGTATGACGCAGACCCAAATCTTACAAAATAATGAGACCAAACATATCAACATCACTTGTTTGAAAACCCATTGCTTAAATTTATGTCTTGAATGATCATAGTGTGTTTTAAATTCAAGAGGCTAATAGAGTCAACTTTCAGTAAGTGGTTTTGATTTGATTTCATTGTTTAAAAGCCAAATCCTAACTCTATAGTAAAGTTATGCAAAAATTTCAATAACAAACCTTTTATCTTGGTGTATAGGATAACTTTGGCTTTCACTCCGACCCACATACTTAAGTTTTGATGTGCATGTACATACTTAAAATAAAAATATTGTCCTTCTTCTTGTAAAAATAATAAAATTATATGTGTAACGGTAACACACGAAGTCAGCATATTTTCCATAATAATACCCTGATTTGTATTTTTGTATAAACCATTGCGAATCTCTCAAAAGCTTCTAAATTGTCAAACCGTTGAAATTTTTTCATGACAGTATGGCACAACTGGGCTTGCTACAGTTGCTGCTGAAACTTGTGTATGGATAACTTTTGAGTTTTGACTTTAAATCTTAATTTGGATTACAAGAGACAGAAACTTTTCATACATTTATTCTGCTCACGTCTAAGAGATGCTTGGAAGATTCCTAAAAATGTTATGACATGAATATATCAGATTAAGTACAATAATTCATAAGTTCTCTGATATGAGATCATAAGTACCGACACGTTGAAGATAGGACAAAAGTAGAAACCTCATTAAAAAATGAAATACAAAAAGTAAAAGGAAAAAAGAAGTGAAATCGTAGATGATCACCTCTTTTACCAACTCCATCATCAAAAGAAGGAAATTAAGAAAATTTGCCGGTTGTCAAACAGTATATGATTCGTTTAGGGTTAATTAAACTGTTATTTTAGAGTAACAAACTTGTCTTTTTGTTGATCTTAGGTTATTAAATTTAATTCTGGTTACCGTTCATATGACATGGATGTGGGCCATGCATGTGGCGTCTACATGTTATTGGCCTGCCATTCATATTGAAAAATATATATTTATTACTTTATTCATAATTGTTTATTATTATATTTGTTAGTGTATAATTCTTTAAAAAAATAATAATAATAATACATGATCACAATTTTTTTTATTAGAATTCCTTGCGTCAATACTCTGTTTATCCCAGAGAAACATGGGCGGGATACATCTGCCACAACCGCCCGATGAACATCGTTGACTGACCACATGAACACTCTAAAGTTCAAAACATGAAAAAACACAGAATCGATAATGCCAAAACATGCACTTTATTGAAGAAACTTGCTCAAAACTCCAATAATCAAAATCGCATCCAACCCTCACGGTTTTCAGCATATATATACTAACCTATCACGTAGTATATCTAATTCAATTTGAACTAGTAATTATCCCTAAATATTAGAACTAGATAATTACACATTTAATTGAATTAATAGGATAAGTTTGTTGCTGAACCGATACACGCCTAAGCCACAATCGGATCAGGAATTAGCCAACAATCACCCCCTGAATTTCTGATTGGAGGGTAGCACTTGCACACCGAGCAACGACCTCATTTCTGCGAATCTTACTCTCGCCAAAGCCTTTGTTAAAATATCTGCCTTTTGCTTGTCTCCGGGAACGTGTTCAACGACCACTTGCTTCTTTTCAACTCGTTCGCGAATAAAGTGGTATCGGGTATGTATATGCTTACTTCTCCCATGAAATACCGGGTTCTTTGACAAAGCAATTGCAGATTTGTTGTCTATCCGAATGAGTACCTCTTGCTACTTCATTCCGGTTAGCTCCGCCAACAATTCTCTTAGCCATATAACTTGGCACGCGGCTGCAGTGGCTGCCATAAATTCAGCTTCACACGATGATAAAGCTACCGTGTCTTGCTTCTGTGAACACCAAGTAATGGGTGAGTTGCCAAGGTAGAAGACATGTCCCGTAGTGCTTCTCCCGTCGTCTACATCGACATTGTGACTGCTGTCACTGTAACCAAGTAGTTTTAACTCACCACACCGCTCATATTTTATCCCGAATGATGTTGTCCCACGAAGATACCAGAGTATTTGTTTGATGGCACGTGCATGTGACTCTCGTGGGCTTTGCATATAATGGCTAACAACACCAACCGAGTATGCTAAGTCCGGTCGGGTATGCAATAGATACCTCAAACATCCCACTATTTTCCGGTAGTAAGTGGCTTCGACTTCCGGTTCATCTTCAGCTTTAGATAGTTTTAAACCCGGCTCCATGGGACATTGAGTGGCGTTGCAATCTTGCATTCCCACTTCATTTACGATTTTATTTGCATAACTTTCTTGTTTGACTAGAACACAATCAGCACCTTGTGAGACTTCAATACCAAGGTAACAAGTAAGCTCACCAAGGTCCGACATTTCAAACTGAGATGACATCCTCCTTTTGAATTGGTTTATAAAATCCAAGCTAGTTCTCGTTACAAAGAGATCATCCACATACACCGCGATGATAATAAATTCACCATTGGACACCTTTTTATAAACCGCGTTCTCTTGCAAACATCTTTGAAAACCCATGCCTTTTAGTGTGTCGTTGAGCTTCTGATTCCACGCCCTCGGGGATTGCCTTAGGCCATACAAAGCTTTTGCGAGTTTGTAAACCTTCTTTTCTTCACTTCGTTTTACAAAACCTTCAGGTTGACACACGTACACGTCTTCCTTTAGATCACTATATAAAAATGCTGTTTTTACGTCTAAATGGTGTATGTTCCAACCCTTGCCAGCCGCAAGAGCGATCAAGAGTCTTATCGTCTCGAGACGGGCAACTGGCGCGAACACCTCATCAAAATCAACACCTTGTTCTTGTACATAGCCTTTAGCGACTAGGCGCGCTTTGTACCTGATGATTGTTCCATTCGGGTTTCTTTTGATTTTGAACAACCATCTTAACCCGATAGGCTTGACATTAATTGGCGGGAGGACCAATTTCCATGTGTTGTTCTTCTCTATTGAGTCAATCTCGGCTCTCATTGCTTTGACCCATTCGATGTTTGCTTTAGCTTCATTAAAGCTTCTTGGCTCATCATCTAGTGTTAGCATCAAGTGATCAACATCTAACTCGTAGTCATTTAGTCTTCTTGGTAAAGTTGGGACACGGGATGACCGACGAACAGGAGCAGTTTCAACTTCAGAATTCGGGGTATTTTCTGAATGGGCTGGACCGGAGCTTGACGTGCTGCTGTTCGCTGGGCTACTGCTTGCTGGGCTGCGGTTTGCTGGGCCGCTATTTACTAGTTGGGCCTCATTCTCGGCCTGATCTAGCTCGATAACAGATGGGCCTGATGTTGGGTTTACGAATTGGCTTGATGGGTTATCGTGAGCTCCGATGCTTCCCCACTTAACCGTGAAAGTCCCAGCTTTAGTTTCACTTTGATTATTAAATAAATTGTTCCACTGCCAAGCTTTTCCATCATCGAAATCAACGTGGGCACTGATGACGATTTTATTCTCATGTGGATTTAGTAAGCGATATCCACCTGAGTTGGGTTCTTTTCCGAGGTACACGAGCGGTCTCGATCTGTTATCGAGTTTCTTCATGTGCCTAGACATAATTCTTTCATATGCAATGCAGCCAAATACTTTTAGGTCTTCCAGGTTCGGTTTTTCCCCATAAAGTTTTTCATATGGCGTAACGCCTACCAGTGCACGTGTAGGAGTTCTGTTTATGATAAAGGTTGCGTGTCGGACAGCTTCACCCCAAAGGAAATTTGGCACATCTTTAGCTTTCATTAGGCACCGTGTCATCTCGAGTAGCGTTCGATTCCTCCGTTCAACAATTCCGTTTTGTTGGGGCGCATATGGAGCCGTTAACATACGTGAAATTCCTTCTTCATCACAAAAATGATTTAATTCAAGAGATGTGAACTCTCCACCTCTATCCGTATGGAAAGTCTTGATCTCTTTACCGGTTCGTTTTTCTATTGAAGTCTTGAATCTCTTGATGGCTCCGGATGTTTCACTTTTGTGTTTTAAGAGAAAGACCCACATGTATCGTGAATAATCATCAATGATTACAAGGATGTAAGTGTTACCTGCTGGAGTGGGAGGGTTAATCGGACCACAAATGTCTCCATGTATCATCTCGAGGATATATGTGGCTCTATAACTAGCTTTCTTTGAGAAGGGCTGCCTTGTTTGTGTTCCCACCATGCAAGATTCACATTGTTGGTCTTGGTGCTAGATAGTTGGTACGCCTTTAACTAGCTTGTGCATCATGTTTATTGCACCAAAATTAATGTGACCAAGGCGTGCGTGCCATAGCCATGTAGTCTCGTTGATCTTGGCATGCAAGCAATGTGGTTTTCCAGTTCTTAGTTGGATCTTGTAGAGGCGGTTTTCGGATCTAGGAACTTTCATGAGCAATCTTCCATCTCCATCTCTCATTGTCGAAAAACCCCCACGCATACGGATGTCACAACCGGTTATTGTGGCTTGCCCAAGGCTAATGACATTAGTTTGCAAAGACGGAATGTAATAAATGTCTTTCATCACCTTTTGCTCTCCGTTTTTCCCTTCAATTAGTATCGAGCCCTTTCCTTTTATATCGGACACATGAACCATCTCCAAACCTTACCCTTCCCGTTATACGTTCATTTAACTCAGAAAAGAATGAGTAATTACATGTCATGTGATTACTCGCGCCATTGTCTAAGTACCACACCCCATGTTCATCGGTTTTGGTCACATCTTTTGGAGGGATATAATTTTCTTCATTCAAGAACACCGTTTCTTAGATCTCACTCATCATAAAGAACGATCCTTCTTCTTGATTGCTGTCATTTTCTTGCGCTTCATTAAAGTTTGCTTCTTGGTTTTTGGGTCGATCCGGGCATTTAGAAGCGAAGTGACCGTACTTGTCACAACGATAGCATTGAATATTGGAAAGGTCTCTTTGTTGCTTACCCTTCTATTTGTCGTCTTCACGGTTTTTAGAGGTTGCAGTGTTGCCGTGATTTTGGGTATTACCCCGTCCATGGCCACCTCCACGACCACGACCACGGTTGCCCCATCCCCTTCCCCTCGATGAGTCTTGGGATCTATTAGAGGAATCAGACTTAGTAAAGAGCAATTTACCTTGTGTGTCAACCGCTTTATATTCTCCCTTTACCCTTTCTTCATACGCCTTTAATCGTCCCACCACGTCTTCAAAGCCAACGGTTTTCAAGTCAAGAACTTGCTCGAGTGCAGCGACTATGTGAACGAAACGCCTAGGGAGACTCATAAGAAACTTCTTCACGAGCTTTGCTTCTGCCATGGTTTCACCTAGTGTAGCTGATTTTGATGCAATACCGGACAATTTTGCAGCAAAATCATCGATCGTACCGGTCTCGTTCATCTTCATTGATTCGAATTCAGCAACCAAGGTTTGGAGCCGTGCCTCTTTCACGCGATCAGCCCTTAGGTTGCGTGTTTTTATCGCTTCCCACATCTCCTTTGCAGTCTTGAGGTTATCGATTTGAAGGATCACGTCTTCTGGTACGGACTGTAATAGTAACCCTTTCACAATATTGTTTTTCTTAGCATCATCGAGGCCTGGATCAACTACTTCCCAGACTCCGTGTATACCAAGTAACACCTCCATACGCATTCTCCATATGGTGTAGTTTGTCGACGTCAATACCGGATATTGGAACGTCAACGAGGTCGGTTCTTTGGCCGGCGGTGGTGGAGCGTCTCCTCCGGTCATCGCCAATCACCAATGATTAGCCTTGCTCTGATACCAATTAAAGTTCAAAACATGAAAAAACACAGAATCGATAATGCCAAAACATGCACTTTATTGAAGAAACTTGCTCAAAACTCCAATAATCAAAATTGCATCCAACCCTCACGGTTTTCAGCATATATACTAACCTATCACGTAGTATATCTAATTCAATTTGAACTAGTAATTATCCCTAAATATTAGAACTAGATAATTACACATTTAATTGAATTAATATGAAAAGTTTGTTGCTAAACCGATACACGCCTAAGCCACAATCGGATCAGGAATTCGCCAACACACTCAATGACTCTTTTCCCTTTCCTCGAACGAAGTTAATTTAGATAAATTCAAAATCCTACTTGCAAAAGCTTCTTGATTTTGCAGGGAATCATGAATGTTAATATGAATATATGGAAGGTTTTCTGATAAAGAGCTAAAGCTAAGGTTTCCAATGTTAGTGTATATTATTTATAATATTTGTTGTATTATAGTTCATATATCTCGGCCCATGTAACCTTTCTAAGGGTCCGCCCCTTTGTAACTCTTTATATACATTTTGTGATTAATGAAAGAGCATGGAAATTATTCAACCTGTAACATGGTATGAGAGCCTTTTATCCTTACCCAACTATCCTAAAAATCCTCTTTCATCTCTATCTCTTCTTCTCACAACTGTTTCTGTTCCTGACTTCCTCCTCTTCGCCGACACCTCCCTTCTCAATCAGCTCTCCACCTTCTGTCATTACTCCGGCCCATGGCAGATAAGTCGTCTGAAAAATAGTATGGCATTACAAACATACGTGCTTACATCCCTCTAATTCTTGATCTGAAACGCTTGAACTATGAGCCCTGGTTAGAGCTGTTTGAATCCTATTGCATGGGTTTTTGTGTATTCGACCTTCTATTCGAACCTATACAAGTTGTTCGAACCCAGGAAGAGACTGCGGAATGGAACGGTATTGATTCCATTGTCAAAATGGGGATATACGGGACTATGTCGCAACCTCTGCTTGAGATGATAATTAAGAAAAAGGTCACTGCTCATGATGTTTGGATTAGCATTGAAAATCTATTTTGGGATAACAAAGATGCGAAGGTAATTTAGTTGGATAATGAGCTGCGAAATATTGTTATCGGAGATTCAAACATCACAGACAACTGTACTCGGATCAAAACTATTGCAGACCTCTAGGAAGCATTGATGCAGTTGTTCCCAAGAAAAACTTGCTTATTTACACTATCAATGGGCTCCCTTCTAAATTTGAATATGTTGCAAGTCTTACGACATCGAATCCCGCTTTCGATGTTTTTGGAGACTCGATCAATGCTACTCTTGGAAGAACAACGTATGAATCAAGTCCAATCTTGGGTTGTTCAAGGAAATCACACGGATCATTCGTCTTCTCCCACGATTCTCAATACCGAAAACGCCTCCATCAGTCAAAACAATCGTTCAAATCACAATCGTTGTAAGACCCTAATCCCGAAAAGTCAAGTTCCGAGTTTCAAAGAGTCAAAGTGTAAAAATCGGAACCAAGTACCGAGGGAACGAAATTTAATAAGAGATCAAAAAAGAGAAAATTGGGAAAATAAAGTTAGCGCCGCTAACCCTATGGTTAGCGACGCTAACCTGGGGAAATCCCGGATCCTTCGCATGTTCAGACTGAACGCGATGGTGACCTTGTCTGGACTTGCAGTTAGTGACGCTAACTTTAAAGTTAGCGTCGCTAATGTCGTCTGGGCGAGATAAAGTCACATTTTCGTGGTTCAAAGTCATTTTCAAGGCCATAACTCATATGAGATCCGTTTTTCTTCATTCCTAGCCCCTACGAACACCTTAGAACACTGTCTCTAGCTTTCTCTTGTGTTCTTGGTTCATACTATGAAGTTGTGAAGGTTTTTGGATGAAGAAGATGGAAACAAGGTACTCATGAGAGTGGTGCTTGGAAGGAATCAAGTCTCTTGCTGTCCCTGGACGATTGTAAGTGTTTAAGACCTTGTTTTCCTTAGTTATTTGTTGCTAATGGAGTTTTAAGATCATTTTCAAGCTCCTCAAGACAATGATGGCTCCATATCTTGGACGAGGGTGGGATTTAGGGGCCAAGGAAGGAGTTCTTCTTCTTTTAGTCTCTGAATTCTTGAGTAAAACCCTAGCCTAGTCTTAATGTGGTTTTGGATGAAGTTCATGCAAGTTAATCTTTATTTTTGGAACTAGATTTGTCACCATGGGCTTGTTTGGCAATGATTGGTTGGTAAAGTCACGTTTTAGTAAGTTATTGGATTGTTTGTGACAACCCCTGGAAGTTGTGGCTTCTGTCTTAATGTATTAAGCACTTAATGAAGATTTGGGCTGAACAGGGGAGTTAGCGGCGCTAACTTCGACTGTTGACTTTGTTGACTTTGACAGTTGACTTTTTGACCAGTTTGACTTTTGGTCAGACTTGAGTGTTTTGGATGCCGGTCTTATAGTTTTATCCCGTTCGGGATTTTGGAAGTTCTAAGTGGGGTTTATCCTTGTTAGGAAGTGCGTATTGTCGGATCTGAGGACACTCGCATGGAGTGCTGTCTAGCTTAAGGTCGCGAATCAGGTGAGTCTTCTCGCTATACTATGGGTGATATTACATGCGTAGATAGTCTTTATTACTTTGTGTAATAATGTGATTATTTGTGTTTTACGTGTTTGCCGGTGAAAGCCGATGACGATGATTGTCGGCAAAAGCCGATGACGATGATTGCCGGCGAAAGCCGATGACGATGTTTGCTGGCGAAAGCCGATGACGTTGATTGTCAGCGAATGCCAATGACGATGTTTGCCGGCGAAAACCTATGACGATGATTTCCGGCAGATCGGGGCAAGCCCGAGAGCCGAGGACGGATCGAGGCAAGCCCGAGAGCCAAGAACGGATAGGGGTAATCCCGAGAGTCACACGATGTTTACTGGCGGATCGGGGCAAGCTCGAGTGTGACACCCCATTTCTCCTGTTTGCAAATACTATGGTTTTTCGTATAAATACAGGAATACAAAAATACGGTTTATCAAAAACCGATAATTTAAATGCTTAAAATAGTGGGTGCACAAATCCATATCAAAACTAACCATAGTAAGCAAGAAAGGATTAAACCTTGAGTCCAAGGTAGGAGCTAATTCGAGCTCCACTCCAGCTAAACTTCATCCAATTATAACATATCATCTTAACCTGGAATACATGGCAAAACATAAAATACGTAAGACAATAATGTCTCGTGAGTTACATGAGTTTTAGACTCAAACCTTTAGCTTCTTTTTCCAACTTTTTGTAAATTTATAACATAAAACTTCTGTCAAAACTTTATAGTAATAACATACTATAATTCTTTACTTCTCGAAATCATTTCATAACATACTTTACAAAAATAACATCTTTCAAAACTTTATAGTAGTAACATAATATAACTCTTTACTTTTCAAAATCACTTCATAACATACTTTGTGAAAATAACATCTTCTTACTTTCTTTGACTGGTTTTATAAGCTTGCTGGATTTTTATACTTAGGGCTTTAATCACCATAAGTGATACCCCAAGTCTCTATGGCTAGAAAGAACGGATCAATCCTCACCATAGAAGTGCTTAGGCAATCTACTTCGCGATGGGGCTTTTTCCCCAGTAGACCCCTTACCTAACCCGGGTAGGTGGAACATAGTTCCCTTACTAACGCTGCTTGCTACAATTACCAGTCATACAAAACACTTTCTGCTTGCTTGAACATTACTCACATACATATAGATAGTGGCTAAGTGCCAAACTTCATCATTTTCTGTCTTTATGGCAAAATGCCAAATTTATAACTTTCATCACATATGTAAAATATGTTTTTATGACATTCTAAAAATTCTAGCTTTATGCCAAATCATACTTTCCCACATCTTATGGCTATATGCCATTCATACTTGAAAACATATACATTTTGTAACCAAAACATATTTGTTAAACATCTTATGGCTATATGCCATTCATACTTGAAAACATATATAACTTGTAATCCAAATATACTTTCACATAACTGGTTCATAGACCAACATACTTTCACTTAATTTAACTTGTAGTTCAAAACATAACTTCAAATATAGCAATATATTTTCATAACAAGTTAGAAATAATACTCTTGCATATAATTTCACATATAGAAATTTTATAAGAAATCTTTAAAATACTTACTTGCCATGTACCCCAGAATGGGTAAAAATACTGCATGTACTCACCTTAGCTAGTTAGAGAAGTCTAACTAGGATTACTCCACTCGATTGTCCCTTCCATTCCATAACTTTACTTCTTAATTACCTAAGGAGTTCATTAAAACTTTATTAAAACATTTAGGTCTTAACAACATGTAAATACCACTTAATCCCCCTAAATATACTTATTTTTTTATGTTTTCAAATTATATTAAACATATACCAAATGTTAGGGGATCAAACTACTCAATCGGGTCATAACGGGAGTGAATTGCATGAATTCGGGTCACACGGGTCGTGTAGGAATCACACGGGGTCGTGTAAGACTTCCAAGATGTCCAAGCTACTGCCTCATTTCACACGGGGTCGTGCCAGATTCACACGGGTCGTGTAGAATCCTGCAGTCCCATTTTCAGCTTTCAATTTTTGTTCGTTTTTTGCAGTTTTAGTCCATTTCTTGGTTCCATTTGTTTCCAAACTTAACAAAACTTTACCAATATGTTCTATTAACCTTCTAACATGTTAAGAACATATTTTTAATCCCATTAAGTCTTATTTAGTTCATGACTTAATGGTTAAGACCATAGGTTGTCACAAGAGCTCTAAGGAAGCTCATATGCACATCAACTCAAAATTTTAAGTCTAGTTTTGTTCATTTTCTTTCCATACACTTATATAACCAATGGATGATTTAATTTAAGGTTTTTACAACCCAAAACATACTTTGTTAATTACCAATTCCTTATTTTTATTAACCATTTCCATGTGTTTCATTCATGGAATCACCAATTCCATTCCACCCGACAAATTTCAGTTTTTGTTCAAACTTTCATTTTATTAATTGAATCTCTTAGGAAACCACTTCTAATGGTTTCTTCATACTTAAACATGATTTATGACACTTTTAGATTATTAGATCTTAAAATCAGTTTCAAACTCATAAATTCAATTAATTTCATAAAATCCCGTTTTAGACAATTTTCACCAAAAATACAAATTTTTTGAAAACAATCACTTAGGAATGTATTTATACATCTTAAATGATTATTAGAACTTAACAAAACAATAAAGATTACTTTCAATCTCACAAACCCATTTCTAGGGTTCTTGAGCTAAAATTCTCATTTCTTGATTTTTAGCACTTCTAATCGCTGAACTATGATTAAATATTGTTTTAGACATCAATTAAGGCTAGGAATCATAGGATAATCCTCCTATAGCCACTGAAATCCCGTAGCTACAGTAACTAACTCACGGGAAATGGGTTAAATAAACCTAAAAACAAGTTTACTAACCTTAGAAGGCTTGGAATTCTTAAATTCCAAGTGAATTCCATTCAATTCCTCCAACTCTTCAAGGATCGATCTCTCTTGGCACTCTCTAGAACTCTCCCGTAGCTGAAATGAGTTCACAGTGAGGAGAGTGCAGATATTTTTCCTATTTATACCTCCTCACTTTACACTAATGACAATCTAGCCCCTCAAGTTCCATTTCCTGAATTTTTGGCACTTTTATCATATTTTATCACATACAACTTTCTTTTCTTATATTTTTGCCACAAGCAAACCATATTTTTTTTACATGTTTGGTCCTTCACATGGTCTAATGACCAAATTACCCTTTTATGGTAAAATTAACTTCCAAATTCTTATTACAGGTATTTAGTATTACAAATTTTATTTCATTACATATTAGCTCCAAAAATCATATTTTCCTTCCTTAAAAATCATTTGGATGTCAAACGACCATTTTGCCCTTTTTCACCATATTTCTCCAAACTCTTAGAATTTTACTACATTTCCCAATAAATTATTTCAAAACTTCCAAAATATTTTTGGTCTTTTCTTTAAGTATTTCCTCGAATATAAATTCGAGATTTTTGGGTCGTTACAACTACCTCCCCCTTATTGGGATTCCGTCCTCAGAATCATCACACAACTATTAATACCTTCTTTTATTAACCCATACTCATATTCTTATTACATCTCTTTTTACCTCATTTCATTGATATGCAATTCTCTTAGTGAAACTTATTTTACAAGATAGTTTTATACTTTCATACTTTTATCAAAAATAACAGTCTACTTTGTAATTTTTCTCGTATCTTTACCAAAACTTCATGAGATTATACTAATCATATTATTTACTTGTAAAACTTTCTCCAACTACAATTAAACATGGTTTGTATCTATACACAATTCATATATACACTAAATATTTTCTTGTAAAGTTTTGTCTCATAGTGGTCACCTTACTTAAGCAAAGTTGTTTTACAACACTTACTCCTTCTTTTCATTCTTTACTTATAATATTATTCATTTACTTTCACTCTTCTCTTCTTCTCATTCCTCTACTCATTCATTATTACATAGATAATGTATTACTATTTTTTCTTTCTAGAAGTTTTACAACTTCTTATCTTTTATATATTTTATTCTTTAAATCTTTTAAAATTCAAGTTTGTTCTTCCTTTTTCTCTACTAACAACTTCCAGTTCTTTGCCATTTATAAGGATTATATTTTCTTCCTTTTGTTACGCTTCACATCCTCACTTTTCTGTTTGGGACAGAATCTGTCGAAACAGTATATCTTTCACGAGAATTTGCATATCTCACTCTAAAAGTGTTGAAATGTCGTACCGCTTTTTATTTTAGAAACTAGACATCATTAGCTTTCTTTCTGTGTATAATAAATAATTTTTGGCCTTGTAGATTTTTACATTTTTACTGTTGAAGTTGACCCATTATTTCTGTCAACTTCCTTATTTTCTACTCTTGACACTTGTATTGCAAAATTATATACTTCTTTTTACTTCCCACTAACTTCCATACGTTCACATAGATTATTGTCTTTTCTGCTCTGTAATCTACATGTATTACCTTCTATAAATATATGTCTCATTTTATCCTGTACATATATTGCTTTCACATCTTGACTTTCATTAATGACTAAATTATCATTTTTCTTCTTATTTCATAATTTATGAAATTTCACTTTCACATACTTCTTACTTATTTCCTTTACATTATATGTATTACTTTCGTTACTACATGTATTGTATCATTTTTTACTTGTATTATTTTCACATTTCGACATACTTGCAATCCAAGATACTTCTTCCATCCTCCTTATTGTTTATGAGATTTTGGTCTCACTTACTCATTACACTTACTAATATAATCATGTCTTTTTTTTCATTTTTTTTTCATGTTTCATCTTTCTTACAATACTTTTATAAATAAACTTTGTTTCTCTCTTTTATCTCTTGATTACTACTTGGTAATCCGACTCTTTTATCCCATATTTTATTTAATAATCCCAATCTCAATTTCTATATACTTCATACATATTCCAAAGATTTTTTTATACACTTATTCTCAGTTTGACTCTTATAAAAGTCAAAGCTGTCAAGGATTTATTTACCAACTTTGTATATTTTTAGTCATAATATGATTCTAACTTGACAATAATATATAACTCATTGTCCTAAATAACTTCTTAACACATGCTTGCAAGTTCTTAACTGTATATTATTTATATGCTTGGTTCTCTTTTGGTTTAAGAATTCAAACTAAACATTTTAGTCTTTTCTGTTCCATGACAATTTCTTGACACAACCCTTAATCACCATCTTCATTCGTTACTCTTTACCTGTTATAGCTAATGCCAACAAAATATTTTTCTTAGCCTTCTTTTTACCCTATATTTTATGTAAAACTTACTCCTTATGTATCCTTAAGTGATACACAACTGCCATTTATTGTCTCATCATCTTTCATTCTTGTGTATTTCTAGACAATATGCCCAATACATTATCTTACTCTTTTGCTTCATACTTTATGGTATTCTAATTAGAATACCTATTTCATAACCGCGTTTATACTTTTATACATGTATATCACAAACTTACTCACGCTTTTATATTTATAATCACGTATAAATATATATACACTTCCTTGTATTTCATGGTTACTAGCCATGTGATAACCATTTCTCACAATCTTTGGAGACTTTTACCTATCATTCCTATTCGTAAGTAGTAACTTCCTGTCTGTTTATTAAAGTTCTTATATTATCTTTAATTCCTCGTCTACTACTTGTTTAGATATTTACTCTTTTTCTTTACTTCATATCATATCTGTCCTTTAGTCATTTTGCTTACATGCTTTTGGTTTTCTTCAATTAACATTCATCATTATACTCTTTCATTACTGGTATTTCTTCTTTTATTTCGTTCATTTGGTTGCGGAATTTACTTCCTGGAAACCACTATCTCATCATCATTTGTTTCATCTTTTATTTCTTGCCTAACATTTATTTAGGCATTCAACCTTTATATCTCGATTCATATTTATTTAATCACATTGCATTAATGCAATTTACTTAAAATATTATAATCTGTAACAATTTACCATTCATCATTCTTTTCCCCATTTGGGTAATCTTACTTTGTTTTATTACTCATTATAGCACTGTACTTATAACTTAATCAATTATTAATTCTTTAAACATTTTCATACATCTTCTTTGTTCAATCTATAAGTTAGTCTTCCACTTCCTTTTAGCATTGCCATCTTCTATCTTTAGCTTTTCTCATCATTTTGATCCTATCGTTCCACAACGATTTTCTGCTTCCCCTATGCATTTATTATTCGCACGACTTTTAGATGAAATTCTGAATTGAATGATTATGCCCGACGCACACCACTTATTAGCATTAAACTCTTCCTCACCGCTCTTTTACTTTTACAAAATTTATGTACTATTAATACACTCTGCTTATAATTTTCATTCTTCATGTAAGAGTCTTACAACTCTTATATAGGTAATCAATACCCATGATTCCTCTTTAAATTACTCTTATTCATACTTCCTCTCGTCTCGACAGGCATATACTTTAATATCTTTCAATCTGTCTAAAAAGTATTAATTATCACATTATTTCTTTTACTTTACCATACTAAGTGGTATATGTCCACTGCATTAACTTTTATTACTTATAATCTTTCTTGTTCTTGTTACATAAGCATACAATTCCTATGTTATTCTTACTACTCTCTTCACAAACCTTACCCACCAGAATGTCATAATTCCTTTGCGATTCCACCAGTCCCAATACATATCCTGTGATTATGATAATACGGGCCCATATTACCATAATCACCTATACATATTGATTCTGTTGTTATCACAAGGTCTCATGGGACACTGGTTCCTTTAACATATAACACCATTATAAGTACATGGTGAACACTACTAGAAATCTTACTAGTTTATAAACATAGCCTTTAATAAATTTAGACGGTTACGGAAAATATTATATAATTTTCCTAACGATCAGATTTTTGCTCACTTTAAACGTTAGCTTAACACTTCTTAGTGTTATATATCTACATATTTTAAATAATGCATAATGTCTTAATCATTTAAGACATCATATAGCATACTTTCATGAACTAACATTCCTATAGCATGAGTTTAAGCCTAGGAGTGGAACAAGTCAATCCTAATTCGCTTAAACTATGGCTCTGATACCAACTTGTGACACCCCATTTCTCCTGTTTGCAAATACTATGGTTTTTCGTATAAATACAGGAATACAAAAATACGGTTTATCAAAAACCGATAATTTAAATGCTTAAAACAGTGGGTGTACAAATCCATATCAAAACTAACCATAGTAAGCAAGAAAGGATTAAACCTTGAGTCCAAGGTAGGAGCTAATTCGAGCTCCACTCCAGCTAAACTTCATCCAATTATAACATATCATCTTAACCTGGAATACATGGCAAAACATAAAATACGTAAGGCAATAATGTCTCGTGAGTTACATGAGTTTTAGACTCAAACCTTTAGCTTCTTTTTCCAACTTTTTGTAAATTTATAACATAAAACTTCTGTCAAAACTTTATAGTAATAACATACTATAATTCTTTACTTCTCGAAATCATTTCATAACATACTTTACAAAAATAACATCTTTCAAAACTTTATAGTAGTAACATAATATAACTCTTTACTTTTCAAAATCACTTCATAACATACTTTGTGAAAATAACATCTTCTTACTTTCTTTGACTGGTTTTATAAGCTTGCTGGATTTTTATACTTAGGGCTTTAATCACCATAAGTGATACCCCAAGTCTCTATGGCTAGAAAGAACGGATCAATCCTCACCATAGAAGTGCTTAGGCAATCTACTTCGCGATGGGGCTTTTTCCCCAGTAGACCCCTTACCTAACCCGGGTAGGTGGAACATAGTTCCCTTACTAACGCTGCTTGCTACAATTACCAGTCATACAAAACACTTTCTGCTTGCTTGAACATTACTCACATACATATAGATATTGGCTAAGTGCCAAACTTCATCATTTTCTGTCTTTATGGCAAAATGCCAAATTTATAACTTTCATCACATATGTAAAATATGTTTTTATGACATTCTAAAAATTCTAGCTTTATGCCAAATCATACTTTCCCACATCTTATGGCTATATGCCATTCATACTTGAAAACATATACATTTTGTAACCAAAACATATTTCTTAAACATCTTATGGCTATATGCCATTCATACTTGAAAACATATATAACTTGTAATTCAAATATACTTTCACATAATTGGTTCATAGACCAACATACTTTCACTTAATTTAACTTGTAGTTCAAAACATAACTTCAAATATAGCAATATATTTTCATAACAAGTTAGAAATAATACTCTTGCATATAATTTCACATATAGAAATTTTATAAGAAATCTTGAAAATACTTACTTGCCATGTACCCCAGAATGGGTAAAAATACTGCATGTACTCACCTTGGCTAGTTAGAGAAGTCTAACTTGGATTACTCCACTCGATTGTCCCTTCCATTCCATAACTTTACTTCTTAATTACCTAAGGAGTTCATTAAAACTTTATTAAAACATTTAGGTCTTAGCAACATGTAAATACCACTTAATCCCCCTAAATATACTTATTTTTTTATGTTTTCAAATTATATTAAACATATACCAAATGTTAGGGGATCAAACTACTCAATCGGGTCATAACGGGAGTGAATTGCATGAATTCGGGTCACACGGGTCGTGTAGGAATCACACAGGGTCGTGTAAGACTTCCAAGATGTCCAAGCTACTGCCTCATTTCACACGGGGTCGTGCCAGATTCACACGGGTCGTGTAGAATCCTGCAGTCCCATTTTCAGCTTTCAATTTTTGTTCGTTTTTTGCAGTTTTAGTCTATTTCTTGGTTCCATTTGTTTCCAAACTTAACAAAACTTTACCAATATGTTCTATTAACCTTCTAACATGTTAAGAACATATTTTTAATCCCATTAAGTCTTATTTAGTTCATGACTTAATGGTTAAGACCATAGGTTGTCACAAGAGCTCTAAGGAAGCTCATATGCACATCAACTCAAAATTTTAAGTCTAGTTTTGTTCATTTTCTTTCCATACACTTATATAACCAATGGATGATTTAATTTAAGGTTTTTACAACCCAAAACATACTTTGTTAATTACCAATTCCTTATTTTTATTAACCATTTCCATGTGTTTCATTCATGGAATCACCAATTCCATTCCACCCGACAAATTTCAGTTTTTGTTCAAACTTTCATTTTATTAATTGAATCTCTTAGGAAACCACTTCTAATGGTTTCTTCATACTTAAACATGATTTATGACACTTTGAGATTATTAGATCTTAAAATCAGTTTCAAACTCATAAATTCAATTAATTTCATAAAATCCCGTTTTAGACAATTTTCACCAAAAATACAAATTTTTTGAAAACAATCACTTAGGAATGTATTTATACATCTTAAATGATTACTAGAACTTAACAAAACAATAAAGATTACTTTCAATCTCACAAACCCATTTCTAGGGTTCTTGAGCTAAAATTCTCATTTCTTGATTTTTAGCACTTCTAATCGCTGAACTATGATTAAATATTGTTTTAGACATCAATTAAGGCTAGGAATCATAGGATAATCCTCCTATAGCCACTGAAATCCCGTAGCTACAGTAACTCACTCACGGGAAATGGGTTAAATAAACCTAAAAACAAGTTTACTAACCTTAGAAGGCTTGGAATTCTTAAATTCCAAGTGAATTCCATTCAATTCCTCCAACTCTTCAAGGATCGATCTCTCTTGGCACTCTCTAGAACTCTCCCGTAGCTGAAATGAGTTCACAGTGAGGAGAGTGCAGATATTTTTCCTATTTATACCTCCTCACTTTACACTAATGACAATCTAGCCCCTCAAGTTCCATTTCCTGAATTTTTGGCACTTTTATCATATTTTTTCACATACAACTTTCTTTTCTTATATTTTTGCCACAAGCAAACCATATTTTTTTACATGTTTGGTCCTTCACATGGTCTAATGACCAAATTACCATTTTATGGTAAATTTAACTTCCAAATTCTTATTACAGGTATTTAGTATTACAAATTTTATTTCATTACATATTAGCTCCAAAAATCATATTTTCCTTCCTTAAAAGTCATTTGGATGTCAAACGACCATTTTGCCCTTTTTCACCATATTTCTCCAAACTCTTAGAATTTTACTACATTTCCCAATAAATTATTTCAAAACTTCCAAAATATTTTTGGTCTTTTCTTTAAGTATTTCCTCGAATATAAATTCGAGATTTTTGGGTCGTTACATCGAGAGCCAACGATGTTTTTATGTGATGGATCGCGTGGTATTTTTTGGGAAACTCACTAAGCTTTGTGCTTACCCCTTTACCTTCACTGTTTTTCAGGAACTTACTGGCTTGAGCTTGGCGCACGGTGCGACTGTACCGCATCTGAGGATTACAACGAATAAGTCTTCAACTGGATAATGTTTGTAAACGTTTTTGGATAAACACGTTTTTATATGTTTAAATAATAAGTTTTAAATTGAAGGGTTTTATGTTGCAGCTATTTTATTGTATTCAAGATGTTTTTAAAATGAAAATTTATTACGGAATTTGGGACGTTACAATCGTGGGAAACGTTCCGGTAGTCACAACAACCGAGGTCGTTGTCAGAATAACCACAGCGGCGGACGGGGTAATTCTGACAACATCGTCGGTCAGCAGCATCACCTGTCTATCTTCTTGCCTTGGGCGTACGCTTGAGCTCCCTGGCAGCAACCTGCCTCTCTATTCTCATTTGGGCCTCGCTTGCCAGCTCCTACCACGAGCCTCTTACCCCTGTCTATGACCCCCTCTGGCCTACTCGTTAGCACATCAGACACCGCTTGGTCCACAGTGTTTCTGCAGCGATAATTCGGTCTATCAGTTACACCTACGACTCCTCTACAGGCCCACCTGGTCGGGTCCGACATTCAGCCCACTTCACCACCTACCTCTCCCCTTGTAACTGGTAGGCAACACATGGTCGGCCAGCTTCGACCGAGCCCACCATCTTGACCTAACGCCCACATATGTTTAATGCTCTCTCGCTCCAGTTTTCGTCCACAAACGAATGGTATACTGGCACTACATCTCACATTCACTCGGATTCAGGTATTCTCACATCCTTTAGCAATAAGTGCACTTTTTTCTTTGTCCTTGTTTGTGATGGGTCACACATTCCTGTTATCACCTCTAGTAACACCCCTCTTGCTCACCCCAATCCATATCTTACCTATTTGTTAAATTCCATTCTTATTACACCCGACATTATCAAATTTTTTATTTATGTTCGTCAATTTACCCGTGATAGTAAATCTACTATCGTATTTGATGAATTTGGTTTTTTTGTGAAGGACTATCGGACACGTCAAATTCTACTCCGCTGTGACAGCACGTGTGACTTATATCATGTCATATCTCCTACAATTCTAGCTCAAGCTTTTGTTTCCACCAGATCTTCTATATGGCATCAATGTTTAGGCCACCTGGGAAATCATATTTTTCAATTTTTATCATCTCATAATTTAATTCCATGTGATGTGAATAAACACATTAGCTTGTGTAATTATATCACTACAAACAAAATTACATTTAGTGGCACAAACATTTAATGACATAATTCTTTTGTGCCACTATATTATGGTTGTTAGTGTCATCACTTGCTTTGTGCCACTATAAGTAAAAGTTCTGATCGCGCTCTTCGTTCCCTCGCATTCCAAAAACTAAAATTTCTAATTGCCTAGTGTTGCCTCCTATTCTAAAAACGTCCCGCCACACTTTATTGCTTATTTCGTTTAGTCTAGGGTTTTAATTGCTTCTCACTTTTCTCAGCCGCACTCATGAATACTTCTCATATCATTTTTTTGAATCGCACGACATCAGGGAGAACCACGATAACTTCTCGAGGGGTTTTACTTTATTATTGTTAGTATTAGATTGCAATCGGTGCAGCGGTTTGATGTACTTATCTTCAACATCACCTTCGCGTTGTCACTCGCATTTCTAAACCGTAAGTATATTAATCCCTAATTACAATATCAATTTCTGATTTATTACTAAAATGTTTGATAATTTCTCTATAGAGTTCGAGAAGGTTCAAGCGAACATATAACCAGCAAGAGAAAACAGTGATTTAGGAGCGATTGGTCATTCCCCAAGACCGAAGTATGTAGACGAGAGCAATATGATCACGAAGAAATGAATGATTCTTCTGTTTGGACACATCTGGTTACCTTTGATGATGTTACGTGCTCCGTTGATATACCACCGGTAAATAAAACATTTATCTTTCGTAATTTTAAAAAAATCCGATGAGCTTTTTTAATTTACGGATGATTTTGTATGACAGGAGATGAAAGAGCAAGGTCTGACGGATGATAACCTAGCCGCTTTGAATCCTCGAATTTGGATTTTTTCTCTAGCGATGATGATGAGGAGAAAAATCAGGTAAATTAATGCTCATAACGTCTACCGTTTGTGTATGATAGGTAAAGTTTCATTCAATAACCAGAACCTTCATGCCATCACTGATGCTTCGAGGCCATATCAATCATTAAAGAGACTCTTGCTCCTGTTGATGAGTACCATGTTAGTTTTAAATATTTTTCTCCTTGTCACTTTCTTCAAGAACATTAATCTAATCGGTAAGTGTGTTACCCCTGCAAAAGCTTCAAATTCCCTGTTAGAAATTTTCCTGGAAAGTACAAATTGCTTTCTTTTATAGTGATAAAGTTGATTCTTCTTTAATGAAGGTTACAAGAAGCGTCAATACAAGTTATGAGAACTCAGTTTATAGGAGCATAAAAATTACTTCAATTGTGAACAAGGTATAGGAGCATAAAAATTACTTCAATTGTGAACAAGGTATTGATTCAATTGACAGGATATATGGTGCATCAATCCATCCTTCTTTCACTTTACTTCAATTGTGAGCATAAAAAAATTACTTCAATTGTGAATTAAATGTAGGATTCACTTGGTGGAACAGTAGAACTATTATATTTTTAAATGTTTATTTTTAATTATTATTTTGTTAAATTTTTTATTTTCAGCTTGTGTTAGTCTCGTTGATATAAATATTGAGGAAACTTTGAACACTTTGAAGTATGCAAACCGTGCTTGGAATATCCAGAATAAACCTGTGGTAAGTTTAGGGTTAAATGCTAAAAAATAGCAACGTACTTTCATTGATTTGTTTATTATAGAAATCTACTTTAAGCTTGTCAATTAAATGTAGCCAATTATAACAATGTGACAATGTCAACAATCTTCACTACTATAATTGGGGTAGATTTTTCAAAATATAATGCTCTAAAAATATAGGTGATTCTGGTGTCAACATTCTTCACTACTATAATTGTATTCTTTTAATCTTTTTAATGTCAATAACTATAGGTGATTTGGTGGCATAGAGGAAGAAACAGCAAAATAATCTCTTTAACCTTTTTAATGTCGATAAATATAGTCAGTAGAGCCGCACACAAGGTATATGTATATTTTGAATTCTTTTTGTTCATTTCATTTCTTGATGTTGGCAAGTATTGTTGCCGTTACAATGGATGATGCATGTGCAACAGAAGACACAATGGCATTATAAATTTCAGTAAAGATCATGTATTCTATTATTGAGTTTGTCATAGTGCCTCACTAGTCTTCTTCAATCATCGGTCAAGGATTATATTCCAAGAGGAGCAATTATGCAAAGTTTAATGGCAATCAAGTTTCGTGTTCTACCCCAACAAACTATTAGTTTGAGTGTTTTATGTTTTGAGTGTTGCTAGTAAAATACTTAGACTTGTTACAAATTTGAATATATTTATGTTTTAAATATTGAGAATATTCTCCTTAGACAAGTTTACTTTTAATTTATGTAATGATATCGTGTTTTTCATTATCTTAGTTGTGTTTTTATTAATTTAAATTCATTTAATATTAGAAAATACAAAACTATTTTTATTAATATAGAAGTTTTATAGTTGTAAAATGTGTCGTTAAAAGTAGAAAAATGATATTTATTTTAACAATTATATAGTGGCATAAAAATAATGCCACTAAAATCTACAGGAACTATAGTGGCATAAGAAAAATGTGCCACTAAAACCTAATAAAGCTGCAGCGGCACAATAAAAAAGTGCTACTAAAGGTCTTTAGTGGCAGCGCTTTTAGTGGCACTTTTTTTTGTGCCGCTGATTACCTAGGAGCCCTTTAGTGGCACTTTTTCGGTTTTAGTGACACTTTTTCTGTGCTTCTAAATGTCATTTTATTTGTAGTATTGTCAACTTGGCAAGCATGTTCTTCTGCCTTTTCATTTGTCAAACACTATTGCTACATGTCCATTTCAGATTATATATTTAGATGTTGGGACTTCTCTTATTCACAGTGTTAGTGGGTTAAAATATTATGTTGTCTTTCTTGATCAATTCTCTCACTTTATATAGGTGTATCATTTGTGTACATAGTCTGAAGTGTTCTCTAAATTTGTTCATTTTAATACATTAAAAATCAATACAATTGAGCTATTCAGAGTTTTTTAATGTGACAACTGGGGGAATTCAATAATACCAACTTTCAAAAAATTTGTGACACATGGCGGTTCATCTTTTGAACCTCCACCACCCTCAACAATGACACCTATACCACAAACTCCTACAAAATAACCGTCCTATGATCATACATGTCTTCGGTTGCCTTTGTTTTCCACATATACCCACCCTACATAAATTAACCCATGCTACTGCTCCGTGCATATTTCTTAGGTACATGGATCATCACCGCGGTTATAGATGCCTCAATCTTGCGACCAAAAAGATAATTTTATTGTGGCATGATACCTTTGATGAGACTATTTTTCCTTTTGGTTCAATGTCTCAAAATTAACCCTCGTCTTATGACTTTCTCAACCCCAACACCTCACCAAATATGTACTCTACCGCCCTCCTATGCTCTCCTATATTCGAGAGGTCACCAAACGCCACCACACCCTCGAACCCTCTTGACCCACCTTCATCACCACCCTCAGCCTCGATTCCTACCGACCCACTACCGCATCCACCAACATCCACCTCACCTGACAACCACCCTTTGATCCCACTTGCAATTAAAGCCAACTAACCACCAGTCACCGCTATTACTCCACCCACCTCCACTCAACCTATGCTCACACATTCTCGACTTGGAATCTCCAAGCCCATTCACAAACTCAACCTCTTAGTTGATTCTTCCTCCCCGACTCTTAGGTCCTACATTTAATGGTACGTGGGTACTTGTTCCACAACCACATAATGTCAACATTGTTAATTGCATTTGGTTGTTTAAAAAGAAACAGCATGCCGATGAGTCTCTAGCTAGTTTCAAAGCCAAACTTGTTGTAAATGGCAGAAGCCAACGACCAGGCATTGATTGTGATCAGACATTTAGCCCAATGGTCAAGCTAACTACCATTCGTTAAACTGGTGTTTGGCATGGAGATGAGAGGATTTTGATGTAGTAAATAAAGATATATGGGAAAGGAGAGAGTGTGAGAGATAGAGAGAGGGTGGGGTGAGGGCTCACCATTTATGTTAAGAAATCATATACGGGGGTACATCGGGTATCATCGAACCAAAATAGAAGATTGTTTCATCAAAAATAATATGTTGGGAATTTATAATTTTCTTGGTGGATAGGTTTAGGCATTGACACCCCCTATGATGACTTCATTATCTAAGAAAGACACATGGTGTAATTTGGGGAAAAAATTTTCCTGATTTTGAAATGAGGATAGCAAAGGAATCTATAAAATCGTAGGTGGATATATATGGGTTTTTGGTGGAAAGTTTGTGAAAAGAGGTGTTTTTAGGGTTGTAGAGAGAAGGATGTTAAGTAGGTTGGTTGCCATATGAAATGCTTCAAACCAATATATGGGAGGAATGTGAGCTTGAAAAAGGATCGTTCAAACGATGTCGTTTATGGCACGAAGCATTCTTTTGGATTTCCTATTTTTTGTGAAGTGTAAGGATATGAGAATCAAATATGGATGTCATTAGTATCATAGAGATGGTGAAATTGAACATTAGCAAATTTTGTCGTCATTTTTACACTAAAAGTTTTGGATGCAATGTGAAAGTGATTTTTAATATGAGCTCTAAAATAAAGGAATTTTGAAATAACATTAGATTTTAGATGTAACATATAAACCCAAAGAAAGTGAGAATATTGATCAACAAAAAGCAACATAATATTTAATATCATTAATGTTCTGTAAGGGAGATGTCCATACATCGAAATGAATTACTTAAGGTGGAAAAACGCAAAAATATTAGATAATGTAAATTGCATTTTGACATGTTTGCCTAACTTACAAGCTTGGCAAAAACTGGAAGACTTTTTATTTGTATAAGAAATTAAACTACTAGAAACTAAAAGCTGAAGAACATGGTGTTTAGGATGCCTGAGAAGTTCATGTCAAATGAAAGAACTGGGGGAAATGAAGGCTTCATAAGACGATCATATGTAACACAATATAAATCACATGTGTTGTTACATCAGAGGAGAATTTGACGAGTTTAGTAGTCTTTCACATAAAAACCATTGGCAAATTAAGTTGACACGTTGTTATCACGAGTATAGTGACGAACAAATGAAAATTTTTTATTATTTGAGGAGAAATAAGAGTATTTTTAGAGAAAGGGTACAGTATAGTTTAGAATATGAAAGATTTGTATGTCTTGTTTTAATCACATGAATTTTGGATGTAGAACCAACTAATATTGATAAAGAAATACATTTTTTATTACTAGTAGAATTTAAAATATGTGAATCAGCATAAATATGTGCTAGTAGCAACAAAATACATATACCATCCAACATTGTCGAGGTCATTAAGAGAAATAGTGTTGAAAATTTAAGGAAGAATTGTATCTTGGTCAAGAGGGGCCTGACTTGAGTGTGTAAACCATATCGAAAGAGGGGTGGGCTAGTTTGACTTGTAATTTGGTCTGTTCAATGGTATTATTGTTGTCAAAAAGCTTATATGGGTTGTCGAATGGTAGCACCATACCCTAGCCGTTGCTGGGCTGTTGTTGTTGCTATCAGGCTGAATTGGCAAGTTGTTATGCCTATGGTGTATGGAGAAAACCAGGTTATTTTTGGTTTGTCCTAGAAAATTGGAAACCAAGTTGTATGGGATGGAAACCGTATGACATCCAGGCATAGCCCCATTCGACAGCAACAGGTCTGGTTTACATGTTTTCCAAGTAGGTAGCTGAGTTGGATTAATAGTGTCCATTGCATCCATTTCTTTTACCCCTCGGTTTTTTTATTTACTATGGATTGTGTGATTCCTAAAACTATAAGAAGATTAAATGTTCTATGAATGCTCGATTGCAAGGATAGTAGGTGATGACGAGTGATCTTCATGAGACGCTTGGCTCGATCAGCTCTAAATTTGATTCATTTGTATTCTAGAAGGAGCATCGATTGTGTTAAAGTATGAAGAGGAAATCGATGGAAAATGAGGCTTGCTACATAACGAAACCTTGTGGAGAGCCTATTAATGGTGTAGGTAACTAAGTTCGTTTCTAGTATTATTGCATCAATATTGTCATGAAGATAGGCGATTCCCTTAATACGTATGCCCTAATCTGTCATAGATACGTCACTGATTGAGATATTATGAATGTTGTTGTTCAATTGAATAGAATTCACGTCATTGTGGTCGCGAAAGAGAACCTCAAAAACTTATTGTACGTCTTCATGACCATATGCAACAGATGTTGTAAATTTTTTCCACGGATCCATATTTTCTCAACGGAAACAGTGCTACTCCATTCTAGGGGTGTTCGAAAATATCCGTATCCGTGAAAGCGATCCGAAAAATCGAAAATCCGATCCAAAAATACCCGAAAAACCGGATATCCGTTTTTTCGGATACCCGAAATTCGGATATCCGATTTTTCGAATTCGGATACGGATAGAAAATTGGTAATTTTCGGATTATCCGAAATCCGAAATATATATACATGTATTTTCCAATTTTTTATTAATCTAGTAAATATATACACACAAAACTAAATGGTCTAGGGTTACTTTACGATAGTCAACACTCAACATCTCTACTTTTCCAGACTTCTCTCTCTATTCCCCTAATCTATTCTTATCAACGAGACAACGACAGTCACCCAAGTTCGATCGAGAGTTTGTAGGCGTGGTTTAAACCCGATCGACATTCATTGAAAGATTCAAGCAAAGGCCGACGATTCAACTTTCAAAGCTTCAAGCAAAGGCAGACGATTCAAGCATCGACATTCACTGAAAGATTCAACTAGTCACCCAAGTTTGATCGAGCGTTGTTAGTTCCGATTTCCGACCGGTAAAGTTAATTCCATTGCATTTAGATTTTAGACATTTAGTTGGTATTTGTTTGTTTTTGTGTGTATTGTGAAATTGTGATTTCGTTGATCCTACTGTCACTGATTGACAACGGCCAATGATATTTGTTTTATTTTTATCTGAAAAATTGAACTATTGTCAAGTTAATTTCAGAATTCAAACCAAAGTTAGATTACTATAGAAAACTCAAAACAGAGGGTGTAAATTTTCTTAAACATCGAAACTTGATATTTGTTTTATCTGTTATGTTGTGATTGTGACAATAGTTCTTTGTAAATTTGCTTAAACATCGAAACTGGAATCACTAAATATTTTAGCCGTTAAGTAATTTAGTTAGTATTTGATTTTTGTTGTTGTGTTGGTTATGCATTTACAGGGGGTTGTAGACTTGTAGTTGTAGAAGCCTTTAGCCCTTTATCACTAATATCTAATTGCTTATCTTATTCTTTTATAGCATATTTGCATTACGATAGTCAACACCTAACTTCATATTTGTGGTTGTCTTTTATAGCATATTGGACTGCACAAGGTACAAGTATTGGACTGCACTGGGTGCAAGTATTGGGCAGCTGGAATGTTGACTTTTGGGTTTAATTGCTGGAATGTGCTTTGTTTGATTCTCGAATTTAAATTATGTTTTGCTATTGAATATTAAACTTTTAGTTGCATACTTATGTGGTTTGTAATAGTTGGTGACTAGTTGTAATGTTTCTGTTTACACTTTGGACCTTTGAAGTAGTGGTCAAAACTTGACCAAACTTTTGAACTTTGAAGCACTTGTTTTGTATTAATATTTCCTTTCACTTTTTCTTGGTTTTTAAGCAAATGTGACACTTTTTCGGATATATGGTTTTGGTATCCGAATCCGTATCCGGATTTCGGATATCCGGATTTTCGGATATCCGGATTTTCGGATATGCATTCGGATACCAAAACCATATATCCGAAATTTCGAGTATCCGAAATTCGGATATCCGAATTTTCGGATATCCGGTTATAACCACCCCTACTCCATT
Organism: Cichorium intybus; assembly: GCA_023525715.1. NCBI lineage: Eukaryota > Viridiplantae > Streptophyta > Magnoliopsida > Asterales > Asteraceae > Cichorium > Cichorium intybus. Next base: position 16,765,145 of record CM042017.1, on the reverse strand, counting down.
CTATGTCATAGAAATAGCACATGTTTTATCATCTGGTTCATCAAGGTGATCAAAAACACTATAACCAATGGAAGGAGTTTGAATAATTCTCAACCACCATCATAATTCAAACGATATTGATCAAGAATTAGTGAGATGTATGATTTGATGTTTGTTATTCAATAGGGTTTTTTTATAGTTCAAGTGTTGCCATTGAAAGATAGACCCAAAAAGAAGAAGGACGAAAGTGTAGAATCATCAACGACTAGGGTATAGGTCGAGAATGGGGAGGAGAAAGAAATGAAATAATTTAGGAGGGGAAGTAGGGATCAAATGTGCTTTGATACCATGCTATTTTAGAGTTATTCCCACCAATGACTTCCTCTCATTAATCACAATATATAGAGTTTACACTGATAATGGGCTATAGAAAATATCGCCAAGATATCAGACCGATACACACGAACATATGAACATAATGATAATACACACTAATAGGAAAAACAATGTCATAGAATTAACCTAACATAGGAACTAGTTGTAACATCCCATTTTTTATATAAAAAAGCACCAAAAACTTTTAATTTTTATAAGTACATCGTATTAACAAAAAATAACTACAATTTAACATTGATGGTGATTAGTTAACAAAAATGGTGATTAATTAACAAAACAAAAGCCTATTATTACAATCTTATGGTTGCATTATAACAACGTCATAGGAATTTTTTTACATGTCTCGTAGTTTCAAAAGGTTTTACAAAGAAATATCATTAAGTCTTGACATGAAACAAAATGTTTATCCATATTTAAGATTGATCATTACTAAGTTTAAGCCATCTTCTTAACCTTATATTTGAACTTGAACCTGAACAGTTATTACTTCCAATAATAAGCAATAAAGCTTATTGAGGAAACTTATATTACATTGGTTTGGAAAACCTCATTTCACATACTCAACATGATTAGAATGTATTACTTATTTGTCTTGTATAAATAACTCTGGTAATAAGAGAAGTTTTATGAAAGAGCCATCATTGACTGTATCAATATCCCTATTGCCCTATTCTCTTGTACATTGACTAACTTTTCCAATCGACAACCTCATGTGGACTGCATCAATATAAATTACTTTATAGACGTAGACTATATTCATGCTCTTAGATTCATAAAGGTCAACATCATAAAGTCATATTCTACATAACATTCATGTAGGTTTATTCTCCTTAAATTCTAGAATATTATTGTCCTACAATCAATGTTTCCATTATTTAAACATCATATTACATAATCTTGAAATGTTAGCTACACTTTACTAAAACAATACATAATTAGGATATTAGATTGACAAGCCACACATCTTCATTGCAATCTTGGTGAAAGTTGACATTTCCATATTTGGTTCTTCACTACTGAAACTTTATAGCATTAATATGTCCAATACTCAATTTAATCAATACCTTAAATTTTCAAACACTATCTTTATCATGGTATCAATGAATCATATTTAAACTCATATTTCATCATTTAATCATGTGTGCAAGCAAATCAAAGGAAATAGAAGTATTTACAACAATTCATCCATGAATATAAGTTCACAATCCAAGATCAATTCATAAATTTCATTATCTTCAAAGATCAACCTTAACTTCCCAAAATCCCTAAAGATTGAAAACCTAGTTTAATGATTCAAGTAGAATTGTATGTGTGTGTGTGTGTATATATATATATATATATATATATATATATATATATATATATATATATATATATATATATATATATATATATATATATATATATGATACCATCGGTTTGATTCTTGAAATTTAGAAATAAAAGTGTTAGATTACATCTCAAGATGCTCTTATCACACTAAGTGCATGCAAATCACACATAGAGTTTCTCTCATTGTTTCTGGAAAGTCTCTTGACTAAATTATGCTCCCAACGCATATAATCCCAAAGTCAAAGTTTAGTAAACATGCCCACCTACAAAGTGAATGGACCATGTAACTCATATTCAAAAACATGTGTTTCCCAAGTAGCTAGAGATAGAGTTGATACATGTTAGCCTTTTATTACGTGTGACCCAAGTGCCTACCTGTGCATAAGGCATTGTCAATTCCATGTTTTCGACAACTTGTCTTCAGTTTGAGTCCATAAACCATACAAACAAGTCCCTTCATTATTCGTAAGTTAAATAACACTTTTCCAACTCATAAATACTCTATATGTATTGTAAAAATGATACTCATTATTTATGAGCAACATTCTAGACTAATTAACTTTTTCTGCATCATTAGAACTTTGATTCATTACTAGAGATCAAGTCTTTAACCTAAACCTTTATAATATTTCTAAAGTTATTACTGTACTTCCAGTACCTCCCTATGTAGTTTCCAAGACCCATCCCCTTAACACAAGCATGTTTACATCTAGTTTCCTCACTAGTTCCATAATTTCGTGAAATAGCAAAGTACTTTGCATTTCACCTCTCTTTTATGTACTTTACACATGTGGTGTTGCTTTCATTGTTCTAACATATTTATTTGTGTTTCTTATTTGTGTTGTTTGCCAATGTTCCACCCAATCCTCCTCCAAACTATTATTTTGCCAAAAACCTATTAGGGCATCGTACTTTATAAAATGATCCTTTTCATCCTTGTCTTCTATCATATTTTAACAACAGAAGGTTTGCTTAAGCATCTGAGTCCCCTTTAATATGAAAGCTTACCATGTAAAAGCCTCGATAAAAAATGTAGGTGTTACACTAGGCTTTCAATATAAGCATGTTTTCATGACGCTCATGGAGATGTCTTTTCAAAAATTAAAGTAACAATATATCACAAGTGAGGTTTTTACTCAATGTATAGATAACCTTTCTTAACATGATCGCATTGTTAATTACTTTGATATATTGACGGGGTCTTATGTGTTCAAAGAAAAAAGATTTTTTTATGTGTTCCTAAGGAAGAGAAATAAGATTTATATTTAAGTCTCTCCAAATCCTTCCACATCAGAAGAAAAGTTAGTAGAGAAGATTATTCATCTACTTCTGTTCTCTTCTTTCCACTTCCTCGTAAAGAAAATCAGGAATATCAAATTTTTTTCTTTTTCTTCACAGTTTCATCCACTTCTCTATATATTTTTCTTAAATGAGACTCAAGAACAGAGTAAGTGACTAAACTCTCGCTTTTATTACTTTATACTCTACTATCCAAAAGTAATTTGTTAGTTAATTACATTCACCAACTCGGGAAGCGAATGTAAAAATAGTTCTTTAATGGAATGTTATGCATCAGTATTCTGAGTTATAAGAAAAAAAAAAGCTCTAAGAAGTGGGCATAGGAGAAAGATCGAAGAGTATTCTAACTAATAATGAAATAAACAACCTAAACATCAAACAAAAATACGCTACATAGTTACAAATCAGGCGGAGGAGTAATTAATTTGAGGCAAATCCACCGATCGATCACGCAAAGATTGTCTTTCTATCTCCATCTTTTTCATGACTTTATACTCGCCATAAAAATAAGAAGTAAACCCCCAAAGAGATAGAACAAGTGCCACACCCTTTTCGGCTTGGAAATTTTCTTTGTAGAAAACCACGGCTAATACCTCCGTTACCGGAAGCAATACAGCGATTATGATTCCTGAAAGCAAGGATGATGCACAAAAAACCACACCAATAGCTCCCAGGAAAAAACATTGCCAGAATATTGCACTTATACACAACACCACATAATATTTTTGTTCGCCGAGTCCAAAATCCACCGCCTCTATTGGAATCACCTACGTAACAAAAAGAAGAGAAGATATAAATTTGAATGATGATTTGTTTATAACCACGATGATTAAAAACGATCATAATTAAAAGATCATTTAATACCATAATAGCATGCATGCAAACGACATGGATACCTTGAAATCGTTGTTAATGATCATCCCAATTGTACAAAAGATTGTAGCAAAGAGACACATCACCGTTTGAATCTCCAACACCAGTGTATATGTAATCGCCTGGTTTGCCTTGTTGTACGTCATCTCTACCATCGGCAACACCAGACCATACAACGCCGCCGCCGCCACAGTCAGAAAGAACCCTTTTAAATATTCCGACCTTGACTCTCCATTGGGGAGATCGCTGCTGGTATGTAACGCTAACACCGCCGCTCCCATGGTCAGAAGCATCACCGCATTGATAGAATAAGGAGTGAATTTCTGTTTCACTAACAGAAAAGCGAAGAACGCCGTGAATCCTAGTTGAGAGGCGATGATGAGGGAAGTAGTGGAGACAGGGAGACGTGAGACGCCGCAAGCATACAGGAAGTCGTCGAGGCCGGTCAGGACACCAATGACGGCCGCTGCAAAGAACACCCTCGGACGCATGTACACGACGGTTGTTGACGTGGGTGTTGAGCAACGCCGGCAAAAGTACATAACAATAAGGACGAAGAAGATGAACGGCCAGCCTCCGGTCTCCAGGAAGGCGGAGAGCCAGACACGTTTGCCGCCATGGAGGAAATAGAGCCGCAAGCTCAATGGGCCGCCGCAGTTTCCTAACGACAAGAGAATGCAGTTGAGAATCAACAGTGCCTTCTTCGCCGACGGGTTCACTTTTGATGCAACGATAGACGATGCAATTTCTTGCCGACCCTCCATGATATATGCGGATTATTGTAATATTAGGTTAATTAAGGTGCAAATCTGTATATACATTTGATAGGGTTAGAAGTTGCAGATATCTTGGAGCAGTTAGATACTTGGATCTTGAAACTATCAATATTTACCCGCAATAAAAGGTCTTCGTTCATTTTATGCTTCTTGACTTTCGGAGAGGAGTCGATCTAATAAATAATTTACTTGGAAGGTAAATTAAAACCCTAACTAAGTTAATGAGTAGATTAGGGCTTCGTGAATGCCATTTGTATGTTGAAATTGGATTGAAAAGTGAAAACTATGTCTCTTTCATAATAAGAAGTTAATAAGATTGTATAAAGGTTTTCGGAGAAGCCATAAACGGTTTTGGAACTCCACGTTTAAATTTTGTATTTTGGTGAATCGTTACTTTGTTAGAATATAGATGATAACATGTTTATTAGTATATGTTTCTGTAAACATGGAAGAAAGAAGTATAATTTGTCATATCTGAAAGTTTGCATGGTACTATTACATGAATACACGACACATATTCCGTATGATGAAATATACTTAGGTTACACATGTTCAAAGTATCAATTTCTCTTAAAGAAATAAAAACTAGTATTAAACATACATGATAAAAATGAGCTCGGAATTGTATTTAATGTATGTGGCAAAGTCTTAAATATTATTTAGTTGGAATACCGTAAAAAAGATAAATTTATCTGTGTTTATGAACTTTGGGAATGGAAAAAAGATACCTAAATGGAAATAAGTATCAACAAAGTTAGCAATGTAAAGGATTTTAAAAATGGAACATGTATATTAAAACATGTCTCCAGCATGTGTAAAAATAAGAAGGAAATGGTACTCTAATTTGTGAATTTTCATGTTCGAGTCCTTACAAAAGGTAGAATGCCTAAATTGAATATAAAGTACGGAAAATGAATTTTTTGCAATATAAGAATTCTTATGAATATAAAACCAGACTGCAGGCATTTTATGTTTTCAAAAACAAATAGTACCTAATTATGTATACCAACTCAGAATCTTTTCAATGTTGCATATTTACAAATTACAAGCAAGTAGTAAAAGCTAGGAATACTTCATAAAAAAAAGTACTTAAAATTTTTAATTTTACATATTTCACGGTGTAAAAGGATACCTCATTTTCTAGAAAATTTGGACCACATGTAAACAAGAAACACACAAAACAATGCAAAAAGAACGACATGAAGAACATGATTTACTCCAGATTGGATGATGCTCTTGTTTAATTTCCTCATATTGTTTTTTACCCCTGCTTGAGCTTTAATTAATGTCATTTGCTGCACATTTGTAAAATAAAAAAAAAAATAAAAAAAAATGTAAACGTCCATTAAGTAAAAAAGAAATTGATAACATACCAGTTGATTAATAAACTCATTCTGATTCTTGGCTTCAAATTCTATCTCAGATGCTACCTGTAAAAAAAACCTCATTAAAAAAATGAAGACAATAAAATCATTAAAAAAAAACTTACATTCTTTAACAGTTTAACTTGCTTGTGGAGCCCACTGATCTGATCGTCCAGGTCAGCATGCACTGGATCAATGCGCAGCTGGATTTCATCAGAATTAGTAACGGGTCGGGTACTAAGCCCTTCTCTGTAAAAAATTTTAGAACCAAATGTATATAAACATAAAAGGGGTAATCAAGTTTTAAGAATGAAAAATTTTGAGAAAATCTGGTTATGTTAAAAAAGAAACAAACTTGATGAAATAACAACTTATAATTTATAAATACCTTGATCTGTATGGAGCAGCACCATAGTAATTGCTACCTTTGTGAGAACTGGACGCCATTAAACTACAGAATTTGAAAGGTTCACATGAACAAAAAATGAAATTGAATCAGTGTGGTGATGCTTTATCACTAGAACCCTAAATTATAATCTGATCATCCTTGCCACCCCCAAATTGTGGATTTCATCTTAAGGCGGTTAGTTTTTTTTTTTTTTTTTTTTTTTTTTTTTTTTTTTTTTTTTTTTTTTTGTTGGTTTTTCGTGAAGATTACATACGCTGTTAGTTCCTAATCATAATTGAAAGCACTCAATCGAATAAGAACATGATAAAACACAAACACTATAGCTAATCACTCAAAAACGCTCACAGGCTGCAAAAGTAAACTTCCTATGCAATATTGACTGATATGAGCGACATACGAGTAAGTAATCATTAGTTAAATACAATTTAGACGCATTCGATAGGTAACTCGAATTAGGATATGATGATTGGATGATAACTTGGAAGATACATACGATAATTTCGAGAAAATTGCGATAAAAAGTATTTAGGGTTTAATGCATCCGTAAAAGTGAATTGGATTATACGCGTAACAGAGGATCGAAGAGCACTTACCGGTTCAAATCTTCCAAGGCCAGTTCAATGGAGAGATTGGAGAAGACCAAAAACGGGAATGGAAAATCCGACCACTGCGTCTACAGAAAAGAATGGGATGGAACAAAATTATTTTTGTATTATTTATTACTTCGATTCGAAGAGAAAGACGATATTTTTTTATGTCGAAAAAAAAAAAAACAATGACTAAGGCTGTGTTTGGCAGACTAACTGAAAAATTAGCTGTTAGCTGAAAAACTAGCGGTAGCTAGAAAACTAGCGAGTAACTGAAAAACTAGTTGAGCTGAAAAACTAGCTGATAATAAATAACGTTTGGTAAAAAACTAACTGATAAAACTAGCTGGAAATCGTAAAATGACATAAAATGACATGTACAAAATTAATTTAATATTATAAGAAAAGGAAGCATATCCAGTGTGAGGGTAAAATGTGAACATTTTGAAACCGCTACTCAAAACGTTTCTATTAGTAACGTTTAAAAAACCTAGCTTGTTAGCTAGGTTATAAGTTAGTTTTTGGATTCCCAAATGGCCAAACATGTCAAACTAAAATAGCTCGGAAAAAACGTTAGTTTATACGCTAGCTGTGGCGCGCCAAACATAGCCTAAGGGAATTTCTTTATGCACATCTTCTTGATGTAAATGTGTAATTGTTTACTTTTGTTATTTTATTGTCAATAGTTTTTTTTTCTGTTTTTAGATATTATTATTATTTATTATTATTATTGGATGCTATTTGGTATATAATAAATAAAACAATACTAATAGAATATAATTTTTTATTAGCAACAAAATAAATAATAATAAATGAAATGTATTTTTGTTGTACTAAATAATTTATTTTATTTAGACAAAAATGTAAAAATAGTTTCTATGATTTGTTGTTTTTTATGGTTCTGGTCCAAACATATTTATTTTTGTATGAATAGTTTTTTTTACAGAGGTTTCTTATGGATATGGTCTATGTCCAAACTAAAATGTCTATTTTATTTTTTAATTTATTTTTCTTTTACTTTTTTAGTTATTCTAGCAATTTTATTAAATAAAAAATTAAAAAATTAAATTTCCCCTCTCCCCTCGCCCCCACATGATCAGAACTATTCTCTGTCTTTTCTCTCTCTCTTCTCTCTATCTATATATTTATCTAATTATCCAACGACCATTTCATGAATTGATGAACAAGGAAAATCAAACTTGATTCAAACTTCCCAACCCGTTTAATTGATTAAACGGAAACTAAGTTTCCTGAAAAACAATTTGTTTTTTAATCGATTTCGGTTAAGACCTTATAGATTTTGATTGGTTTTTGGGGTTCAAAGTCATAACCAGTCTATTTGGTTTTGGTTATGGAACAACCATTTATTTTATATCTATTTCAGTTAAACCAATAAAACACCTATTTTTTACTCATATTTTACTCAACCAAATGTATACTTGTATTATATTTGGCTTAAAAATAAATAATAAGAAATAAGATAGTTAAAACTTTGAATTACATAAAAACATAAATGTCAAAATTTCAAGTAAAAAAGTCGAGATTCCACAATAACATCGAGAATAGAAAGCAGTTTTTACGAGTATTAAAATCAAGTGAATTAAAACCTAATCACACTAACAATATAGGGGTAACATTGTCTTTTTAGGCTTAATAATGCCATAAATTGTTAGAAAATGGTCAAACTACATGTTCCTTTCAAAACTTCTTGTTATTTAATGACCACAAAAAAGATGGAGACGAACAGTCGCGGCTGGAAGGAGGTTCATTGAAGGAAACGACCGGAGAAAGATCGAGATGAATTCGTGATGACATTCTTTGTCACCAACGTACCAGATGAAGCAAGAAAGGGTGGGATATGGAAGATGTTTGAAAGCTTTGGGAGTCTTTGCAACGTTTACATGGGAACAAAGAAAAGCAAAAATGGTAAAAAAAACTTCGTGTTCATTAGATTCAAAGGGGTTACAAATGCGGATCACTTAGAGGAAAAGTTGAATGGTATGAAGTTACATGGAAAGACACTCCTGGTGAACCTAGCAAAATTTGACAGAAACATACAGATGATACCAAAGGAAAAGGAGAGAAGGCGCGTCGACTACCCAAAAAACATGAACAACAATGCAATGAGGGATCATCGTTCATTTGCAGAAGTTCTAGCACCAGGGATAAAAAGAAACAAAGTAAGTATTGAACCTCCCATAACTTTGGAACCATCTCAAGGAACATTCAATGGTCTCTTCAACACCTCCCTGGTTGGAGAAGCCATTTCGATAAAGCATTTGGGTCACTTAACAACTCTGCTACGGGATAGTCAAGAGAAGGTACAGGAGATTAAATATCTGGGGGGTCTAAAGGTTCTCCTACTCTTTGGGAGTTCACGGGACGTTGAAAGTTTTTTGAACAACAAAAAACGATGGGGCGATAGTCTAATAAAGGAGGTATGTCGGATAGACCAGCGAGAACTAAGATTCGAACGGATAGCTTGGATACGAATTGTGGGACTCCCTATTAAGTGGTGGAGTAATTAAAATTTTGAAAGATTGGTATTTGACTCGATCAATGAGCCATTTGACGCTGTATATCATAGTGTGGATCTCTCAATGGTAAAGATTGGTATTTTGACTGCACGTAGAAGGAGAATAAACGAGGAAGTGACATGCAATTTTGGCAATCAAAACACCAAGATATGGATAATTGAGTACGAAGATGCGGAATGGTTCCCTTTCCGTTTTGAATCGCATGAGGAATGAAAGTACTACGGTTCATCAGACGGAGAAGATGCGGAAGAAGAAGGCATATCCAATACATGGGGGTGGAGGGACACGACTCCGACATGGAAGAATGAGAAATCGGACAGTATGGAGAACGTGGCGGGCAAGTTGATGTTACCATGGAAGGCGATGGCATTTTCTGATCACCAGAAAAACAGGATGTGGAGACTCCCGTTGAGAAACCAAACAGTCAGCAGCAAACCTCGAAGATCGATCAAAATCCCATTCCAGTAATCGAAAAACCAATCATTATTACGAACTCGTCTATCGAAGGGGATGCGGTGGCAAACGAGGACATTCAGCATGGCGCACGTGATAATCAAAAATTCAATAATAATGGACTGTTTGGTGGGCTAGTTAAGTCTGGGTGTTTTGGGCCGTTTAACTCCCCGATTAACAAAATTGATAATGGGTAGCCCGAACAAAATTTTGAGAATGGTGAGTCTATAGGAAAAAGAAGAAGATTAGACAAACCAATACGGAGACCCCCAACAATTGGAAAATGTGCCCCGAATCAATCATAACAGCAATTTTTTCGAGCAAAGCTCCGATTCCACTACAGTTGTTGTGAACTCGATAGATATGGAGGCAAAGCGGGCAGTGGAAATTCGGAGGCAAGTTGGTTTTAATATCGATGAAGGAGACCCCATCCTTCGTGAAGCCCTAGGCGAGATCGGAGATAATCAAGTCCCCCAATGAATTGTTTGAGACTTAATGTTCGAGGTTTAGGCGAAAAACACAAAGTCTCGTGGGTAAGAAAATTAAAAGAAAAAACAAAGTTGCATATGTGGGTATTCAAGAAACTCAAATTACAGAGTCCGAATTTCTGAACATCAGAGGTTGTTGGGGAAGGGGTGAAATCGATTCAGCATTGATAAATTCTTCTGGCAGATCGAGCAGGCTCCTTAGCATTTGGGACGCCAATATTTTCAAAGTAAAAGAGGTGATAAAATCGAGACACTATTTGATTACGGTTGGAGAATGGATGGGTATACAAGGCGAGACTGTTTTTGCAAACATATACGGCCCCCAAGGTATCTCCAAAAAAAGGAACTCTGGAACGAATTGGTGAATATAAACAATTGCAAAAAGGGTTCATGGATCGTATTTGGCGATTTCAACGTTGTTCGAAGAGAAGATGAACGGTACAATTCTCAATTCTGCCGATACTCAGCTAGAGATTTCAATCAATTTATTTTCAATGCTGGTCTTTGTGACTTGAAGATGGGAGGATTCCGTTTTACTTATTTTTGCGAGAGCGAATGTAAACTGAGCAAGCTCGATCGATTTTTAGTATGTCACAATTTGATTAATCTATTTCCACAATTAGCAGCAATAGCCCTCCCCAGAGAAGTATCAGATAATTGCCCGATTGTTTTACAAATTTCGGGAAAATTCCATTCCGCTTCTTTAATTCATGGATGTACAGGAAAGATTTCGATCTTATTGTAAGGAATATTTGGGCAAAATTCTGAGGTTTTGGCACTCCGGATAGATACCTTATGGCGAAATTGAAGTTTTTGAAGAATGAATTAAGAAAATGGCGAGCATCAGAACACCTTAAAGAAACAGGCGCATTACAGGGAGCGAAAAAACGAATGGAGGAAACTGATAAGATAGTTGAAACCCGGGATCTCCTAGATTCAGAATTATCTGATTGCAAAGATTGTTTCTAGAAAATCATGGAGTTCGAAAAAAATTGCCTCATTCGACATGAAACAGCGGGCAATGTTAAAATGGAGCATTGATGGGGACGAGAACACAAAATTCTTTCATGCTTTTATCAACAACAATAAATGTAAAAATCGTATCCGTGGCCTAATCATCAAGTGTTCATGGACAACAAACACAGATTCGATAAAGGAAGAAATTCTTCAGTTCTACAAAAGAAAATTCACTGAAAAATGGAAGTGGCGTTCGAAGCTAACTAGTCCCCATTTTCGATCTCTAAGTGCCGAGGATTGTTCATTTTTAGAAGCACCGTTTTCATTGGAGGAAATCAAAAAGGCCGTTTGGGATTGTGGACCGGAAAAAGCGCCCGGTCCCGATGGTTTCACCTTCAAATTCGTAAAAAAATATTGGGACATGTTAAGCAGTGACATAGTTAGACTTATGAAGAATTTCGAAGTAACGGGTCATCTCGAAACCGGGTGTAACTCTTCCTTCATTACCTTGGTGCCTAAGGTCAAAGACCCACTCAATTTATCAGATTACCGACCCATTAGTTTGATTGGCTCCACTTACATGATCATTGTTAAAACAGCATTCGTAGAAGGAAGAAACAGCATTCGTAGAAGGAAGAAACATTTTGGAGGGTCCGTTGGTGATGAACGAGATATGTGCATGGGCAAAAAAACAAAAGAAAAAAGTCCTCCTATTCAAAGCTGACTTTGATAAAGCTTTTGACTCCGTAAATTGGTTCTTTCTTAACGATATCATGATACAGATGGGGTATGGGGACAAATGGAGAATGTGGATATTGGGATGTTTACGGTCCGCTAGAGCTTCAATCCTTGTAAACGGGTCACCCATTATTGAATTTAGCATGGAGAAAGGGGTTAGGCAAGGCGACCCTCTATCACCATTTTTGTTCATTATGGTGATGGAAGGGCTTAACGTGGTTATGAAGGAAGCTCGAAACAAGGGTCTTTTTTCTGGAATCAAAATACCACACAAGAACATGACAATATCCCATCTCTTTTATACGGACGATGCCCTAGTAGGCGAGTGGTGTAAATCAAATATAAAAAATCTTGCAAGAATTCTTAGATGCTTCTTCATTTCCTCCGGGCTTCGGGTCAACTTCCACAAATCTAAAGTATTCGGGGTTGGGGTTGATCCATCGGTGGTAGCCCAATGAGCTGCCCCTCTTGGTTGCTCTCCGGCTTATCTTCCGTTTTCCTACCTTGGCGTCCCTGTCGGAGCTAACATGCGCCTTAAAAAGAATTGGATGCCCGTAATCGACCGCTTCCAAGCCAAGTTATCCACTTGGAAAGCAAAATCGCTCTCTTTTGGAGGAAGGCTCACCCTCATAAAGACGGTTCTAGGAAGCTTACCCACATATTATTTTTCACTTTTCGTGGCACCCTTAGGGGTGTTAAATGAATTGGAGAAGTTAAGGAGAAAATTCCTATGGGGAGGAGATGACACAAAAAAGAAAATCCATTGGGTCTCGTGGGACCGCGTGATTGCCGGAAAAAAGAATAGAGGGCTTAGTGTAGGCTCGTTGAAGGCCTTTAATCGAGCTTTAATTGTGAAGTGGTGGTGGAGATACAGGGTGGAAAAACCACCAATTTGGAGTAAAACCATCGAAGGTATACATAATCTATCGAACAAACCGGCAAACTATTTGGCAAAAAAACAATTACGGGGGTTTGGAGTCAGATAGCAGGTATCTTAGAAGAGCTGGAAGTCAATGGGGTATCCCTAGACGAAGTGATTGTGAAAAAGGTAGGATCGGGGAACAACACGATGTTTTGGTTGGACAAATGGATTGGTGATTCGACGCTCAAAAGAAAATTCCCACTGTTGTACAATATCGAGCCTAGGAAAAGAAGTATGGTGGTTGAACGGGTATCCGGGGATGGACTGTCATGGGAGAAGGGAACAAACCTTCGGTCCAGTGAGCAGTTAAGCGAACTACACCAATTGGAAATGTTACTTGGATCATGTCGATTGGATGATAGACAAGATCAATGGAAATGTCCGTTGTCTTCTGATGGTTTGTTTCATATGAATATAATTAGAGCCTGTTTTGAGAGCATTGCCTTCTCCCCTCCCCTAATGAAGTCTCAATCATCGAGTGGTTACCAGAAGTTCCTACAAAGGTTTTGTGCTGCATATGGAAGGCTAGCCTCGATCGACTTCCCATGAAGGTTGAATTAGCTAAGAGGGGTATCTCATTGGAATCGACTCTATGTGTTCATTGTATTAATGTGGATGACGCCACCGATCATATTCTCGTTAATTGTCCATATGCAAAGTCTGTCTGGCAGAGTATATTTCACTGGTGTAAAATACATTCAAATCCAATCACGAAAGTAGGAGAAATTATAAGCCTTGCCTCACATTGGGGAAACAGTCCGAAAAAACGAAGAAGATTAATCTGCATTATCTATGGAACATCATGGTGGATCTGGAAATCTCGATGCGATGGTTTGTTCAATTCTAGGCGTATCGCTCCGGCGAGCTTGGCAGAAAACATGAAATCATCGGTGTATACGTGGATTAAGTTCAGGGGATCTAAAAGTACAATTAATTGGTTCGAATGGTGTTATGATCCTTTCATTGGTTTGTAATTTTGTAATCTATCTTATCCCCGTTGGATTCTTTCCTGTATCTGTTTTCTGGCGTCATCTAGCTACTTGTTAGATGGCTTTTTTGTTTTGCTCTTTAATAAAATTTGCCGGTTCCAAAAAAAAAAAAATTTAAGACCACAAAACACCCGGAAAAACCGGTTTATTTCCGTTAAAAAACCGGTCCAAAAATCTGTGTTCAAAATTTTAGAAAATACTCCAAAACCGTCGAATTATTTATAATTAAACCGATTATGAAAAAACGACGACTTTTTACCGGTTCACTTTGTGCACCTCTACATATAACTGTACTTCTAAAAATTTATGATAGTAGTCCTTAAATTTTAATATAAAAATACGTACTAAAATAGTTTTTAACATTTAATTTGTCTATAAGTACCCAGAAAAACTTTGAAAATGGAAGGTCGGTTCTTACGGAATTTGGGTCCACCAATGAGAAAAGCATTATGCAATAGCTTTTCAGAAGCTTCTTTTGACCACTTGAAGCTCTCTACTCTGTTGACCTCTTTCTATTTGAAAGGCCAAGTCTAGGTAGAGTGTGACAACAACACAACACCACTCTCATTTAAAATCGATAAGGAAATGGTGGTTGATTAACAACCTAAGCCGAAGTAGGAATGCAACAACTGATCTTTCTATTGACACATCTTTTGCATGTTTTAGGAGTTAGAAATACGTTTCTTTCCTAAAGGGTTGAGGTTGCAAGAATCTGTTTGAAATATGGTATAGTTTAGGATTAGATTAGGAACAATTCTAATAAAAGCTTGTCTTTATCTGTTTAGATACATATCATGTGTATGTGTTTTAGGTTTTTCAATTGTATAAAAAGACATTCGACCTTCCATTATGAAATCATGTCAATGGAACAAATCATATATTTATATGCCCGTGTTACATAAGTAGGTGGAGACTTTTAGTGACACTTATTTTCCGCACCTTTTTATCGAGGAATAAATTATTAAATGATTTCCACTTCCTTAACATCGTGAGACTGGATAACATTATCGATTGTGAAAAGTATATGTTTACATAAGCCTTATACATCTTTAGTTTGACAATTACCATTTTAAATTTTTAATCGGTCAAAAATTTGGTTCACCAAATCAAATTAATGCCAAGAAAAAATCCAAATACATAGCAAGTGGCATGAACTTGTTCACCACCCTCCATCCATCTCTTATCTTTATGACTTTATCCTATTTGTTGGCGCATTTGGATATACTTGCTCTTTCCATGGTGTTGTGGTCACTTTTTGGCTTGGGTGAAACACTTTATGAGTATTTTTGGTAGTAATCAAATGAATTCTACATAAAGTAGTCATGTGGTACGAGAAAAATGTACTTTTTAATCCTCATCGTCCATATGTTGGTGGTTGTCATGTAGAATCTTTTTCAACTATAAGTGTAACAATTTCTAAACGCTTTTAGTAACAGTTATACATATATTCTAGGAAAAAAAAAAAAAAAAACATAGACCATATAAAAATATATAAGTTTCTTCATGTACATTGAATGCATGTGTGAGTGATTGCTTTCATCCCAGCTTTATGATAATCCAATGAAGTCCCTACAACTAACTAAACGTATAGTGACCCCAATTAGTGATGACAATATTGAATGGTAATCAATAGTGCAAATGATTATATCTTTGATTTCTTTTTTCTTGTTGATGTAGAAATTTTGAAGTATTAGTTTACATATGGATTAATTCGGTTCAACGCTAATTTTATGTATATCTAATATTGTATGTAATTTCGTCAAAGTGTTATCAATATATGTTTTCTGCTATGAAAAATAAACATTTTTGGTTGAATTTAAAGCAATGACTCATATCATATGAACTCAACCGCCAAAATTTGAATTTCACGATTATCATAACATATTAAAAAAACTAGAAAAATGCCTTAGTGTTACTTAGAAAAAAATTTTATATAGTCAAAATATTAATAGATATATATTGTAAAAAATAACTAATTTATTAGCATTAACTATAAAATTATTATTCTTATACTAAAATAAAACGTTGATATAAATCATTGACATTACCTTTAACCATAGGATAAAAATACACATCTATTAGAAAATTGAAAATTAAGAATTTTAATGCAATTATAATAATAGAATGCAATTAAGAAAATAATATTCAAAATAATATGTTTCAAAATATATATTTAATTTATTTTGTATCATAATTATGCTATTCGTAATAACTAAAAAGAAATTATAAACTTAAACACAAATATATCATATCATCAACAAATATCATCTCCAACTCTACTATATCATTTTCATTATTAAGATCGCGCCTTTCCTACATCCTACACAACCACGTATGAATAACTCAATCATCTTTCGATGCATCAAGTTCGCTTATATGAGTATATGTCATCACAATGATGAAATTGCTAATATAAATATAATATTTTCAAAGGTGAATGTTATTGTGAACTAGATTATTATAAAGTATCCTACAAACTTTTGTATATAAATGCTAGATGAAAATTTTATGATTCTTTCTTCATGAGATGCATATGTTTTGTAACCCTATATACTTATGTTTTGACATTTTAAAATCTAAAACGGGGCCTTGTTTCCATAAACATTATATTTTTCCAAAAATACCACAAGTCACTATTCTTTTCAGAGGTGTATAAGTTCGGATCTCACATGAATCCTTTTTTTTCCATGACTAGTGGCTTCAACATTTGTATGGTCTTGTAAAAGTTTGCAACTAGCTTCTCACAACCACATAACATATCCTTAAATACCCTAAGTACTTGATTATATAACATGTCAAGAACATTGCATTCTGATTTTCGGTTTGATAACATGGTGGATGCTTTTAGTATTGAATAGTTTTGATACCCATCCCAAAAATGTTTATCAGCACCTTTTAACTTGTCATAAAATTCCCTCGTGGATGGAATTGGGTCGTATTATTACTAAATTTTTTTATTTATATTTGATGGTCTACTTAAATAAATGAAACTATTATGATGCATATTTTCCAAGACCATTTGAGTGCATCCGATATATAGGGCGTGTTCGGCACGCAGTGTTTTAGGGCTTTTGGGAGCGTTTAGCGTTTAACTTTAGGAAAATACTCGAAAAAAATGAAAAACCCACGTTCGGCAGCAAGAGCGTTTAGCTTTTAATTTTAACAAAACACTCATAATCCAAAAGCTATTTCAATTAGGGGCGTGTTTAGCACGCAGCGTTTGAGAACTTTTGGGAGCGTTTAGCTTTTAGGAGAACGCTTGAAAAAATGATAAAAACTCGTTCAGCAGCAAACGCTTTTAGCTTTTATTTTTAACAAAACGTTCATAATCCAAAAGCTATTTCAATTAGCTTTTGAGAGCTTTTAGCGTTTGACTTTTTGTAACATCCTCTATCTAGGGTAAATAATTTATTGAATAATAGTAATAATAATAATAATTAATAATCATAATAGTTACAATATAACAAATAAATTAATTAACTTATCTTGAAGAAATAATTAATTTAGAGTAATTAATTAAGGGTAAATAAGGAATCTACCATAGGAAGTTCTAGAAGGGGACTTTTATGCAATATTGGAACTTAAGTAGTGGTGAGGAGGGGCTTTATAGCAAATATGAAAGAGTTAGTAGTGCTGGAGGGACTTGATTGCAAATAAGGGAAAATCTTGAGGTTTAAGTTGGGAAAAACCTTACACTCTCTTCTCATTCACGATTTTGAGAGAAGAGAGAGAGCTAGGGACGATTTCAAGTGGGATTCAAAAGGAAGAACTCATTTCCAGCAAGATCTTAGTGAATTGCATCAACCAATTGAAGATTTGAGGTAAGAAATCTAATCTCCATGTTAGAAACCCACCATTTTGGGTAGATCAAGTTCAAATTCGGGTTTCATAGTTGGGGGAGATGAACTCTATGATCCCAAAAAGGTGTAGCATATGAATTCTTATGATTATCTCTTTTCAATGCAATGATTTCATGCTTGGAGAATCATTTGAATGTTGGTTGATACTCATAAACCCTAATTTTTGGGGAAAAACCCATCAATGGGTGAAATCTTAATGACTTGATCAACTTGCATCTTAAATGTGTTCTATGAAGAGCTTAAGTGTTCCTAGTGACTTCAATCCAATGGAAGAAGGAACCTCATGAATCATTGATCAATTGTTTGATTGGAATTGGACATTCCTTGATCTAAGCTTGTGAAGCAAATTGGGATTTGAACATGGATTTGATTCAATGAAGATGTTGTTGGATGATTTGTTTGGACTAAATGATGAGTAATTTGGATAGAAATAATGTCCTTTTGATATCTAGAAGTTTGGGGTAGTGTTAGACTTTGAATTGGACCAAAATGAAGTGAAAATGACCAAAATCGGAGCTGGAACTGGGTAGAGCACGACCCGTGCTGATAGAGCACGACCCGTGCTGTTTGAACCAGTGAATTACACGACCCGTGTAATATATTACACGACCCGTGTAGTTCTCAGACCAGTTTTGGGTACTTTTTGAGTTTGAGCTCTACAGTTTGGGCTTTGGGTTCTGGGACTTAAACTCATTTCTAGACAATGTTTAACTAAGATTTTACTCTTAATTAGTGAAGTTTAACTAGTCTAGAGCTATTAGTAATATTGAATATTATTTCTTGTAGGAGAGGAGTAATCGAAGTGAAGCAAAGAGTAACATCCTACTTTGGGACTTAAGAGAGGTGAGTTACCGAGAGTACACATCCCTCTTTTAACTCTTGTATGTTTTATCTCATTCCATGCATACCTTTATGTGCTAATTGTTGCATAAATCTATGTGTTCATGGCATTCAAGGAGTTGTTTCAAAGATGTTTTTACAAGGAAAATAATACTATAGTTTTGAAAGATGTTTTGAATCATTCCTCCATGCATTTCATAATAGGAGGGGTGGACCGTGTGAACCTGTGACAAAGATGAAATGATTGTCCCGGATTTAGGGAAATCACGGGTTAATACCCAAATGAGTTGTTGTCCCGGATTTAGGGAAAACGTTTCCGACAATAGGAAACCGCATGAGGGATTTGCTAACCCTCATGGGACTAGTGTGGTGGCCACTAGTTCTAGTTTAGCCTATACGGGGATCGGATGACATGCTCCGTGCATGTTATTCGTGAACTTAGGTAGGTGCCACTGTGGTGAGTTGGACTGCTAAGAGATTGACATGGGTTGGAATAGTTGCATTCATGCATCATGCTGCATACCATAACTATCCATTTGTGTAAACTATCAAAATGTTTTAATAAGTTTAAATATGAATAAAATCAGTATTTTTTGGAGATTATCTCGAGTGCTAAGGATTTTCCTTTCACTCATAGCAAGATAATCTCGGGTAACTCACTAGGCATTTCCATTGCCTAACTGTTTTGATGTGTACTCAGGTTAAGGCTAGGAGTTTAAGGCGAGGCGGGAATTCTAGAAGACCACGAGATGTGTGGCCATTTAAACCTTGTTTTTGTACTTGAATTATGATATCTCCTCGCTATACATTATTAAACAACCTTTTGATGTTTTTGGGACCTAATTTCCGCGATGATGAAACTTCTTTTTGAATTAATGAAGTTATTTTAGAAAACAAATGTTTTAAATTATTAACCCTAGCGAGGGGTGTCACAATTTGGTATCAGAGCATCGGTTTAAGTGAACTAGGTACTAGGACTAGTACTTAGACTTAAACTTAAGGTGCTCATGAGTGAGGGTTATGTATTAGTTAACTAATTATATGCCAAGATTAATGTTTATCTTTCTCAGAATGGTGAACACTCGTAGCATGGTTCCGTCGGGTGAAGTTCAAGGAAGTGGGGCAGGTGATGAGGCTCAATCACAACCCATTTCCCTTGCAAGCATTGAGAAGATGATGCTTGACTTAATGGCCAAGCAAGAAGTGAAAATGATTGGTAAGATGAAAGAGTTAATGGAGGATCAGGAAGTACGATTGAGAGACGAAGTGAAGAATTTGTTTGGGGATAACACCGCTTCGGGTGGGCATGATACAAGTAGTTCGTACGATAGTATGCAACATGGACCACCTAGTAACACTGTGTCCCAAGACATGGTAACACCAAGGAGAAGGTGTAGTTTCAAGGACTTCAACTCTTGCAAGCCACCTACTTACAATGGGACTCTAGACCCGGTTGTACTTCACAATTGGGTAATTGAGATCGAAATGGCCTTTTATGCTTGTCAATGCGGTGATGATCAACGCGTGAACTTCGCAATCACTACTCTCAAGGAAACGGCTCTTGAGTGGTGGTTGGAGACTAAAGAAATGACGGAGTTGCATGTGTTGGAGAACTTAACTTGGGATGTATTTTTGGAAAAGATGAAGGAGAGGTTTTGTACTAAAGAAGAGATCCGTGATCTTGAAAGAAAGTTCCTTGACTTGAAGAAAGACAAAATGACTATCACGGAGTACAATGCCAAATTCCGAAAACTTTTGAGCTTTGCTAGAAGGTTGGCTCCGGATGAGGCCACTAAAGTGGATCAATACGTGGGAGGGCTGCCTTGGAATTTTCGACTTAACTTCGAGGCTGCTACTCTTGAAGTTGCCATGAGAAAGGCAAGAAAGATTGAGAAGACATTGGAAGAACGGGACAAAGAGAGACCTCCATTTGCGAACAAGAGGAAGGAAGGTCACGACTTGCGTGGAAAGAGTACAATTGATCAAAAGAAACCAAAATTTGAAGGAAGGAGCAAGAGTGGAGAAACACAAAACAAGAACAAGGATGAAGTGGTGTGCTTTAAATGTGGTGATAAGGGTCACTTTGCTAATGCATGTCCCAAGGGTTTCAAGTGTTATAATTGTGGAGATGTTGGTCACAAAGCAAGTGAGTGTACTTCAAAAGAGAAAGGGGGCAGTGGAGGCGGAAGAAAAGAAGTACCTAGGACTAGAGGAAGGGCTTTTCAAATGACTGAAGAGGAAGCTAGGGAGAAGGCAAATGTGGTGTCAGGTATATTTCTTGTAAACTCTTTACCCGCTTCTATGTTATTTGATTCGGGGGCTACTTATTCTCATGTGTCTCCTAATTTTGCAAAAAGACTACAATTACCTTTTCAAAGACTTAAGTATGAACTAGTGATAGATGTAGCGGGTGGTGCAAGCAAAATTGTGAGTAAAGAGATATCGCATGTGAAGGTGGAGTGTAGTGGGGCAGAATTTTGGGTGGATCTTATACTTCTGGATGTTGGGGGATTTGATGTAGTTCTTGGGATGGATTGGCTTGCAAAGTATGACGCCGAAATTTTATGTTGAAAGAAAATGGTGAGAGTGAAGACATCCAAAGGAGAACCGATTCTTATTTATGGAGACAAAAGAAGAGTGCCCACTAGTGTAATCAACGTGATGAAAGCAAGAAGATGTTTGAGGAAGGGTTGTCAAGCTTATTTAGCGTATGTGGTAGACTCCGTAAAGGAAAAGAAGACTTTGGAGGATATTGAAGTAGTACGAGATTATCCCGAGGTTTTCCCCGATGATCTACCCGGTTTGCCACCGGATCGTCAAGTGGAATTTCGTATCGACTTGGTACCCGGAACTGCGCCTTTAGCCAAGGCTCCGTATCGTTTAGCACCCGCGGAATTGAAAGAGTTGATGACTCAATTACAAGAGCTTCTTGATAAAGGTTTCATTAGGCCTAGCTCTTCCCCTTGGGGAGCTCCAATCTTATTTGTGAAGAAAAAGGATGGCTCCATGAGAATGTGCATAGATTACCGGGATCTCAACAAAGTGACTATCAAGAACCGGTATCCTCTACCTCGTATTGACGATTTATTTGATCAATTGCAAGGTGCGGGTTACTTTTCGAAAATTGATCTTCGGTCGGGTTATCATCAATTGAAGGTAAAAGATGAAGACGTGGAGAAGACGGCCTTTCGAACAAGATATGGGCATTTTGAGTTTCTTGTAATGCCTTTCGGGCTAACAAATGCGCCCGCAGCTTTCATGGATCTCATGAATCGGGTGTGTAAACCGTTCCTTGACAAGTTTGTGATCGTGTTTATTGATGACATCCTCGTTTACTCAAGGTCGGAGGCGGAGCATAAAGAACATTTGAAGTTGGTACTCGAAACTCTGAAAAGAGAGAACTTGTATGCAAAGTTTTCCAAGTGCGAGTTTTGGATCGGGGAAGTTCAATTTCTTGGGCATGTAGTGAATAAAGATGGAATTAAAGTGGACCCGGCAAAGATTGAAGCGGTAATGAATTGGGAGAAACCGAAGAATCCAACCGAAATAAGAAGTTTTCTTGGATTGGCGGGATATTATAGACGGTTTATAGAAGGGTTTTCCAAGATTGCATGTCCGTTGACTTCGTTGACCAAGAAGAAGGAGAAGTTTGTATGGACCAGCAAACAAGATAAGGCATTCGAGTTGTTGAAAAATAAGTTGTGTGAAGCTCCTATTTTGTCCCTTCCGGAGGGCACCGAAGATTTTGCGGTTTATAGTGACGCGTCGGGTTTGGGCATCGGATGTGTTCTTACTCAGAGAGGAAAAGTTATCGCGTATGCGTCACGTCAATTAAAGGAGCACGAGTTGAATTATCCCACTCATGATAAGGAGTTGGCGGCAGTGATTCATGCATTGAAAATTTGGAGGCATTACCTTTATGGCACTCAATGCAAACTCTTTACGGATCACCAAAGCTTGCAATATTTATTTAGTCAAAAAGACTTAAACGCGAGACAAAGACGGTGGATTGAAGTGTTCAAGGATTATGATTGTGAGATCCTTTACCACCCGGGTAAAGCGAACATTGTGGCGGATGCTTTGAGTAGAAAAGAAATTAGTGAGAAAAAGAGAGTTAAAGCATTAAGAATTGAAGTGGTATCCACACTAGTTGACATGTTGAAGAATGTTCAAGAAAAAGCTCAAGAAGAGGGTAACATTAAAGAAGAAAGACTTGGCAAGTCGGTGATTTTTGAGGAAAATTCTCACGGGTTGAAAACATTTCAAAGTCGTGTTTGGGTACCATTGTATGGTGGAAAAAAAGAACTAATTCTTGATGAGGCCCATAAGACCAAATATTCCATTCATCCCGGGTGTACAAAAATGTATATGGATTTGAAGCGTTTGTATTGGTGGCCGACCATGAAAGTGGATATTGCAAAGTATGTCAACAAGTGTTTAACGTGTTCCTTAGTGAAAACCGAGCATCAAAGACCTTATGGGTATCTCGAGCCATTGGAGGTCCCGGAATGGAAGTGGGAAAAGATCACTATGGATTTTGTTACCAAATTACCGCGAACAAGAAGTGGTCATGATATGATTTGGGTCATTGTGGACCGGTTGACTAAAAGTGCATTATTTCTTGCGACGAGAGAAACATGGCCTGTTGATAAGTTTGCAGAACTATATAGGGATGAAGTCATTCGTAGGCACGGAGTGCCATTATCCATTGTGTCGGATTGGGACAGTCGGTTTACATCACATTTTTGGAAAAGCATGCAGGAGGTATTGGGAACCAAGTTATGTTTGAGTACGGCTTATCATCCTCAAACCGACGGGCAAAGTGAGAGGACGATTCAAACGCTTGAGGATATGCTACGTGCTTGTGTGTTGGATTTTGGGGGAAGCTGGGATAGACATCTTCCTTTGATTGAGTTTTCTTACAACAATAGTTACCATTCATCCATAAAGATGGCTCCATATGAAGCTTTGTATGGAAGAAAGTGTAGATCACCTTCATGTTGGTTACAAGCGGGAGAAAAGGTGTTGGTGGGGCCTAGTTTGATTCAAGAAACCGCGGAAAAAGTGGAGGTGATTAGGGAACGGATGAAGGCGGCCCAAAGTAGACAAAAGAGTTATGCCAATTTGAAGAATCGACCCATGACATTTCAAGTGGGAGATCAAGTGTTACTTAAGGTGTCACCTTGGAGAGGAATCATACGTTTTGGGAAAAGAGGAAAGCTTAATCCAAGGTATATTGGACCGTTGAATGTGTTAGAGAAGATTGGAAAACAAGCTTATAGACTTGAGTTGCCACCGGAGTTGTATGGAATTCACAATGTTTTCCACGTGTGTTATCTTAAGAAGTGGCTTGGGGATAAGGTCGACTTCCTACCTTTAGAGGAAATTCGGGTGGATGAAAACAAGAGACTTATAGAAGAACCGGAGGAGATTTTGGATAGAAAAGTTAAAAAGCTAAGGAAGAAAATGATCGAGCTGGTTCTTGTCAAATGGAAGCATTCGTCGGGAGCAAATCTCACGTGGGAAACGGAAGAGGAAATGCGGAAGAGGTATCCACATCTCTTTGGAGAAGCCGAGATTCCGAGGACGGAATCTTCTTAAGGGGAAGGTAATTGTAACATCCTCTATCTAGGGTAAATAATTTATTGAATAATAGTAATAATAATAATAATTAATAATCATAATAGTTACAATATAACAAATAAATTAATTAACTTATCTTGAAGAAATAATTAATTTAGAGTAATTAATTAAGGGTAAATAAGGAATCTACCATAGGAAGTTCTAGAAGGGGACTTTTATGCAATATTGGAACTTAAGTAGTGGTGAGGAGGGGCTTTATAGCAAATATGAAAGAGTTAGTAGTGCTGGAGGGACTTGATTGCAAATAAGGGAAAATCTTGAGGTTTAAGTTGGGAAAAACCTTACACTCTCTTCTCATTCACGATTTTGAGAGAAGAGAGAGAGCTAGGGACGATTTCAAGTGGGATTCAAAAGGAAGAACTCATTTCCAGCAAGATCTTAGTGAATTGCATCAACCAATTGAAGATTTGAGGTAAGAAATCTAATCTCCATGTTAGAAACCCACCATTTTGGGTAGATCAAGTTCAAATTCGGGTTTCATAGTTGGGGGAGATGAACTCTATGATCCCAAAAAGGTGTAGCATATGAATTCTTATGATTATCTCTTTTCAATGCAATGATTTCATGCTTGGAGAATCATTTGAATGTTGGTTGATACTCATAAACCCTAATTTTTGGGGAAAAACCCATCAATGGGTGAAATCTTAATGACTTGATCAACTTGCATCTTAAATGTGTTCTATGAAGAGCTTAAGTGTTCCTAGTGACTTCAATCCAATGGAAGAAGGAACCTCATGAATCATTGATCAATTGTTTGATTGGAATTGGACATTCCTTGATCTAAGCTTGTGAAGCAAATTGGGATTTGAACATGGATTTGATTCAATGAAGATGTTGTTGGATGATTTGTTTGGACTAAATGATGAGTAATTTGGATAGAAATAATGTCCTTTTGATATCTAGAAGTTTGGGGTAGTGTTAGACTTTGAATTGGACCAAAATGAAGTGAAAATGACCAAAATCGGAGCTGGAACTGGGTAGAGCACGACCCGTGCTGATAGAGCACGACCCGTGCTGTTTGAACCAGTGAATTACACGACCCGTGTAATATATTACACGACCCGTGTAGTTCTCAGACCAGTTTTGGGTACTTTTTGAGTTTGAGCTCTACAGTTTGGGCTTTGGGTTCTAGGACTTAAACTCATTTCTAGACAATGTTTAACTAAGATTTTACTCTTAATTAGTGAAGTTTAACTAGTCTAGAGCTATTAGTAATATTGAATATTATTTCTTGTAGGAGAGGAGTAATCGAAGTGAAGCAAAGAGTAACATCCTACTTTGGGACTTAAGAGAGGTGAGTTACCGGGAGTACACATCCCTCTTTTAACTCTTGTATGTTTTATCTCATTCCATGCATACCTTTATGTGCTAATTGTTGCATAAATCTATGTGTTCATGGCATTCAAGGAGTTGTTTCAAAGATGTTTTTACAAGGAAAATAATATTATAGTTTTGAAAGATGTTTTGAATCATTCCTCCATGCATTTCATAATAGGAGGGTGGACCGTGTGAACCTGTGACAAAGATGAAATGATTGTCCCGGATTTAGGGAAATCACGGGTTAATACCCAAATGAGTTGTTGTCCCGGATTTAGGGAAAACGTTTCCGACAATAGGAAACCGCATGAGGGATTTGCTAACCCTCATGGGACTAGTGTGGTGGCCACTAGTTCTAGTTTAGCCTATACGGGGATCGGATGACATGCTCCGTGCGTGTTATTCGTGAACTTAGGTAGGTGCCACTGTGGTGAGTTGGACTGCTAAGAGATTGACATGGGTTGGAATAGTTGCATTCATGCATCATGCTGCATACCATAACTATCCATTTGTGTAAACTATCAAAATGTTTTAATAAGTTTAAATATGAATAAAATCAGTATTTTTTGGAGATTATCTCGAGTGCTAAGGATTTTCCTTTCACTCATAGCAAGATAATCTCGGGTAACTCACTAGGCATTTCCATTGCCTAACTGTTTTGATGTGTACTCAGGTTAAGGCTAGGAGTTTAAGGCGAGGCGGGAATTCTAGAAGACCACGAGATGTGTGGCCATTTAAACCTTGTTTTTGTACTTGAATTATGATATCTCCTCGCTATACATTATTAAACAACCTTTTGATGTTTTTGGGACCTAATTTCCGCGATGATGAAACTTCTTTTTGAATTAATGAAGTTATTTTAGAAAACAAATGTTTTAAATTATTAACCCTAGCGAGGGGTGTCACACTTTTGATTTTTATAATATTTGACACTTCTAAAAGCTAACAGCTGCTTTTACCGAACACTTTTGCAGTAATAAAAGTTACAGCTAACCGCTAACCGCTACCAGTTTCCAGCTAACCGCTAACCTCTTACAGCTAACCACTACCAGCTACCAGCTAATTTTCCCAAACACGCCCTAGCTTTGAGAGCGTTTAGCGTTTAACTTTTGATTTTTATATTATTTTACACTTCTAAAAGCTAACACCTGTTTTTGCCGAACACTTCTGCAGTAATTATATATATATATATATATATATATATATATATATATATATATATATATATATATATATATATATATATATATATAACTCTTATAATAAAGGTCATCCAAATGAATGTGGTTAAAGATATGCCTCAATCTTGCACCATATTCATTTGAAACTCTCATCTCTTCAACTTCTTCTAATTAATTGTTTATTTAAATGCAATATTTTTCCTATATAAGAGCAGTATTTTCATCATTGGTTACATGCATTTTCTTCTCTCCTTTTTCTATCGTTGTTATCTGAATGTATGAAGATGGAAATGAAGGTTCAAGAGATCAATAGGCATCAAATCTCTAAAAGGCACGTATGAATATCAAAGTTTTGAAAGTCTATAAGCTATTTGAGTTATTTCTCTGATTCAATTTATATTCACCTCTTTTTCTTTCCCTTTTATTTAGATTTCAAGAAAATATTTATGGTTGTACATCTAGATTCAAGAGAAATTATATTTCAATTTATTTGTTAAATATATTAAAGATGTTTGTTTTTAGTTTGTAATATCATATATAATTGTTTGATTGAGTTTCGTCGTAGAGTATGTATATAACATAATATTGTTATTGGTGAATATTTTACTCAAGTATGTATAATTGTTATAATATGACAACATGGCAATGTGTCAAATTTCAATATAGTATAAAATTGTCGCAAAAGAAATGAAAATAGATTTTAATTATTAATTCATCATTATTAGTTTGTAATTTTTTTTGGTTATATTTTAAACATTTGTTGATAATGGATGTATCTCGTACATTCATATGTTAATGATGATTTTTATATAGACGATGGAAGAGGCGGTTTGACTACAATGTCAACAACAATATAACAACAAAACATAAATACACGAGCTTAATCCTAAAAAATAATGTGCAACGAAATAAAACAATAAACGTATACGTAGAAGAATTTACAATCATGAAATTATAACAACTAAAGAAGAACTCATGTGCATTTCCCAAGTATTCTGATCCATAAACAAATGCAAAATCTCCATGAATATATCAGTATAAAGTAGTAAACAAATAAATAGACATATATAATAACTATAGTTAAATTCTTAATAATAGATTTGTAGGTTTTTACATAATCTATTAGTTCCTCCCTTTTTTACAATGATATAATATTTTTTATATGGTTGGTTCATAATACTAATGAATAAAATATACACACATTTCCTACAATGAAATACATTAAACACCTACCAAATTTCTATTGTCAAATAACTTTTGACACATTAATTTGATAGTCATATTGTAGAAAACATAGAGACTGTGTAAATTTACTTTGAAAGAAATATACAAAAATAAGTTATAACATAAAAATTCAAAAGATAGAAATAACATATTATTAAATTTATTAATGTTAAAAAGATTCTAACATAAAGATTCTAATATAATATGATGCTAAGATGTTCATATTATTTATTTAATTAACTAAACATGATTTCAATATTTCAAGCATATTTAATTAAGTATCATAAGTATCAATTAAATACCATAACTAGAAAAAAAAACATATTCAATTGTAGTAGTTTAATGTAAAATAACCCGTAGTTAAAATTTGAAGAGTTGTAATATTAGATAAAACATCAATACAATTTACTAACTGTTTTTTGAAGATGTATACTCTTAGTTTGAAATATTCATAATTGGTTCATTAATGTAATATAATTGCACATAAAATAAAACGTTCTACCTATACTTTAATATTTTATAACTCCTTAATAACAATAATAAGTAGTTTTTGAAAGTGTTCTACAACTCCTTAATAACAATAACTGGTTTTTAACTTAATTGACAAGAATAATAATAATGTATTGTAATATAAAAATA
The DNA here is from genome assembly GCA_023525715.1 of Cichorium intybus. NCBI lineage: Eukaryota > Viridiplantae > Streptophyta > Magnoliopsida > Asterales > Asteraceae > Cichorium > Cichorium intybus. Next base: position 16,736,342 of record CM042017.1, on the reverse strand, counting down.
TAAATTACATTACATTACCTTAAAAATGGTAGTTATTATAAATAATAGTTATGATCAAAATTAAAAGATGGTAAATTAAGTAAACTTTAAATTAACTAATCAACACAATAGTTAAAAATAACTCTAAGTCGAGAATTATATTTAATTGTATTCAAGCACAAGCCGCGGCTAGCGGCCATCGAGTAATAAGATTGTAATATATGTTTATATTATCGTATTGTTCAAAATAGTTATTTTATGTATCAATTGAATGTAAAAATTATTATTTCATAGTTAATGTTAATGACAAAGTTTTAGATACATAATTTTAACATACGCAACGTACGGAACATCGCCTACTATATATATATATATATATATATATATATATATATATATATATATATATATATATATATATATATATATATATATATATATAGAGAGAGAGAGAGAGAGAGAAAGAGAGAGAGAGAGAGAGATGTTTAAATGAGAAATCTTAAAAAGTTGATAACCGTGAGAACCAATCTTGGGCTTTGACACATTTATTGGAAGATTATGTATTATAATGGGTTAATTAATATGAATGTATTGTAGACGATAAACCTCACAGTCCTATTAATCTTCTAATGGTTTTTAATTGAATATATATATATATATATATATATATATATATATATATATATATATATATATATATATATATATATATAACTTCAAATGAGACCATGTAAATTTTGTGAGACCGGGAGACTCAATCCAAGCCACTATTTTAGAGATCAAAAAATTAAAATAGGCTAAAATAATGAGAATTTTCAAAAAAAATAAATTTTCTACTTATTTTCGCTACTTATTCTATTTAAAAAATTTTAAAAATAAAAAAAATTCGAAAAAAAACCTGGAAAAATCGAAAAAATATTCTAGTAGAATATTGCTGGATGTTGCATATTTTAATAGAATATTACACAAACTAGTGTAATATTCTACTAGAATATGAAAAAACGCTAATTTTTTTATTTTTATTTAATTTTTTTTGAATAAAAAAATAACGAAAATAATAAATAAATACATTTTTTTCAATTTGTTTCATTTATTTTGAACTTTTTAATTTTTTTTACACCCAAAATGAGTGGCTAGGAATACGTCTCCCGATTCCACGAAATAAATATAATGGTCTCATATGAACTTAACAATATATATATATATATATATATATATATATATATATATATATATATATATATATATATATATATATATATATATATATATATATATATATATATATATATATATACTCAAAACCATAAAAACGATTTTAGTAATTTACTTTTTATGTTATTTTAAAAAAGATCTTCTAAATAAAAAAGAAAAAAGAAAATGAGATAATATGATTAGGTACGGCGTTATCCTTGAAAAAGTGTATAATGACAATAAATAATCAAATCTTGAAAATTGACATGTATTTAGTGCGTGGTTACTATCATAATCATGCATCCTTAACAATGACCTTTGTCGCAATAAATAAATAAATCATTTTATACCAAGTTCACATAAAATGATCTACCAGAAACTCTAAAGCACCGTTTAAGGTATATTTTTGCATGTTCAGATTGGACCGATTCAAAAGTAATTTTAATCACGATGAAGATAGACAACACGTCCAATAAAGACACGTTTTTTAATTTGGCTTCCGTTAAATAAAAAGTTTTATAAGTATTAATAGAAATAGTTTATTATCCAAAAAATATAAAAATAAAAGAAATTTTTAAAGATATTGTTGTCTTTTGGACTTGGTATAAGAATCCAGCATATAACTTAGGGCGTGTTCGGTAAAATTAGCTGGTAAGGGGTAGCAGTTAGCGGTTAGCTAGATGATGATAGCGGTTAGCTGGTAGCTGTGACTTTTATTAGTGCAGAAGTGTTCGGCAAAAGCAGCTGCTAGCTTTTAGTAGTGTAAAATAATATAAAACTCAAAAGTCAAACAATAAACAATAAACGCTCCCAAAAGTTAATTGAAATAACTTTTGGATTATGAGCGTTTTGTTAAAAATGAAAGCTAAAAGCTATTGCTGTCGAACGAGGTTTTTTCAATTTTTTTTTGAACATTTTCCTAAAAGCTAAAAGTTAAATGTTAAACGCTCCCAAAAGCTTTCAAATGTTGCGTGCCGAACACGCCTTAATCTCAAATGTACAATTATGAATGATTATGGGCGTGTTCGGCAAAATTAGCTGGTAGCTGGTAGTGGTTAGCTGTAAGCGGTTAGCGATTAGCGGTTAGCTGGAAGCTGGTAGCGGTTAGCGGTTAGCTGGTAGCTGTGATTTTTATTACTGCAGAAGTGTTCGGCAAAAGCAGCTGTTAGCTTTTAGAAGTATAAAATAATATAAAAATCAAAAGTCAAACGCTAAATGCTCTCAAAAGCTACATGAAATAGCTTTTGGATTATGAGCGTTTTGTTAAAAGTAAAAGCTAAAAGCTCTTGCTGCCGAAAGAGGTTTTTTCATTTTTTTCGAGCGTTCTCCTAAAAGCTAAACGCTAAACGCTCCCAAAAGCTCTCAAACGCTGTGTGCCGAACACGCCCTATGAAAATATGAAAGTCAAGGTTATAATCAATTAACAAATTCTTATAAGATTGAATGGTGTGTGGAATTAATATGCAGATGGTATTTGACGTAGAAATCGATCACTACTAGAAAAAATGCTTTTCATGACAGACAATGCCTGTCGTAAATGGTCATAGATGACAGACAAATGTCTGTCATTGAAAGCCCTGTCATAAATCAAAAGATGACATGAATTTGTCTGTGATAAATTTATGATAGACATTTATGACATACATTTACGACGCAGAATGTCTGTCGTAAATGTGTAAAGATGACAGACAAGGTCTATCATTGAAGCCACTGTCATAAATCTAAGATGACATACATTTGTCTGTCATAAATTTATGACAGACATTTACTAATATTCAAATTAAATCACATTTAATTTCTCATAATACCAAATAAAATGTCATACACAAAAATACAATCCATGACACAAAATATAATATATCAAATACAAAGAATTCAATGGTAAATAAATTTAAATGCATTGCTATTATAGCTTACAAATTCCTACAATCCATAACCAATGTAAGTACATTGGTACAATAGGTAAAGGAATGTAAGTATCTTTCTATATTTTCCATTATACTATTGGGGGTTAGGGCGACTCGGAGTTTGGCTCTCACTTGAATCTGAAAGTTATATCTTTATTCTTTTCCTACATGCATTTCCCATAGTTAGTTATAAGTAGAATACCCAATATTAAATAGAGAAGAGCTCTAAGATCCGAGTATGACTCAATAGTCCGCTTCAGACCCTCCTACAATAAAACCCAAATAATAATAAATTAAACCATAAGTTACATTTTTGGTCCCTGAGTTTGTTCTAAAAATGGCACTTTTAGTCCCTAATAGTTTCCTCTTGCAAATTTGGTCCCAGACTTTGTTCAAAGTTTATTTTTCAATACTTCCTTCTTGTAATTCTGGTTCCTATATCATTACCACATTTCAAATAGGCACCAAAATTGCAAGAGAAAACTATGTAGGACCAAAACTGAAATTCTTGAACAAACTCAGAGGCAAAAAATGTAATTAAAATGGAAAGGACCTGAAGGGGGACAATGGGGCCATATCCAAGACAATCGTTTGCTTTTGTTGAACTAAAAGTTCTGTTGCAAGTCAAAAGTCTGATTCTTGAAGGGGTTAACTGTGGTACTTTCATTCCATAATGGCTTAAAATGTTGTAAGTACGTTCCACCATTTTTGCAATAGGCATCATGACAGACGCCGGAATCCTGATTCTTGGCCTGCAAACTACATAAAATCAGAAATAAAGACAAAGTGCTACTTAATCTTACCATCTAAGGAAATTAATAAGAATAATACCTCTCATAACCAAGGCCAACAAGAATAAGTGATATGAACTCCCTGGTTCCATGTTGGTTATAAAGTAAAGCCTGAAAAATGACATCAAATAATTAGATTTTTAAGTCGAATATCTAAAGTTATAATATAGATGCGAAACACAATTTGCACATTTGGGACCACTATGTATTATAGCAACAAAGTAACTTTTAACTTGGAATTACTGGAGTTAAATTTGGAGGGTTTTGCTATTTAGCCACTAATACTTTAATTTTACCAATCAAACCAAGTAACTTTTAACATGGTTTTGCTATTTAGCCACTGAAGTTAGAGCTCTTTCAGCACATACATGAGCATGTGCAACTAACTATGTATTCTATAAATGAAAGTAGGATGCTAAGATAATCAATATTTCAAACATGTAATGATTAATTAATTGAAATAAATAGAAGTACAAATGTAGCATACTATGATACTCAATTAAACGAAAGCATGATGTTGTAATAGAAGAAAGTAAGATGCTAAGATAATCAATGATTCAAACCTATATGATTATTTAACTGAATTAAATAGAAGTAAAAAGTAGGATGCTATGATAGGGACTTCTATAAAGTAAAACTATTGGGTGGGTGGGGCTAGATAGGTACTTCTATAAATCTATATTAATAACTTCAAACATTGTATTCACAACTACCTGAATGAAATGCTCAACTCTATCCAGCATGACCAGAGTGTTAGGATTTCTTGAAACTTTTAGTAAAAATCAGAAAATGAAAGACTATTGCAAACTGATTATAAAATATTCAAAGAAACATAATTTCAATAAATTACATACGTCACCCGAGTCACTAAGATACCCACTCATTGCAGTAAACTCCCTTCTATACACTTGCATCAGTAGACTTATAGCACCCTAAAATTACATAAAAGAAAAACTATACCTATTAATGTAAAATACAATTTTATCATAAAATAATTACTACCTTGAAAGATGTTCATACCTCTCGAATCTCTAAATTTGGCATATGAGGAAGAAAGTCGTTGCCCACAAAAAAGCTAAGAAATACAAAATCATCCGGTAAACACATAAAAACTTTAATTATTTTATAATTGTGAAAGAAAATAAAAGATGAAGGATCATAAATAAACCTTTGTATACTACCAACCGGGACTGTGGTTCAATCTACATTGTATAAAATAATTAATTTAGTCATTTTATGATTTATATCAAACAATATGATAAATAAATCAAAGAATCTTACTGCTTCAGCAACATCTTTAGCAGCCCTAAATCGACAAGACCTTTGTTGATTCATATTAGCTCTGGGGGCCACACTATTTGTTAAAATGGAAGTGGATAGAGGTGATAGCTAATATCAAATTGGAATAAATGTTAAGAGATTGTAGCTTGATAGGTTTAGTGGTTTACCTATTGCCATGTACAGAATCTTTCTTGGTCGCACCAATGAGAAGAGATGATTAATGTAGTCAAATATCGACTTGGATACATCATCATATGTAGCTGGAGCAGGCTGCAATACCAGGAGATCAAATTGGATTAGTTGCCATTGTTAGATGATAAGAGGTTAAAGTTTACACCATGCTTCGTATATTAAATAGAGATAGTAGTGTTAAACTCAATAAAATCCATCAATTTTTGCATTTGAAAAGTAGTAGTTGAGCTAGATAGACATACTTTTGTTTTTAGAACAGAGGCATTAGGCATATGAAATTTTACAAATCAACAGTGAAGTACCTTTCCTTCCGGGTGAAAACACGGGTGAATAATTCCGTTCATGTCCAAGTACATATTATCAAACTCCATGTTGTTAACGAATGAGGAGGGTGAAGATCTAGGGCAATTTCCTTGTGATACGAAGGAGAAGGGTAAAGATCTAGGGCAACCAGTTGATTGAACGACAAAACAGGGGCAGGGAGGAGCAGGGGAGGGGTAGAGCAGCGGAGCGACGGTGCCGGGGAGAAACTCGATCCAAAATCTCGAATTCGAAGCCGGATTTCTATCTAAATGTTCTTCGTTTCCCGCTTGAGGATTTTCTGGTTCCAAATGATTGACTTGGATGTTTTTCGTGCAACAATCGGTTGATTGAACGGTGAAGTAGGGGCGAAGCGGAGTGAGGGAGGGGTAGAGCAGCGAAGAGACGATGCAGAACCAGGCAGAGTGGCTAATCACCTTTGTGAGGCGTTGTTGGCATAACACCAGCGAAGTGGTGGAGCACTAACCCTATATAGCCGATCAACCAGATTTCCTTTTTGTGATTGGGTTTGTATGTGATAGTGTTTTGAAAACGAAGATAGAAGGCACGATATCGCACCATGTAGGACAGCATGAGCGGGAGTCGAGGAAGAGAGGTCGAAATGGTGTGAAATTTGAGGACCTTTTAAATTTTTGAGGGGAAGATAAGAGGGAAATTATCGCGCCTGTTTTGTCTTTTGTTTTTCATTTTTGACATTAATTCATGACGGGCAATTTCGAACGTCATAAATTTTTATATTTTATTACAATATTTTATGATAGACAGTTATGTATGTCGTAAGTTACGAAAGATGACAGAATTTTATGACAGACATTTTGTCTGTCATCGTTTGTCTGTCATTAAATACCCTTTTTCTAGTAGTGGATGTTGGCAGCCTATACTGGGCCCCATTGGTTATATCTCCCAATGACATCTCCCACCGGCATTGTAAGTAGTTTTTTCCTCCTCAACTCTCTCTCCCTCTCCCCTTCTCTTCCATCAACATCATTGTATTGTAATAACATCAAAATGACATAGCATGGTAGAGCTTAGGTGGAGTGGATGTCACTACACCACTCCTTATAATCTAAGATTCTATATAATGACTCTAGTTTTAGTATTGTACATACAATAATTAAGTATAGTGATTGGCATAATATTATATTATAGAGAAAAAGACTAAAATAGCTTAATCACATAAACTTTTACCTTAATATAGTCAAATATTAGTAAATTTCTCATTGTAGCCAAAGAAATCGCAGATGGACTAATTTCACATGCGATCTTGCCTCAAGACCTAAGATTTCCTCATTTTCTCCTTAAGAACTGCGATTTCGTCATCTAGTACAAAATAAATAAAAAATTCGGACCTGCATGCATTTTGAGGAAGTCACCACCTGGGATTTCCTCTCTGTCACCTACAATTTCCTTTTTGCCATATGCAATTTCTCTTTTTGGCACCTGCTTTCATGCATAAAAAACTTGTAGTCTATGCATCAAAACTTGTACCTCATTTTTTCATTGATTTTGGTAGACATTTATCTCTAAATGCAGGTCAAAAATATTCTTCTTGGATTGTCGTAAGTATTTTAAATATGTAGATTTGTAGATGTTTAATCGTTTTTAGTTACAAGTTATATGTTCTAAAATGTAGATTGGCGACTGTACAAGTTTTTATGAATAGGGTACAATTTTTTATGCATGAAATCATAGGTGCCAAAAAGGGAAATCGTAGGTGGCAAAGGGAAAGAACATGTGGAAACTAAAACATACAACTAGGGACACTTTTATACATCAAATACAACCCTTATAACTCAATCAAACTTTTGAATCATATGAAATAATATAACCCCAAATCCTAGAGTTCTTGAGCTGCAAACATGAATTCTTGATTTCAACCACTTCTAATGGTTGGGTAAAGTTCCTTTGATGATTGGAACACGGTTTAGAGGTTGGAATCATGAGAGTAACCTCAACCATCCACTGAATTTCAAACTCACCCACACCTCTCGACACAAGGTGGGTTAATTAGCTTAGAAATATGAAGTTCCTACCTTGAATTGCTTGGGAATTACCAATTCCAAACTTATTCCTTCAAGTCAACTTCAATTTCACGAGAACCTTCAAGAAACGAGTTGGGTTTCTTCCCCTGGGGGTATTTCACTTTTCTAATGGGAAGGAATAGAAGGTTCCTCCTATTTATACTTTCATACTTAGCACAAATGACCATTTGGCCCTTTTAGTTTCCACTTTGTTCACAATTGACCCAAAATTCCTAATATTTCATTTATGGTTTTAATTCTTACAATCTTACCACAATGACATAATATCTTTACATAAAAGTCACTCATAGGTTCAAAAGACCAAATTGCCCTTTTTACAACTTTCTACTATCAAAAATAAGATATAACAAAACTAAATATCGCTTAGGTTATAATACAACTTATTTGCTAATAATTCCTGTGTTCTCACATTCACCCATCTTTAAGAGGATTTCGTCGTGAAATGGGAGTGTTCTCACCTATTTATATTTTCCTAGTTTCAAGGAATGACACTTTGGTCCCTCAACTTTCATAATTTATGTTTTAGGCACAAAACTCTCTTTATTTCTTAGAACTTTTAAGTCTTAGAGTTTTGCCCCGCTTCTAAATTTCTTTTACATATTAAAAATATTCTAACACATAAGAATCTTATTATGAGGTTAGATATTTTAAAATGACGAAAATGTCCTTTTTGCTTATTTTACAATTTTCATTAATCTTTAACTCTTTATTCTTTATAATTCATACATATACTTTCATTCTATCTCATTTACTTCATTATAATGAAAATATGTATCTTTTCACTTTGTAATAACAATTGAATAATTATCAAAATACCATTTTCTCAAATATTTGAATAATTACTTATTAATTATTCATTTACTTTTTACTTTCCAATTATGTATATTTTGGGTCCTTACAAAAAATATATTTTCTTTAAATATGGAAAATATTTCTTTACAAAATTTTCTTTTTTCAACTTTCTTTTTATTTGTTTTAATTTTTACTTTTTTCACAGTTCAATTTTCTTTTTACAAATTTCTCTTATCTTTTTTTAACTTTGTTTTATATGTTTATTAAATCTTAATTTTTTATAATATGTTTTCTAAAACTTATGCTTTTTTAGAAAAGTACTTCGTTTACGTCTTTTTATTTTACAATTTTGTGTTTTATGAATTTTTTTATTATAAAATTACTTTTTAACAACTTATTTTATATTCCCCGTCTCTTTTGAATTTGTTTCTATATGAAATTTAAAATTTTATATATTTAGAAAAAATATTTTTTAACTTCTTTTATATTTTTTACAGTTCTTTTTTATGAATTTGTTTTTACAAAATTACTTTATTATTTTTTAGTTTTCCATTGAAAAATTTACTTTTTTATATGTATTTTATGTACATAGGATTGTAAAAACATGAAAAAAAATTCTATATATCATTTTTTACAAACCTAAAATGCACTCTAATGTAAAATAATCATAGTGTAAATTATGTCTTGCATATTATGCATACATAAATTTTCCTCCACCTCCATGGTGTGCTTCCTATGGTTTGCAGACAATTTCAAAACTTTAAAATCATCTAGGTCGCTTCCACATGTTAATATAAGGTAATGTTAGATAATGGGAATTGTCAAAAATACACCCCTATTTCACTAAAAATACAACTCTATTCAAAGTCAATGGTTTTATATTTGTTGATATTGCATTGTTTTCTGGAAAAATCATATATGATTGGTTGAAAATACTTTGACTTTTATTAAATGTTTATCTAGGGTTTATCTTTAGTAGCACCCTAGATAATAAGGCTAATCATAATATTAACACATGATTATAGGAAATGTGGCAAATCAGTCAACTTTTCGGTATTTCTCCTAATGTTAGATAACAAGGACAATCATAAATTCATAATATCATCACATGATTATAGGACATATAGCAAATGACTCAACTCTTTTAAGTATTTCTTGAAATGACCATGATAAATATGAGTTTATTTTGAATTTCCAATATATATATATATATATATATATATATATATATATATATATATATATATATATATATATATATATATATATATATATATATATATAGGGTTAGGATCCGGTAGGAACCCAAAATCCGATAGGAACCGCGAGGACTCTTCTCGTCCAATCATTCTCATAAGGGCAATAACGTCAAAACGTCTTCCTTCGACGTGACGCAATCACGTGCGACGCACGTCCACGGAACGAAAATACGAACTAGAGGATTTAAGTGGGTTTTTTTTCAACGTGATTTAAGTGAGTTTTTTTTTTTCGTTTTTTTTTATTTTTTCGTTTTTTTTTATTTTTTTATTTTTTATTTTTTATTTATTTTTTTTTCAAAAAAAATTATTTTTTTTCAAAATTTTTTTTATTTTCGATTATACTCGGTTTTTAGTGTTTTATTTTTTTTTAATTTTTTATTATTTTTTTTAATTTTTTATTTTTTTTAATACTACGGTACTCGATTTTTATTTTTTTTATTGTTTTTTTGTTTTTTTCATTTTTTATCTATATTTTTTAATTTTTAATATTTTTTAATCTTAATTTTAACTTTTTTTTTCGTATCTTTAATTTAATCATTTTGGATCATGATATTTTTAATCATAACATTTTGGATCATATATTTTTGGATTACAACATTTTTTATCATAGTTTTTTTGCATCTTGGATCATAAGTTTTGAATCATTTTGTCGTTGTATCTTTTTTTAACTCATTTTGGATCATAACGACTGTTGGATCTTGAATCATAACGAATTTTGGATCTTGGATCATAAATTTTGAATCATAACACATATTTTGGCTTTAATATTTTTGGATCATATGTATTTTTTTGCTATTTTGATGAGTTTTTTTACTTAAAAATATAAAAATGAACACGAAAAAAAATCTTTTTTCAAAAAATCTTTTTGCAAACTTATTAATATAATATCTACAATGATCCCTTAAATTTTCATAATTTTTTGAATTTTTTTTGAATTTTTGATTTTTTATAAAAATAAAAAATAAAAAATATTTTTCTTTCAAAATTTCATGATTGTGCTTGTTTTGTAGAGAATTTAATTTTAAGAACTTTGGTTTTTTCAGAATTTTTTTTTTGAAGAAAAAAAAAGTATTGCCAAAATACATAATGGGTGGAAAATAAAATAAAACTCAACCAATAATAGCCTGACACGTGGCGCGTGACTTTGTAGACGCGTGAATGTAGAAATCAGATGCGTAGAGTTTATGCTACAATGACCATTTTGACCCTCAAGAGTTATGTTTCTCTCCCTCTTAGTTTCTCATATATACAAAAATAGTCCTTCAATTTTAAAACATAATCATTTTTTTCACAATGAATCTAATTCATTCAGTTTTCAAGATTAAAGGTTCAGATTTGTTCTCGTGGTTCTTACCGGATTTTGGGTTCCTACACGATCCTCCTTATATATATATATATATATATATATATATATATATATATATATATATATATATATATATATATATATATATATATATATATATATATATATATATATATATATATATATATATATATATATATATATATATTGTATTGTGTAATGCGTTTTCATTTGTACATAATATTTGAAAAACACTCTCAAATCTTACCTCCAAAATGTTTAATATTAGCCATGTTTCAACTAAATTGGACATTTCCATTCCCTTGTAGTGGGACGTCTTTGCTTTTGGTAAGATTTAATTTTTGTAGTTTAGGTATCACATTTCAGAAATATTCTTTGTGTCATCGAGACTGCAAATGCTACTTTTGAACATTTCTACTCAAAAATAACATTAAATAAGTTTCTCTGTTTGTTATATTTTGAGGAGTTAAGCCAAAAAAGTATTTTTTTTAAAGCAAGAAGTATTTAAAATGTAGCGTTTCCGATATCTATTTCGAGGCATTCGTTTTATTTTATAAATGTTTTTCCCTTTTAAAGTTCTTCGTTTGAGGGTCCATTATTTAAGTCAAGTTTTCTTTTGTTATGTTGATACATGTCGATAATAGCCGAAAAATCTAAAATAGTAGTCGATTATGAAGAAAATAATCTAAATAAATCATAATGGCGATGGTTCTTTTTTGATTTCTCGAATCCTAGACCTATATGTACCTACAAAGAAACCTAAGGGCTTTGTTAGGCTGCACGGAGTGGCTTCAAATTTGCCGGAGGCATCCGACGTGGAGGCCCTTTGCCGGCGGCAACACCGCCCCCTAAGTGCGGCATGGTTGAGCGGCACGGGTGGAACGACAAGCCTTTGCCGTTTCTCTCTCTTTGGAATATCTCGAAAATGGCACCATTGACCGTTGAAAACGGTCGAATATTTTTAAAAAAAAAATTTACTTTTTTTTTTTAACTTAACACCCTCTTTACTCTATATATATACACACATTTGATCAGTTTTTTTACACACAACTTAGTCTCTTGAGCTCAAAACAATTTTAAAAAATGTCTTCCAACAATCCGCAAAACAACTCAAACATTTTTGGGTACGATCCGTCGTCTCCGCCACCGTATCATCCACAATTCGAGGGTCCGATGTATTCGCCAAACCCGATGTTGAGCGGTTCACCATTTTATCCGCAATACGGGATAATACCACAACAACTTTTTCAACAAAGCTTCAATCCGTTTCCACAATCGTCATCAGCCAACTTCAATTTCCAACAAACCCGAAGCTCACCCGAGCAAGCACCAATCCAAACCGATCCCGATCCCGAGGAGCCCCAAAACGAGAATGCGGTGGAAAATTCGGATTCGTCATCCGAAGCGGAGGAGCCCCAACCTACGCAAAGAAGAGGACGGGCCGCAAGTACAAAGTGGACGGTTCAAGAAGAGACGGAGTTAGCCTGTGCATGGGTCGATGTGTCCGAGGATCCAAAAACGGGCAAAAATCAACAACGTGATCGGTTTTGGTTTCGTGTGACAAGACGTTTCCGCAAAGGCATGAAGAAAGGGAACTCTTACCGCAACAAAAATCAATGCAACACGAAGTGGAACAACATGAACAAATGTGTTATGGCTTTCAACGCCATTTACATTAATTTGGTGAATCAATGGAGGAGTGGAGAAAGCGAGTCGAGTATTTTGGAGAAAGCCAACTACATGTACCGAGACGACAACGTCAAGCCGTTTAAATTTCCACACGCTTGGAATGTTGTTTGTCATAGAAAAAAATGGGAACAAGTCTTTAAGTTGGAATTTGGTGGTGGTTCGAGCTCCAAAAGAAGCAAAACATCGGAGTCGGGCTCATATCACGTTTCTTCGGATGGTCATATCGGCGTCAACCTTAACGATGACGTTGACGAAGTTGAAGAAGTGGAACCATCACCGCCTCCACGGGACCGGGCAAAAAGAAAAGGGAAGGCGACCTCATCCACTTCTTCCGCTGGTTCTCGGATGGAACAATATGAAGAAATGCGCGACGAGTTTAAAGGTTTGCATACGTCGTTGGATAATCAATGGCAAGAAAATACCCGACTAATGGAAATGCAAATGTTTTCGTAAGACGTTAGTCACCTAAAAGGGGCGCATTACGAATCCGCGATGGCGCTCAAAGACCAAATCCGCAAGAAATATAATTTGTAGTTTTTTTTTCAAGTAGCGACGTCTTTATTTTATTTTAAATTTCGAACTTTTAATTTCGTAGGATTTTATTTTATTTGTCTATTTATTTTAATGAAATGGTATTTGGTGTGTTTTATTTTAATTTAAAATATGTTATGTTTTATTTTTATTTAAAATATGATTTTTTTTAAATTAAAAAAATATATATATGTTGCCAACGTTCCACCCCTTGAGTGCCACAACAAAACCGGTGTTGCCAACAAAATCTACGTGGCGCCTACGTGGCGTGCTTGCCTCCCAAATGTTGGAGGCACCACTCCTTATAGCCTTATGGTTTATGGTGAGACATGACGTGATAAAGGCACTAAAAACACACTTAGATTCGATATGTTCATAATGTTTCATTGAGTATGTCAGAGTATATTAGGGTTTAGGGTTTTAGGTGTATTGTATATTGTTTTATATAAATGAAAATATTCAGTGTTCGGTATTTATATGTGTTATATGATGCCTTAATTAAATAATAAATATAAGTGTTGAAGTATTATTTTCAGTTAATAAACATAATATTTGATTACATAATAATAAACAGCATGACAATATTGACATTGTGAACAATAAGTTTGAATACATAAACATGAGATGTTATGGGTTTCATGACAATATTGACATTGTGAACAATAAGTTTTAATACATAAACATAAGATGTTATGGGTTTCTTGGGCATTCGTCCGTCAATGATAATTTAACGACCATCAACTGATTTGGCATTTCGATCTGGAAATGGATGCATTGCATCTACGCTTGCAGCTTAATACATTACTAACGTGAAAAATATCAATGAAATGGGGACAATGTGTGGATCCTTGTGATTTCCCTAGTGCTATGAACTGGCCACACAATATACTAGAGCATTGTCATTTCCTACATGTGCTAGTCATATATTGTAGATTGGCATTATCATTCTTCAAATAATCATATATTTTAAATATGATGTTTTGATGGGGTATACTTTCCAAGGTCTACATTTGACATGTGCCATCTATGCATAAGGGATGATTAGATTATCAATTTTCGCTACAAAAGATATTTGCATCATTGAATGTTCTTCATACAATGCTAAAAAGTAGTTATATATAGACGTTTATATATTTACCTTTTCCATTATAGCGTTGAGAATATCGTTGCATCTTATGCCATGGAAAAAACCATGGCATCACCTATCTATTATGACCAATACTAACAAGCCATTCATTTTTATTTCGTTTTTATGTATTTTCATAATTCGTTTTCACAAATTCTTTTTCGCACGGTTTTCACAATCTATTCTTACAACTTAGTTTTTTATATGTTTTTTCACAATTCGTTTTTACGATTTCATTTTTACTTCACTTTTATATGATTTTTCCACGATCGATTTGTATAAACGAATTGTGAAAAAATATGCAAAAATTAATATTTGTGAGACATATAAACACGGATTAAAAAATAAAGTTGCAAAATGTGTTGAAAAAACATGTAAAAACAAAATAACAAAAAAGTTATATAAATAAACTTGAAAAAACATGTTAAATAAACTAAAAATAAATAAAAGAGTTTAAAAAACGAATACTAAAAAAAACATATAAGAGATTTTAGATAGTTAAAACAATGTTCAATGCTCTTAGATAGGCAAAATTAAAAGTTTGATGACCTTAGTAAAAAAAAACGTATATCGACAATCATAATGACCAAATCGACTATGAATAAAGTTTAATGACTAAATAAACAAAAATTATAGTATAATTTAGTGTTTAATTTGATACTATAATTAGGGTCGAGATCATGAGAGAACCTAAAAAAACCTAGGAACTTTTTTTTCTACACAATATTTTTAAAAAAAAATTGCATCCAATTTTTTTATTTAAAGCGTCTAAGAGATTTCTAAACCCTAAACCCTAAACCCTAAACCTATATGAAAAAAAATAAAAAAAAATGATTTTTTTGCATCCAATTTTTTTATTTAAAGTGTCTAAGAGATTTCTAAACCCTAAACCTAAACCCTAAACCCTAAAACTAAACCCTAAACCCTAAACCCTAAACCATATACCTAAACCCTAAACCTAAACCATAAACCCTAAACCCTAAACTCATATGAAAAAAAATTAAAAAAATGATTTTTTTTGAAATTTTTTTTTTAATATCTTCTAGATGCATCATAACAAAAAATTTGGTATATTTTTTTTTGAAAAATATTGTGTAAAAAAAAGTTCATAAAATAAATTTTTAGGTTCCTAGGCTTTTTTAGGTTCTCAATTAAACTTTACTCACTTTAATTATTTTTTCTCCACTTTGACGTAACAAAGTACAATTCATTACAACATGATGGATTCTGACCTTTTTAACCCAAGTGAAAAACAAAAGATTCACCAAGGGTAAAAATGAACAGGAAGATTTCTTGGAAAGAAGATTGGACAGGCAACTCCAAAAGCAAATTCAGGTGGTGTGACATCAAAAAGAAAACTTTGACCCCACAGAACTAAGCAATGACCTTTCTAGCTTCATGGCCCCACAACCCCTTTAGACTTAATTCACCAATCCACAAGCACAAAGTACAACAAAATCCAGCCATATTCAAAACACACACTCAAGTGTCATATGGTCCCTGCATTTATCAAACTCTAAGAACCCTTTTTCTTGAGCTACAAAAAATCAAATCTTGCAAAATCGTACAACTCCTAAATGCATAGGGTACAAGTCAACATAGAAAAAAGATACAATTTACCAGAAACTACTTTCTAAGCTACAACGGTACAAGTCACTATAGCCTGATCTAAAATTTGATCAAGTGTTGCCAAACATAATGAAAAAAAAAAAAAAAAGAGAATAAAGAAAGAATACTATGATAACCATCTACCCTCATTTGCCTAGAGCTGCAAAAATTATCAAATCCTCATCAATGTACATCACAAGATGCACAAGGTACAAATGACCATAGCACGATCGAGCAGAACTGACCGTTATACCCCTGGAGAGAAGATTCAAAATTCGTGTTCCATAGTTTCCGCAGCTCGATCTCAAGCTTAATGAATATGAAATGAAAAAACTGAAAAAGAGCATAAAACCGTGTTGGGTAGCCTCAAAGATTCATCTTCGATAAGAAATACGCACAAGCCCCCGAAAAATCAAATCTTTTACACAACCCCCCGCAAAATCAAATCTTTACGGCAAACCCCCCTGAAAAATACACTTTTCAATCAACCCGTCACAAAATGTTGACAAACCGTGGCGCGTCGGCCCGTGGGCCATCAAGAGACCGGTACATATACAATGTATCGACGAAATCGCCCCTCTCACCACCTTCCTGCTGATCTCGCCGGAAAACCTCCACCACCACCCTCGGCAACCGCCGGGCAACATCCAAACACCCATCACGGGTCACCCGACAAGACGACATCCAAACAAATCTCATGTTATAAAAATGGTGTAAACCCGCCCGTAAACCCGTATCACCAAACGGGCTATCTCTAATCTCAAGCTTTTTCAAATTCGTACAACCCTCTAAGATATATTTCAACCCGACATCACCGTCCCCCGCGAATGCCACCGATAATGTTCTCACAAGCTTCCCGTACTGCCCGATGTAACTAAATGCCCGGTCGGTCAGCAGCCCGGAAACCGCGAGGCGGGTCAATTTTTTACAGTTTTTGACAATGGCACCGAAACCTTCGTCCATTGGTTCATGGGTCACGTGGTCGGGGCGGTACATCCCGATGATACACAGGCGGAAGACAACAAGATCCGGGCAGTTTTTAGACATGGCTATGACGGCTGCGTTTGTCATTTGTTGACAGAAGTATAGGATTGACCGGAGTTTCGGGCAGCCTAGAGAAATTGCGAGTAGACCGACTTCGGAAACGGGTCCCACGGTGTTTTCGGATGCATCAAATGGGAATACACGAAGCTCTCGGAGATCTTTGCAGGTTTCCGCGACTGCTTGAAGGCCTTCATCGCATATTGAATCAAGTACCTGTGGAAAAGACACTGTACTTTGAAAAATCTATCAAATTATAACCGTGTACTGTGTTCTGTGTACTTTCAGTCTTTTTCTTTAAGGACATTGTAGTTCGAATTTCGACTTACCCAATTATTGGAATGTTTTAATAAGAAAAAAAAGAAAGCAGAATAATATAATAAACAAATAAATGAAAATATGTTGCTATATTTAGCATCTAACCCTTATTTTAGATGAAGATTTGAACATTCAAGCAAGATAACGAATATGAGTATACGACTTACCCAGAAAACCTGGAGTTTATGGCAATGACGAATGACGGGTTTCAGCTGCTCGGCTGTAATGTTAGCATAGCTCAGATTTAACGAGGTAATATTAGAACACAGAGGAATGATCGCAGGAAGATATTCGGGGGCGATTTCTCTAAAACCAGATAGACAAACAATCGATCTGCAAGCAGCAAATGCAGAAATGTAATCCGATTCTCCAGTGTTATCAACTTGTAGGTGCTCCAGCGGACTAAAAGCTCCGGTGCCCAAATGGGTTAACTGTGGTGCGCGGATAATCAACCGGTAAAGTTGGCCTATTGTTACGTAGCGATTCAATCTAAGCTTCTTTAACATTGGCGATCTCGCTACTAGCTTCTCTAAAGAATCGAAGTTAATTGAAGCTTCAACACATTCGAAAGTTAAAGACTCCAAGTTCGTCGGAGCATCCACCGGAAAACATGAAATCCAGTCAACTTCGTCGTCGGAAACTTCATCCTCAATTAGCTCAAGAACTCGCAGTCGCCTGAATCGATTAACAACGAGCTATTATAATAATTGTATTTGGGGGCGAATTCTAATTTGTTCATTAAGGTGACAATGAAACGTTATTCGTCCGAATTTGGATCCAAATATAAATCAAATGGAAACCCAGAATGTAAAGAAACAGATCTAAGCAAATTGGGGAATCGTTCTATAAGCAAGCTGGGGATTCGTTCTATGATAATTTAGAAACTGTGACGTAATCTGTAAGAAATTACCTGCACACACTAGCGACGACGGCGAGTCCACTGGTGCCGAAACCTTCACAGCAGACCAAAACGAGCTCCTTAAAATTGGGAAAAGAGTGAGCGACCATCGCCAGATCATCGTCGGTTATAGACATCCGTTTAAGGTGGATCTTCTCCAGCGCACGATAAGCGGTGGCCATGGTGGAGACCCATGGCGAGAAGTGCGCACCCCAATCTTGTGGGAGTAAGCTAAAATCAGCAAACCGGGGTTTCCCCTTTATAGTAACTGACCGGACTCGGCTGAACCGTCCCGTAACCCGCCGTGGAGCCACCGCGTAACAGTTCCCAATGAACACGTCCGATCTGGTGTACGCTTCCGCGCGGTACCATGATTTGCAGACGAGAGCGACGGCGTTCCTGTCACGCCGTGATGTCAAGAAAACCAAAACATTTTCAAGTACGTTTTCAAGAACTTGATCTGGATATGGAACGAAATACTCTCCGGCACCGGCAGCGGAGTTTCTTGACTTACTGGCAGCTCCACCGCCATTACTGGCGTCGTCATCACACGTTTCCGATCGCTCGTTCATCTGATCTAGATTTTGGAATTGGGATGGGCTGTTTCTTATAAAAAGATGGAATCTTTTTGTTAAATCAGAGAGAGAGAATCAAAAGATTATATTATTGATTTGGGGTTTTCTCTCTCATCAATGCATTGGGATTCTTGGTTGTTCATCTGCAAAATCTAATGGCTTCCCACAAGAACAAAACACAGACACAGGGAGAGACTCCATTATTAAGGGTTAGGTTTTTCTTTATGCAAAGGTTTTGTCTTTTATCTTGTACAAGTACACTGTTACTCTTTCTCTCTCCACCCACAAAACTCTTTTTCCCTTATCTTCAAAAGAATTTCGAACACCCTTTTTAGCATATGAGATTATGAATGAATATACATTCATATACATGTGATTCAAAAGAAAATATTGTGTGATAATCTATTTACAATTTCTTATTTCAAGTACCTATTTAGAGCATTGTCTACATATTAAATGGTAGAGTAATTGTATTCATTCCTACATTTTATTCCTAATAATATTTTAATACACATGTACAATTTCACATGGATAGGAAGATTAATAGGAATAAAATGTAGGAACAAAAAGATTTTCTCTATTAAATGACTTCAATTTCTATTGTGCGACTCGAATTCAAATTAAACTTAAATAAGGCTACAGCAAGGTCATGATTGTTAGGTTGATCGGTATCGTTGTCGTTGACAAGTCGGCAACTTCACCACCTCAGCAAAGATAAGTGAGAGAGGAGTGAGAAAGACGAGATGTTAGAGTTTGGGATGGTTGTCGGCAAAGAAATAAAGAAGAGAAGAGAGATGGTGGTCGGCATGTTGTCGTCGTTAGGATTCAATGTTGGCATCTTGGGACGGTGATGCCGGCGCCATCGAGCCTTGCCATAGGCATACCGGTGGCATGTGGCGGACCCAGGATTCATAAATATTGGGGGCAAAAAAAACATAAAATTAAATTTTTTCCGAGTCGTGTCAAAAAGGTTATAAATAACAGTGAGTCGGTAACAAAACAGTTACAAAATTACCAAGTCGGGTCAGAATGGTTATAAAATTACCTAGAATAAAACAAAAAAGAATTGTAGATCTTTTGAAGTTGATGTTTGGTATGTTTTTTCTTGTTGAATCATAGACCAAAGGAATCAAAAGAAAAAAAATGAAATTAGTTTGTTGTTGTTTGTTGCCATGTTGCATAATTGTGCTTAAAAAAGACAAGGAGGAAGGAAAAAATGCAGCTTTTTTTTTCTTCAGTTTCCATCACATCAAATTCAAAATGTTGTATTTTGCTCAATTAAGACAAGGAACTACACTCAATTAACTTATCTAGCTCATTAGTGCCTCCAATAAGCCAACTCCAATAACATATGTTTATTTTAGTTGGGGGCACATTGTATTTGAGATCTATTTTTACAAAAAAATGAAGCCTAACGCAACATATAAATTTTTAAATCATTGGGGGCACCTCCTTCCCCCCCCCCCCCTACCCTCTTCTTAAATCCACCCCTGGATACATTATACCGTGTAACCTCATTTTCTTTTGTTTGACATATTAGTATTGTCCATATTTATCGCATATCTTTTAATTATTGCCACATCTAAGAAGAGTAAATTACAGTTTTGGTCCTTGTAGTTTGTACAAATTCTATGATTGGTTATATTTTTCAAAATCCCACAAATTTGTATCTGTGGTACGTATGTTTTATAGGTTTAGTCCCTTCTTCCGTTACTTAACTATTATGTTAAACGGGGGTAAAATGACCAAAATATCCCTCATCTTATTTTTAGTTAATTTGTTTTAAAAAAATAAATACCATTCTCTCTCTCTCTCTCTCTCTTCTCTTTTTTCTTTATTATGGGAAAATGCAAGGTAGTTGGTGAAGATGTTGGCGGCATCTGTTTTGGTCGGAGAGATGTCACTGATGTCTGCCATCGCTGGAGGGAAATTTCTAAGAAGTCACATGGAGTACAACCGTTCCAATAAAGATGTTCATTCTGAATCCTAATTTCTTTCATCAATGTAAAAACGTGTTTATTTCTTTAAATAGATTCTCACCAAGTATAGATTGCAAAAGGAAAAAGGCTCGGCTATTTGGCATATCCTAAAATAGTTGAAGCCATTTAACTTCATCTTAGCATCAGAATAATCCAGCAGAACAATTAAACCAACTATGTACTTCTCATTGGATTTTCTTCAAACACCTTTGTTACTTCAACCTAGCACAACATGTAACCTTGTTTCTTTGTGGACCAAAGTGAGTTAGTGTTAGGGCTTGATAGTGATTTGGGGGAGGACGAAGAAGTTACAGATGTAACTTCTTAAGGAGGGTGTGAGAGAGAGAAAAGTTTTTTCAATAAACAATTTAAAAAACAAATGAAGGGTGAAATGGTTATTTTAACCCTATATTTAACATAATATATTAGAAGATAAGGGCCCAGAGACTAAACCTGTAAGCAAACGCATACCACCATAACAAATATGTGAGATTTTCAAAAGTAAGACTAATCTGAAAATTTGTGCAAAGCACGGGGACTAAAACTGTAATTTACTCTATAAAGAATGATTTGTCATGATATGTCGTATTTGTTTTTATATTTAATTTACATAATTCAATTTAAATAAAAACTAAAAATTTTCACTAATTCAAATTAAAAATACACAACAAGAAATTGAAACCTTAAAAGCTTAAAAATACAAAAATGTTATAATTTAAAGCATGACCAAAAATTCGTCTTCCAAATCATTTAGGAGATTCACTTTGAGATCAATGTTTTGAACTTCGTAAAAATGTTCTACCAAGTCGCTATGAAGATTGTGAAGCATTTCGCTATTACATAACTCCGCTCTTCTTGTCATGTATTCTTCGCTACCACTTATTATCGGTTATGTCGCTAAAGTGGTTCGTTTTCATCATACTCTTATGTCGTTGTTCCTTCATGTTCTATAATCATATCTATATCTATATATCTTATAAAAAAACATATTTCCAAGCACCACATTGATTTGAAACTTCCATGTCTTTTCATATTTTCAATGACTTTTCAAATTTATTTTTATAATGTTTACTAATTGATTTATCATAAACTATGTGGTACAAGATAAATAATTTATCTTTTACCACATTAATTTGAATATTTTTTCTTTGTCTCACATTGCTCAACACACACACACACACACACACACACATATATATATATATATATATATATATATATATATATATATATATATATATTCTTTCCTCTTTTGCTTATATAATATAATTCATTTGCATCCATGATCCATCAATCTTGATCATAATATGACTTATGACTTTCAACTATTATTGATTAGTAGTCATTTTATCAAAATTTCTCAAAGTGTTAAATGATTATACTATTTGGTTTTGGATTTCAAAACTATTAGATCTCAAAAATGAAGATGAATATTACTAAAAACTTTTAAAAATTAATTATGTTACATGTTTAAAGTACGTCGTAGTAAATATATGACAAATGTGAATATTTTTTTAGATTCACCGCAATATATGTACATTAAAAAATTTCAGTAGTGAACGTTTCAACATTTATCAAACAATTTAATTGAACCATTATATGTGTGTGTGTCTATTATAAAAAAAGTCATGAAAACAATGTTTCAAGATAAACTTTTTATCTTTAACCATATTAATTTGATGTTTTTTTAATTGTATCACATTGCTTCACACATTGGTTCTCTTATCATTCTATCTTGAGCATAACATGGTTTTCAAAGTATATTGTTGAGTGTTCAATTTATCGTAAAAACCTATTTTCAGGCTCAAAGTTTCAAAGAGCTCTACTATTTTGTTTTAGCTTTCAAAGTATTGAAACTAAAAATATGAATATTAAAATGAGTTAAAAACTACTAAAATCCGATTAGGTTCCAAGTTCATGGTATGTCGTGTATCATATTTCAATGTGATGATGACAACGTTACAAACAATTTTTCGATTTAATAAGGTTTATATACAAAAAAAATTTGAATCGTAAATGTTCGAACATTTTCAAAGTTCAAACATATATATCTATGAATATCTATCTAAATCTTATAATATAAGTCTTTTATTAAATATGATTTAATATGCATTGTTATCATGTACCACATTAGTTTGAATATTTTTTAAAAAATAAAATAAAAAGGGCGCTGATACACACCCATCCAAATTTTATGAAATCGAACCTAAAATTGGAACCAATGGTCTATGAAATGTTGCACCCAATGCTTAAGATGATTACAATCAAATACACAGAAGAACGAAGATATGAGATAAATGGTTTTAGACTCTTTACTTATAGAGCTTGTTTTCCCTTAAAATTTGTTTGTTAAGCAATGTGGGATGAGATGTGTATTATTCTATTTACTTATAGATATTTGATTTCCATTCAATTGTGTTTCTTAAGCGATGTGGGATGAGAAAATGATATAAAATAACACGCTTTGAACGATAGTTTGATCCCACATCGTCATGATAAACCAACTTAAGAAACTTTTTATTATATGAATAAAAGTCTCCATCAGAGTTGAAACGATTACTTAAATCATTAGTCATTGTGTATTGTCAAAAATGTTTCCAAATATTAAACTTCAATGGAATATCCAACTTAAAGTTCTATTATTTTTATTTTAATGATGTTGAGCTTTATATATATTATGGATGATGATGTTTTATCCCTTATGCTAATAACTATGAGATTTGTATATTAAATTAAAAGTGATTGAAAATGAGCAGGAAACACTTACATATAAAAGTAATACATTTACATATATTATGTGATTATACATATTAAATTCAATTGAAAAGAAATAATACACATGATGGTGGGTGAATGAGATTGGTAGTAGAGAGCCAGGAAACAAAAGCCAATAACCTTTGTGTTTTCATTGCATATCAGTAAGTTCATGGAAAATGAGTCATATATTGCATTATAAATGATGGTTTAGTTGATACAAAAGAAAAAAGCCGCTTAAGGATTTACTAAATCGGGTTTTGACCTTTATTAAAAACCTAGGCTTTTTAGGCTAATTTTTTTACAGTTAAACTAGGCCGGTTGAAGTTGGCTTCCATATGAACCGTCCGGTTTTTGCTGGTTCATACAGACGGTTTTTGAGCAATAAAAACGTTATAACCCGACTGCTTCCCTGTTTAAGTGGTTCAACTAGCTTCTCAGATGCAATTTTAAAACAATGAAAAAGACCAACAAGTAGATTTAATTAAAAGTCATCATTTGTTATTTTAGGTTTGTATTACTTTAAATAATTTGTATTTCTACCATATGTAAAGTATGTTTTTTAATCGTTTGTAATTTTTAGCGTCGTTTTTTGTTGAAAGTTTTACTAAATTTCATAATATTGAACATGATCTGGTTTTGATAAATTATATAGAATAAAATTTTAATTTCTTTAAGGTTTCATTATTTAAAGTGTTTATTATTTTAAGCAAAAATTTCATTATTAAAATGTACTATATTGATATTTCTTTTATAACCAAAAAGCCTACCTAAAAATATAAATATAATAAAAAAACCTAAAAAATTTTATTTCGTAGAATTTCTCATCAAATATTATTAAACAATTAGTGTATGTGTGTGTGTGTCTATATATATATATATATATATATATATATATATATATATATATATATATATATATATATATATATATATATATATATATATATATATATATATATATATATATATATATATATATATATATATATATAATTAAATAAACTTCAAATAGAATCATATTTATAAGACAAAAATATATAAAAAACCAAAAATGCATACTCTTAATTTAATTAAAATTTTTTAATTGAAACTCAAATAATTAGTTTTTATAAACCCTAAACCTTAAACCCTAAAAGTAAAAAATAGACTGAAATTAAATAGAAATTATATCCATGCATAATATGTAGGTGGATGCTATTAAAATCATGTGGTTCGAGATAAGTATTTTTCTTGAATCATATTATTTTTAATTTTATTTGATTGCGTTTATTCATCATACATGTTACGACATTTTTATCTTTCAAAAATTTTGATACATATATCTATCATCAAATAATTGAAAATAATGAGGATATTTTATAATCTTTTTAAAAGTAGTATAACAATAAGATGTTGTCTATACAATAAATATATAATTTTCTTCCTACGCAACGCGCGATCATTCGCCTAGTTATGTAATATGATGCATTCATACATTACCTTCTCAAGGTTTTCCACCTCAAAAGTAAGTGCCATATTTTTCAATATTTTCCAACATTTTTAAGGGCTCTAAATGCTCGTTCCACATCTTTCCTAACTTTCTCTTGAGCGTTCTTAATTATTTTCCAGTTTAGTATCATTTGGACATGACAATGAATTAACAAATACATCATACTAAAGTAGATCCCATAAACAAGATAATGACTGTACTTGTATGGCGCTCCATGCACTTGAAATGAAATAATCGGATGTAGATTTGTCATAGATGTTGTTAAATTGCAATGACTCGTTAATAACGTTGATGTCATTAAGAAAACTCGGGAAAACCAACGAATGGATGCCATATCCACAAGTCATGTGATGCAACTGATTCAAGTATGTGTTAGGATTAACGACAATGACAAACGCACTTTCTACACTACTTAATCTTGACTAGTGAGAATGACAAGAAGAACACACGCAATCAAACAAGAAACACAAGGATTTAAGTGGTTCACTTAATATAATTTAAACAAGCTACGTCTACTGGATAACTAGAGAGATTTTCTTTATTGATAATGAATATTATACAAAGTATTATTACACTCCACAATAATCGGCTCACACACTCAACATATTTGACGTATTTTTGGTTAATTTTGGGGAGGTATCTATAGTGGACAACGATATCTAATGAAATGATTGAAAATATTTAGTAGCATGCTTTATTTATCTGCCTTCTCTGGTGGGACAGGTCATAGGCTATGTGGGACAAAACACATTTCTGCTCATGTATGTCGCCGATGTTAAACCTTGTAATCAGTGCCAAGAGACTCCTGATGGATTAAGCCTTCGACGGTGAACTTGTTTTCTTTTCTAATGAAACTGCTTCTCTTGTACAACTCGGCGTCGCTTTGGCTTCTGAACCATCTGAGGCTTACACTCATCTAGGCTACTAATCTTATGAAAATTCTTGATGCCTCCAAACTTCTGATCCGTCTAGAGAGAAAACAAGTCACATCTGGCTTAATTAGTCCTTGACTCGCTTGCACACTTCAGATCATTTTATCGATCCACTTTGCTTTGTCTGATCATCTAAGGCCAATGATTCATCTGATACAACCTTGCTTTGAATCGCTGATTTGCTTTGGTTTCTCCAATTAGACTCCACACCTCAATTGTATGACCATAAAGTATCCATGATCACCCATGCATGTATTAACCATGCTATGCGCTAGGGCAATCCCCATGCTCAACGGATTCAATCCAAGCTTCATCGTATTTCAGGAAAGCCATATACGCTTGTATGATAAACATGCAGTTCCAGTATGTTATTCTAAGTAGCATTATATAATTATCATGGACTGTAAAGCCTAATAACTTATTTGCAAAATTTGTGTATACTTTCACACACGGATCGTGTAGACATCCTGAAACCCTCATCCAATGCATCGGCTGGGATGTCGTATGCTAATAGACGAAGTGCGACTATGTATCGTAATGCACATATGTAATTTATTCGAAGCTGTTAGA
Source organism: Cichorium intybus (assembly GCA_023525715.1). Lineage (NCBI taxonomy): Eukaryota > Viridiplantae > Streptophyta > Magnoliopsida > Asterales > Asteraceae > Cichorium > Cichorium intybus. Next base: position 16,709,744 of record CM042017.1, on the reverse strand, counting down.
GCGGGATCCACTTTTTGGGGAATATGAGTCGAAGCAATAAGAAGAATATTTCTAGTTTGTGAAGACTTGGCTTGGGAAATGTTCCGTTACGAAGGACCTAGGAGATGCAACATATATAATTGGTATAAGGATCTATAGAGATAGATCAAAACGTCTAATATAACTTAGCCAAAGTACATACTTGGATAAGATCTTGAAGAAATTTAAGATGCATGACTCCAAGAAAGGGTTTCTACCCATGCAACATGACATAAAATTGAGTAAAGATCATTGTCCCTGTACTAGTGAAGAACTGGACATAATGAGTCGAGTCCCGTATGCTTCTACTATAGAATCGATCATGTATGCCATGATATGTACTCGACCTGATGTCTCGTATGCTTCGAGCATGGTGAGTCGATTTCAGGACAACCTTGGAGAAAGTTATTGGAAAGCAGTGAAGAACATTCTTAAGTATCTAAGAAGAACAAGAGATATGTTATTGATATATGGAGGCAGATATGAGCTAAGAGTAACTGGTTATAGTGCTGCAAGTTTCCAAACGAACAGATATGACTCTTGCTAATAATCGGGATGGGTGTTCCTATTGGATGGAGTAGCGGTAACTTGGAAGAGTTCCAAGAAGACATCAGTGGCAGACTCCACATGCGAGTCCAAGTATATAGCAACTAGTGAAGCACCTAAAGAGGCTACATGGTTGAAGAATTTCATCGATGATCTTGGTGTTGTCCATGGCATCAATGAACCCCTTTAAATCTTTTGTGATAACAAGGGTGCAGTCGCTTTTACTAAAAAACCCAAGGACCATGGGAAGTCGAGACATATACTCTAGAAGTACCACTATGTACGGAATCGAAGTCGAGACATTATTGTGTTTCGTTTTGCATGTTTGGAACCCACTTCCCAAGTATTAGTTTACTCAAACCTCCACAGTCGGTCATACTCTTGGAAGTAAGTAGTGATTTAAGACTGTCATTGAGTATTGGTCGATTTTGAAAGGTTTTGTGCAATCTATGAACTAAATAATCTAAGTTCACATGCAACCTATGAGGATCTATGTTTTCTTCTAATTGAACATATAACAAAACTTAAAGGCCATAAGAAAATTAACTAAAAGAATTAGAAAAACCAACCTTTTAGAATTTTCTGGAAGCTGAGCAGCAAAAATATCCTGCCTCAAATGAGATCACACCCAAGCCGAGAGGATTATGGATCGAAATTCCAGAGAGAAATAATAGAATGAGCGACTGATAATGAGGCCTAGGGTTCCCTATTTATAGGGAACCAAGTGGCAAAGCTAGAAACCCTAGCCGCAGCCCATTTTCCGGATTGTCTGTACGCGCGCCGCGGCCAAGTCATTTGCGCGCCGCGCGCCGCAATTCAACTATTGAATTTGTACGACTTTAATCCCTGACCACCTGATTAATCTAATTAATGCCACAGAAATTAATCCAATTAATTTCTGAATAATTATTAATCAAATAATATTATTTCTAATTAATATATCATCTTCATAATATATTAACAAACAATATCTTGATTTATTAGTCACATAATAAATCAATCCTTTCTCTCTACTTATCTTTCCAACATACCTCCAGCCATGAGGGCAACCCAAATGGACTATGCTACTGTTAATTAGGTAAATACTAATTATTAGTCATGGCTTAGACACCTAATCCAACAGTCTCCCACTTGGATAAGTCTATGACTATAATTACCAATTTAACCTCTAATTAACCAGCACTTTTAGCTTCCTAGAAACCACTGCCAAACTCTGATCTAATCAGTTCTGTCCATAGATAAGTGATCGGATGATCCTCCGTCCAACAAGATATTTTCAGACTCAAGACATGGATAAAATCAATCTGGTCTGATTCACTGTTCCTCGATTTCCGATTTGCATATGACTCTTAGACTACCAATTTAGTCCCGGTTGGCCAACCATTTTAGTCAACTTCAAAATCATCGAGAGGCCTACAGATATTTGTTCCCCGTTAGGGTCAAGGGACGAATAAGCTTTGACTCATATACTTATGTCTTTTACCAGACAAATCATTTACAACAACACGTTTTATAACACCGAGTTACCGATGCGTTTTCGTATTATCAATGAACAACCGCTTAGCAAATCATAACTCATATGTCTTAGCTTAAAGATCAAAAGATATTATCGTCTCAACATTGCTCGTGACAAAATCCATGAAGCAATCTATTGAGCGCGGGTTTATCCAATACTCAAATCTCCATTTCCAAGTACTCACGAATGGTGCAGCAATCCAATTGCAATGTCTAACTCCTTAGACAATCTATTACCAATTCATGACAGTCTTACTTCACACTTACTCCCTTAAAGTGTAATCGACTGTGGATATTTGAATAATCCAATTATTCAGGAAGTAAAACATGCAAAATGAAACACAATGATAAAGTATTGACAAGAGTAGTAAACCATAATAAATCTCTATTATTAAATCACAAGAGTCAAATACAATACATTGTTACAAGTTTCGAAACCTATCTAATTATAAAAACTTATATCATCTCTTAATCCAATGCTCCTAGCATGTTGATTATGCTTAATCCTACTCAGAGCCTTTGTCAAGGGATCTGCAGGATTATCTTCCGATGATACCCTTTTTACAAGGAGGTGACCTTCTTCTACCCTATGTCTGATGTAGTGGTACTTTCTGTCGATATGTCTGGACTTTCCATGGTCTCGCGGTTCCTTTGTCAAGGCGACCGCACCTTCGTTATCGCAGAACAGTTCCAAGGGCTCCTGAATACTCGGGACTACTCCAAGGTCACCGATAAAGTTCTTCAGCCAAGCCGCTTCCTTTGACGCTTCACTTGCTGCTATGTACTCTGATTCGCATGTAGAATCAGCCACTGTCTCTTGCTTGGAACTTTTCCAAGTTACTGCTCCACCGTTCAAAAGGAATACCCAGCCTGACTGAGACCGACCACTGTCTCTATCCGTCTGAAAGCTGGCATCTGTATATCCTTCAACTCTCAAGGTATCACTGCCACCGAGGACTAACACCATGTTCTTTGTCCTTCGTAGATACTTGAGTATATTCTTTACGGCTATCCAATGCGCCCTTCCAGGGTTTCCCTGGTACCGACTGACCATGCTCAGGGCAAAGGCCACGTCAGGGCGAGTACACGTCATAGCGTACATGATCGATCCCACAGCCGAAGCGTACGGTACTCGACTCATCTCAGCTATTTCCTCATGTGTACTCGGACTTTGAGTCTTACTCAGTTTCGCATTACTTTGGATAGGTAGCTCTCCCTTCTTGGAATTTTCCATACTAAATCTTTTCAGTACCTTTTCCAAGTATGTACCCTGACTAAGTCCAATTAGCCTTTTCTTCCCATCTCTCAATATTCTAATCCCAAGAATATAGGCAGCATCTCCTAAGTCCTTCATGGCGAAACATTTCCCAAGCCAAGCCTTGACATCTTGCAAGGTTGGAATATCGTTTCCCATGAGCAGTATGTCATCGACATACAGCACCAGAAAGGTGATTATACTCCCACTAGCCTTGACATATACGCAGGACTCATCCTCGCTCCTAGAGAAGCCAAACTCTTTGACTTTCTCATGGAAACAAAGATTCCAGCTGCGAGAAGCTTGCTTCAATCCGTAGATTGATCTCTCAAGCTTACACACCTTATTAGGATACTTTGCATCGACAAAACCCTCTGGCTGATTCATGTAAACGTTCTCAGTCAACTTCCCGTTAAGGAAAGCGGTTTTGACGTCCATATGCCAAATTTCATAGTCATGAAATGCAGCTATGGCCAGCATAATCCTAATAGACTTTATCTTAGCTAATGGTGAGAAGGTCTCGTCATAGTCAACCCCTGGGGTTTGAGTAAAGCCCTTCGCAACCAGTCTTGCCTTGAAAGTGTGTACCTTTCCGTCCATGTCGGTCTTCTTCTTGAAGATCCATTTGCACCCGACTGTCTTTCGACCCGGTACATTGTCAACCAAGTTCCAAACTTGATTGTCATACATGGACTTGATCTCGCTATCCATGGCCTCTTTCCACTTGGCAGACTCAGGGCCCGCCACTGCTTCCTGGTAGTTAGCTGGTTCATCCAAATTTATCAGTGTCCTATCACTGACAAACGTGTCCCCATCCGAAGTTATATGGAACCCATAAAACTCGGGTGGCATGCTAACCCTACTAGAACGCCTAAGAGGTAAGGATACATCTGTCGGACCAACAGGAACTTCTTCCACATGTTGGTTGCTAGTTTCTCCTAAGGTTGCGTCATCTGATGACTCTTGAATTTCTTCCAGATCAATGGTACTCCCACTGTCCTCTTTGAATACGAGCTCTCTCTCTCGAAAGACCGCTCGTCTAGCTACAAAGACCACGTCCTCGCTCGGTCTGTAGAATAGATATCCAAAGGACTATTTGGGATAACCAATGAATAAACACCTTTCGCTTCTGTCTGCGAGTTTGTCTTGAGTCTCTCGTCTAACGAAAGCCTCACAACCCCAGACTTTGATATGTGCCAACGAGGGAGCTTTCCCCGTCCACATCTCATGAGGTGTTTTTGCAACCTTCTTAGTTGGGACAAGATTGAGGATATGGGCGGCAGTCTCTAAGGCATACCCCTAGAAGTGAATGGGAAGTGAAGCTCGACTCATCATGGAACGAACCATGTCCAACAGGGTTCGGTTGCGCCTCTCCGCAACACCGTTCAGTTGTGGTGTCCTGGGAGGTGTCAACTGCGAAACTATTCCGCATTCCTTTAAATAGTCTAGGAACTCGATACTTAGATACTCTCCGCCTCTGTCGGATCTGAGCATCTTTATCTTCCTGCCTAATTGATTCTCTACTTCGTTCTTAAACTCTTTGAACTTTTCAAAGGTGTCCGACTTGTGCTTGATTAAGTAAATATAACCGTATCTACTAAAATCGTCGGTAAAAGTCACGTAGAACCGCGTGCCATCCTTTGTGGTTGATCTGAATGGACCACACACATCCGTATGAATGATGTCCAATAGACCCTCACCTCTTTCAAAAGACCCTTTGAAAGGTGATTTAGTCATCTTGCCCAACAGACAAGATTCGCATACATCATCCGCCTTGAGGTCGAATGATTCCAACACTCCATCCTTTTGGAGTTGGGCGATGCGTTTCTTGCTGATGTGCCCGAGCCGACTATGCCACAGACATGCCTTTTCCACATCACTAGTAGAATCAATATAATTTACACTATGTCCTAGATTGTCAACACATTTCACAATTTCATACACACCATCACAAGGATAAGCAGTAAAATTCAAAATACCATTTTTGAAAACAGAAATAGATCCAATATTATTATCAAAAGAAAAATGAAATCCTTGTCTGAATAATGCGTGAAATGAAATAATATTTCTTGCCATTTCTGGCGAATAGCAACAATCTAATAAATCTACACAAACTTCACTACTAAGCACTAAACTGTAAACGCCGATCTTGGTAACAGGGGACGATCTCCTATTGCCTATGATCAAGTTCAGTCTACCGTGCTCCACCTCCCTGCTTTCCTTTAGGCCCTGCAGATCAGAACAAATGTGAAAACCACATCCTGTATCAAGGACCCAAGAATTAGAAGATGGTGAGTTTTTAGAGATAGTGTATATACCTGCTGTCGATGGCTTTACTTTCCCATCCTTGACATCCTGCAAGTATTTGGGGCAGCTTCTCTTCCAATGGCCCTTCTCTTTGCAGTAGAAACAGTTGGCTTCATCGGGGTTGGCCACACAAGGAATATGGGAAGCCTTCGTTCTTGAGCCATTGCTTGATGACCCGACTTGAACCTTTTCCCTCCAATTTTGCTTAGGAGGGCCCTTCCTCTTCTTTCCTTTGCCACTTCCAATGGCTAGGACGGGCTGATTAACCGAGGGTACACTTTTACCCTTCATCCCGTCCTCAGCAACTAGAAGCATGCGATGCAACTCAGTCAGGTTAGCCTGATTGTTGTTCAAATGATAAGCCAGCCTGAACTGGTCATAAGAACTCGGTAGGGAGTTAAGCACTATGTCAACGACCAACTCCTCCGGTACAGGCATCGCAAGCTTTATAAGCCGCTCCACGTAACCTTGCATTCTTTGCACATGGGCGCAGATGGACTCTCCATCTTTAGGTTTGCTGTTCGTGAAGTCCTTAACCACTTCGCACCTTTCGATGTGCTCTTGCTTACGGAACTTTTCCGCAAGCTCACGGTGCATCTCATAGGGCCAGTAGTCTTCGTATATTCTCTGCAATTCGGGGTTTATTGTGGCAATCATGATGCAAGCCACTTTGGTCGCATCATCAGAATGTTTTTGGTACGAGGCAATTTCCTCGGGAGTAGCAGTTTCGGGGTCGACATCGACAAGCTCGGTCTCGAGAACATACTCTTTGTTCTCATACCTCAGAGCCATCTTGATGTTTCTAATCCAGTCATTGTAGTTTGTCCCGTTCAATTGAACCTTGGAACACAGTGAGAGGATTGAGGGAACACTGGAGTTTGAGTGGGGAGCGGTTTGATCAGCAGAAGACATCTATAAGAGAAGGTAAGTTTAATTAGATACTTGTCGGTCCTTATAATAACCCAATATAAAATAAGGCTAGGATCCAACTATAACAATTTGCAGCATAGAAGAGGGATGCCGTAATCTATAAGCAAATTTTATAAAGGTAGGCGAATGACGATTCAGCCGATTCCACCGCGGAAAAATAATCTTATTATAAATGGAATTCCTAGTTTCTTTTGAGATTTATTGAACTGTTCAATAGCATGTTTTAATCTCGGATATGCCCCACCGTTTGTGACTGGGAAGCCGAGGATCACAAACCGGGTGTGAATAACCATGCAAATTAGCTTGGTACTCTCGGGGTCCATTATCATCTCAAATTGATGTGCCGGTAAACCACACACGCTCCATCAACAATGATAACACCCGAGACACCCATTGCCACTCTTTATGAACCCCCATTGGTGTGCCGGTAAACCACACACACTCCATCAACGTTTCATAAAGTGCAATGTGCAATTTCATGGGTTAGCATCAAATTCACATTTTTCCTAAAGTAACTAGATTGGGATTTTGTGTAAAGGTTCTAGTACTTTGATCATTATACTTTTAATGATTTAGTGGTTCTGTCAAACCCGTTCGGCTAACGACCCTCCACTGATCAGGCGAGCGGTGTGTGAGAGTGTTCACCCATTAGACTACCATTTTATAGGCAGTCTCCTTATACCCACTTTATAGACCTGCTTCGTGAATGAGGCCTACTATTGATTTGACTAACCAAATTTATCTCACACATATATATATAGTATTAACCTTTAATAATATATATAAGATGTATTTTAAAACCCTTTAAAATATTCAAGGTTTATCTTTTAATTTTACCAAATTCAAACAAGTAAATTTTAAATTAAATTAAACCTTAAAAACCGATTTAATCAATTTTGATTACCAATTAATTAAACTAATTAAATCTAAATATTTTAAACATTTTAAAATATTTTTCTGGATTTTTCTATTAATTTTCGAAAATTTAAAATTAATTAAATCCCTTTTGAATTATCTTTTAATTAACAATTAATTAAATTAATTCAAATGAAGATAGGTTTATCCAAATTAATCAAATTAATTAAAGCCTATCTTAAACCCTCTAGATTTCGAATTCAAATAATAGGGTTTAAGGTTATCTATTTAATTAACAAATAAAGTTACCAAAAATAGAAAACCTCCTAAAAACCCTAATAGCATTTTCGAAATTAGCAAGGGGGGGATTAGGGTTTCCAAAACCCTAATCCTTGAAATCGATCCACAAGGGTATTAGGGTTTAGAAGCTTTAAACCCTAAAACAGTTATATCAATTCAACAAGAAAATAAAACCTTGCTCTGATACACTGAAAGGTTTTGTGCAATCTATGAACTAAATAATCTAAGTTCACATGCAACCTATGAGGATCTATGTTTTCTTCTAATTGAACATATAACAAAACTTAAAGGCCATAAGAAAATTAACTAAAAGAATTAGAAAAACCAACCTTTTAGAATTTTCTGGAAGCTGAGCAGCAAAAATATCCTGCCTCAAATGAGATCACACCCAAGCCGAGAGGATTATGGATCGAAATTCCAGAGAGAAATAATAGAATGAGCGACTGATAATGAGGCCTAGGGTTCCCTATTTATAGGGAACCAAGTGGCAAAGCTAGAAACCCTAGCCGCAGCCCATTTTCCGGATTGTCTGTACGCGCGCCGCGTCCAAGTCATTTGCGCGCCGTGCGCCGCAATTCAACTATTGAATTTGTACGACTTTAATCCCTGACCTCCTGATTAATCTAATTAATGCCACAGAAATTAATCCAATTAATTTCTGAATAATTATTAATCAAATAATATTATTTCTAATTAATATATCATCTTCATAATATATTAACAAACAATATCTTGATTTATTAGTCACATAATAAATCAACCCTTTCTCTCTACTTATCTTTCCAACATACCTCCAGCCATGAGGGCAACCCAAATGGACTATGCTACTGTTAATTAGGTAAATACTAATTATTAGTCATGGCTTAGACACATAATCTAACAGATTTTCCATGGTGGTTGGATATAGCGTAGAGAATGTGACCAAGACACATGAGTAATTAATAGAGATTTAAGTATTGGAGAAACCCGCACTTAGAGATTACTTCATGGACCAAGTCACGAGTAATTCTAAGATGATGATATCCCTTATTCTTCAAACAGAGATATATACAAGGTTTTGCTCTGCAAGCCTGTTATGCATTGATTTACCGCAACGTTGTCTGTAACTGACAGTAATAAAGGGTATGTCCATGCATGACGAGATGAGTGGACAGAAACTATGTAGTCAAAGTTTATTTGTTCCCTATGTCCTAATTGGAGAAGCGATATATGTAGGCTCCTCGATGATTTGATGTTGGCATTAAAGTGCTTGGGCGAGCCCTGAATAAATTGATGTGTTCAATTGAGTGGTCTGATGTGGTCATCATAAATCTCTATCAAGAAACAAAATTTTGAGCCTTGAGATTAACTTTGTCCATGTCTCAGGTTCATAAGATATATCATAGAACAGAGGAATAATTGGTCACTTATCTAAGAGTCGTCTCTTGATTTTGATCATAGTTCAGCAGTTGCATTGGATGACATACTTTCTGCTGATTATTTGAAAATATTAGACCACATAGAGTTGATGACTTGTCCAAGTGGAAAAGTATTGGAAAGAGTGTTCAAGGTCATTAACTATTTGTGACATTTCTAATAACAGCAGAGTCTTATTGGGTTGCCATTAAGATCCAGTTAAACATATTGGTGATAGAATAAATTGGGAGAAATTAGTTTATTAATTTGTCATCTTATGATAAATTAATTAGAAACTGATTTGAAATTTATTAGAAATAATTAATTATGATAACTGAATATTAATTAATTAAAAGAGTTTAATTAACAGAAACATTCCATGTAGTTAAATGGTGAATCAAAATCACGTTCATCTTCAATTATCATGTTATGTAAAATAATGCATGTAGTCATTATGTCATGTAATCGTGTTTTAATTTTTTTAAATATACATAAATTTTTATATGAATTCGATATATAAATATTCAATTTTGATAATTGTAATTAATTAATATTATTTAATATATTATATGATTGTAAATATTTATTATTATATTTAAATAAATAGAAATGTATAAAAATAAAAATTAGTGAACTAAAAATGACAAGTAAAATATTAAATTTATATTTGGTGTAAATAAATAGTATTACACTATATTTGAAGTAATTACTATTCAAATACTCAAATATAAAGTTGATTATAGAATGAGGTTGGAGCAAAATAGAATAAAAAATAAAGTAACTCTATTTTTAGAGTGGGGTTGGAGATACCCGAACAATAAATCGGCCACACTAGGGATGAGCATGATACCGGATTCGGACCAAACCAATACCGGTACCGATCCCGAAATAACATAAAAATGGGTATCGAGTACCGAACCGAATTATAAGGTACGGTAGCGGTACCGACACCCGTTCGAGAAAATAATTTAATTTGAACATAGAAGAGTGGAAAAAATACCGATACTGAACCGAACCAGTACCGAAACCGAAATAGACTAAAAATAAATACAGAGTACCGAACCGAAGTATAAGATAACGTACCAATTCGGTACCTGTACTGGTTCGGTGTCATCAATATTTTTACCGACCCCTAGGCCACACTGTATACTAGAATCATTTCCTACATATACTAGTCATATCTTGTAGATTGACATTGTCATTCTTCGTGTAATTATATACTTTAATTATGGTGTTTTGGTGAGGCATACATTCCAAGTTCCACATTTGACATACTCATATCAAATCTTGCTCAATGTACAACTCTCAATGCTCACGGTCCAAGACACTATAGCGTGGTCGAGAATTGATCAAGAGTTGCGAAACATAATGAGGATAAAAAAGAATACTATTATAACCATCTAACCTCTCATTTTAGCCCTGGAGAGAGAGTTCCCTAAACGTAAAGAGAAAAAAAGAAAGAATACTATGATAACCATCTACCCTCATTTGCCTAGAGCTGCAAAAATTATCGAATCCTCGTCAATGTACATCGCAAGATGCACAAGGTACAAATGACTGTAGCACGACCGAGCAGAATTGACAGTTATACCCCTGGAGAAGATTTAAAATTCGTGTTCCATAATTTCCGCAGCTCGATCTCACGCTTAATGAATATGAAATGAAAAAACTGAAAAAGAGCATAAAACCGTGTCGGGTAGTCCCAAAGATTCATCTTCAACAAGAAATACGCACAAGCCCCCGAAAAATCGAATCTTTTACACAACCCCCTTGCAAAAATCAAATCTTTATGCCAAATCCCAATAAAAAATACATTTTTCAATCGGCCCGTCACAAAATGTTGACAAACCGTGGCGCATCGGCCCGTGGGCCATCAAGAGACCGGTACATATACAACGTATCGACGAAATCGCCCCTCTCACCACCTTCTTCCTCATCTCGCCGGAAAACCTCCACCACCACCCTCGGCAACTGTCGGGCAATATCCAAACACACGTCACGGGTCACCCGACAAGACGACATCCAAACAAATCTCATGTTATAAAAATGGTGTAAACCCGCCCGTAAACCCGTATCACCAAACGGGCTATCTCTAATCTCAAGCTTTTTCAAATTAGTACAACCCTCTAAGATATATTTCAACCCGACATCACCATCACCTGCAAATGCCACTGATAATGTTCTAACAAGCTTCCCATACTCCCCGATGTAACTAAATGCCCGGTCGGTCAGCAGCCCGGAAACCGCGAGGCGGGTCAGTTTTTTACAGTTTTTGACAATGGCACCGAAACCTTCGTCCATTGGTTCGTTGGTCACGTGGTCAGGGCGGTACATCCCGATGATACACAGGCGGAAGACAACAAGATCCGGGCAGTTTTTAGACATGGCTATGACGGCTGCGTTTGTCATTTGTTGACAGAAGTAAAGGATTGACCGGAGTTTCGGGCAGCCTAGTGAGATTGCGAGTAGACCGACTTCTGAAACGGGTCCCACGGCGTTTTCGGATGGATCTAGTGGGAATACACGAAGCTCACGGAGATCTTTGCAGGTTTCTGCGACTGCTTGAAGACCTTCATCGCAGATTGTATCAAGTACCTGTGAATGTGAACAAGACATTGTACTTTGAAAAATCTATCCAATTATAACCGTAGACTGTGTACTTTGTACTTTCAGTCTTTTTCTTGTTAGGACATTGTACTTCGAAATTCAACTCACCCAATTAGTACAATGTTTTAATAAGAAAAATGAAAGCATAATAATATAATAAAAAATTAAATGAAAATATGTTGCTATATTTAGAATCTAACCCTAATTTTAGATGAAGATTTGAACTTTCAAGCAAGATAATGAATATGAGTTACCCAGAAATCTAAATAGAATGTTGACGAAACAAACAATGATATAAACATGTAAAATTTCCAAAGTGGATAGTTTTGAAAGGAACAAATGGAAGTGGAACGCTATAATAAACAAATAAATAAAAGTACGATTTGCTATTTCTTGTATTTGACTGTAACTATATACAAAGATTCGAAGCAAGATAAGGAATATGAGTACATAACTTACCCAGAAAACATGGAGTTTATGGCAGTGACGAATGACGGGTTTCAGCTGCTCGGCATTAATGTTAGCATAGCTCAGATTTAACGAGGTAAGATTAGAACACAGAGGAATGATCGCAGGAAGATATTCGGGGGCGATTTCTCTAAAACCAGAAAGACAAACAATCGATCTGCAAGCAGCAAATGCAGAAACGTAATCCGATTCTCTAGTGTCATCAACTTGTAGGTGCTCCGGCAGACTAAAAGCTCCGGTGCCCAAATGGGTTAACTGTGGTGCGAGGGTAATCAACCGGAAAAGTTGGCTTATTGTTACGTAGCGATTCAATCTAAGCTTCTTTAACATTGGCGATCTCGCTACCAGCTTCTCTAAAGAATCGAAGTTAATTGGAGCTTCAACACATTCGAAAGTTAAAGACTCCAAGGTCGTCGGAGCATCCGCCGGAAAACATGAAATCCAGTCGACTTCATCGTCGGAAACTTCATCCTCAATTAGCTCAAGAACTCGCAGTCGCCTGAATCGATTAACAACGAGCTATTATAATCATCGTATTTGGGGCGAAATCAATAAATTTTGTTAAAATAGGAATTCTAATTTGTTCATTAAGGTGACAAGGAAACGTTATTCGTCCGAATTTGGATCCAAATATAAATCAAATGAAAACCCAGAATGTAATGAACAGATCTAAGCAAATTGGGGATTCGTTGTATGACAATTTAGAAACCGTGACGAAATTTGTAAGAAATTACCTGCACCCACTAGCGACGACGGCGAGTCCACTTGTGCCGAAACCTTCACAGCAGACCAAAACGAGCTCCTTAAAATTGGGAAAAGAGTGAGCGACCATCGCCAGATCATCGTCGGTTATAGACATCCGTTTAAGGTGGATCTTCTCCAGCGCACGATAAGCGGTGGCCATGGTGGAGACCCACGGCGAGAAGTGCGCACCCCAATTTTGTGGGAGTAGGCTAAAATCAGCAAACCGGGGTTTCCCCTTTATAGTAACTGACCGGACTCGGCTGAACCGTCCCGTAACCCGCCGTGGCGCCACCGCGTAACAGTTCCCAATGAACACGTCCGATCTGGTGTACGATTCCGCACGGTACCATGATTTGCAGACGAGAGCGACGGCGTTCCTGTCACGCCGTGATGTCAAGAAATCCAAAACATTTTCAAGTACGTTTTCAAGAACTTGATCTGGGTATGGAGCCATATACTCTCCGGCACCGGCAGCGGGGTTTCTTGACTTACTGGCGCCGCCATCGCCGGCGTCGTCCTCACACGTTTCCGATCTCTCGTTCATCTGATCTAGATTTTGGATGTGGTATGGGCTGTTTCTTATAAAAAGATGGAATCTTTTTGTTAAATCAGAGAGAGAGAATCAAAAGATTATATTATTGACTCGGGGTTTTCTCTCTCATTAATGCATTGGGATTCTTCGTTGTTCATCTGCAAAATCTAATGGCTTCCCACAAGAACAAAACACAGACACAGAGAGAGACTCCATTATTAAGGGTTAGGTTTTTCTTTATGCAAAGGTTTTGTCTTTTATCTTGTACAAGTACTGTTACTCTTTCTCTCTCCACCCACAAGACTCTTTTTCCCTTATCTTCAAAAAAATTTCAACTTCCCTTTTTAGCATATGAAATTATGAATGAATATACTTTCATATACATGTGATTTCGGTTTTCGTTTCAAAAGATTTAAAAATTGTGAGATAATTTATTTGCAATTTCTGATTTCAAATCCCTAGTTAGAGCGTTGTCTGAATGACTTTAGCTTCTAATGTGCGACCCGAATTTAAATTAAATTTGAATAAGGCTAGAGCGGGGCATGAGTGTCACTTTCTTTTATATGTTGCATCAGCGTTATTTTATATTTATCCGGTTAAACGGTGTGGTTGTCGACAGCAACCACTACATTAAATAGAGGAGATGAGAAAAAAACAAGATAGAAAAAGAATATTCAGTCGAGGGGTGGTGCCGGCAAGGAGAAGAGAGAGAGAGAAAGAGTAACTATAACAACATATTTGTGGGAAGGCTTTTTTTGCCGATGCCGCTACCGGAGGACAGTGTTGCTGCCGGCATAGCAATCCACGTAGGATGTCAGCGGTATACCGTCTCCCGAACCGTTTAATATCATATATCCTCTAATTCTTTACACAACCTAATTTAAAATAAAAACCAAAAATTTCATTAATTCAAATTAAAGATACATAACAAGAAATTGAAACTTTAAAAAATTAAATATAAAAAAATTAATTTAAAACATTTTAAAAGAAATATTTTTCCGAAAATTCGTCTTCCAAATCATTTACGGGATCAATGTGTTCACCTTCGTAAATATGTTATACCAAGTCGCTATGAAGATTGTGATGCTTTACACTATTACACATATATGCTTTTCTTGTCATGTATTCTTCGCTAGCAATCTTTTGGTTGTGTCGCTAAAGAGGTTTCGTTTTTGTCATACTTACATATCGCTCTTCCTTCGTCTTCTATAATCATATTATGTAATATGATACATGCATACACTACCTCTTGAAGTTTTTCCACTTCAAAAATAAGTGCCAAAATTTTCAATACTTTTCAATGTCTCTTAATGGCTCTAAATGCTCGTTCCACATTTTTTGTAGATCTCTCGTAAGCTTTCTTAAATTTCAGTTTAGTATTATTTGGACATGGCAATTACTTAACAAATACGTCACACTCAATATAGATCTCATTAACAAGATAATGGCCATACTTGTATGGCGCTCCATGCGCTTGAAACGAAGAATCGGATGCAGAACCGTCATAGGTGATGTTAAATAGTGATGACTTGTTAAGAATGTCGATGTCATTAAACTAACCTGGGACAACCAACGAAGGGAAAGGATGTTAGATCCACAAGTCATGTGATGCAACTGCTTCAAGTATGTGTTGGGATTAAGGACGACAACAAATGCATTTTCTAAACAACTTAATCATAGCTAGCGAGAACAACAAGAAGAACACAAGAAACATGAGTATTTGAGTGGTTCACTCGAGCTGATCTAATCAAGATACATCCACTGGAGAACTATAAAGATTTTCTTTATTGATAATGAATGTTACACAATGTACTTATTGCACTCCACAATAATTAGCTCACACACTCAAATATATTTGCCATACTTTTAATAACAATTTGGGAGAGGTATTTATCGTGGACAACGAGATCTGATTGAATGATGACAAATCTTCAGTAGCCATGCATTATATATATGCATACTCTAATTGGGAATGTCATGGGTCATGTAGGATAAAACCCCTTTTTGCTCCTGCCGCCCATGTTGGAACTTGTAATCTGTGATAAGAGACGCTTGATGGATAAAGCCTTCGGTAGCGAACTTGTTTTCTATTATGTTGAAGTTGCTTCTCTTCATAATTCGTCATCGCTTCAACTGTTGAACCATCCGAAGCTCACAACCCTTGTCCTTTCGAAACTTATATTGCTTTGGGATCCTGATTTTATGAAAACTCTTGATGCATCTGGAGAGAAAACAAGTCAAATGTGGTTGAATTAGCCCCCACTCACTTGCATACTCTGGATCATTGATTGGTCTATATTTTTTCCTAATAATCTAAGGCCAATGATCCATTCGAGGCAACCTTGCTTCGAATCGCTACTCTACTTCGATTTCTCTAATTCCACACCTTAATTGTATGACCATAAGGTATCCATGATCACCCATGCGTATATTAACCATGGCATGCAGTAGCCCATGCTTAATGGAGGCAATCCAAGCTTCCTAGCATATTCAAGAAAGCCATGCATGCTTGCATGATAAGAATGCAATTACAGGATGTCATTCTAAGTAGGATTATGTACTTATCATGGATCGTAAAGCCTAATCACATATTTGCAAAATTTGTGTAGAGTTTCCCCGACGGTCTGTTTAAACATCCTGAAACCCTCATCCAATGCATCGACTAGGATGTCATGCTAATTGATGAAGTGTGACTGTGTATTTTTTATTTAGACTAAACCATGTTGTACCTCTTGCATTTTTAATGTTGTTGAAAATATCGACACTCTTGTCAATTCTAAGACTATACATTCATATAAAGGTTTGAGCATTTACAACCGTCGTAAAAAATAGTTCCCTTGAAAAATCGCATGCTCGTCAAAGTAGTCACACATGAGATGTTGGTGGACAGCTTCACGGTCTCTTTGTATATATTTCGTTTTGCCCGACGCAAACTTTAGGGTTCCTCATTGCTTAAATATCGAACGTTCTCTCCAACGTTTTAGTAACGCCCGTCGCCGCTTGCAACACAAATTGAAATGTTCCCAAAGAGGATGCTGATGAAGACATTTTTAGTGAATTTGAGAAAAAATTAGAAGTATTGGTGTGATTTAAAATGCTAAGGTTGGTTGGTATTTTTTTAGGTTAAATAAAAGTAATAAAAAATAAAAATGAAAATAATTGTTAATGTATGGATGGTAGAGGATTGAGATGTGGCAATCAGGTACCAAGGTGGGGGTGAAATCTTGGCATACTACCACCCAACATGGTGTCTGTCAAGCCATGTCGACAATGCCAATGTGGGTGCCTAGTATCTCCTTATAGTCTACAAAGTTGTGTTTGACTTTATAATCTCAACTAGGTTAATAACTTGTGTGCTACATAGGTTGGAAAATAAATATATAAATTCAAATCTATACGTAAAATACTAACTGAAGGGGAATGTTACTTATTTAGATATGAAAAATTTGAAATTATAATATTAACAATTAATTGTGACGCTTAAAAGTTTAGTAGTAACCGATCTTTTATTGATTTTCATTTATGATATTTAATTAACTTTCCTAATTATAAATGTGAAGAATCAATTGAGAGGGAAAAGAAGCCTGACGGAGAATAAGATAGTGTCAAGTGGCATTCTCACTAGTCTTTTATTAGTATAGAGATGTAGGCTCTTATAAGTTTGAGAAACATAGATTTCTGGTATGTTAAATAAATTAATAAAAAAATAAAATAAGCGTATTTCATGTATGATTCTCCCATTGACATAAAAAGTACATATACAAATTACAAGCGTAATGCGCCAAGAATACACATGCAACATAGGCTAGACTAATAACATCTGAACATATAAACATATACACTAATATCCCCTATGCAGATTGATCGGGAGGTGGACGTATGCTCAAACTAGACCAGAATTCGGTGAAAAGCGGTTATAGAAATCCCTTTGTGAAGATATTGGCGAATTGGCTGCAAGGAACATGAAGAACGTGACCAGTTTAATAGCAACTTTGTCCGGAACAAAGTAGATGTCGAATTCAATGTGCTTTGTTCGATGATGTTCGAAGAGGTTGTCATTAATGTTATCACGGTAGATAACTGTGGCATTCTCAAGGGGTAGGTGAAGTTCGAACATCTAATTCGAAGCCATGATGATTCGAAGACTGGATTTGCGACCCCGCGATACTCCGCCTCGCCACTCAAATGGGAGGCGGTTTGCTGGCATTTTAAGGGCTCGAAAACCCGAAAGTAGACCATTTAGGGGTGGGACAGCCTCCTTAATTTGTGTCTAATAAGCGATCAAATTGTTTGTCTATGAAGCATAAATATGAAGCTCGTGATCTAGAGTCCCCCGGATACCTCAAGATTCTCTTGAGTGCATTAAGGTGTGGTTCGAGAGGGTCATGCATATATAACCATACTTGTTGAACCGTAAAAGAGATGCCAAGAGTTGTGAAAGTCAAATAATGTAGTGCCCTCTCAGGGCTACGATACAATGTCGTGTTGGCCATAGATTTCCCGGAAGGGTTGACCTTACTATCTATCTCAAGTGGAGTTTTTTTGATGTTGTATTTAATCATATTAACCCATTCCAACATGTCAATGACATACTTCTATTGTGAGAGAAACATACCTTGATTAGAGCGACAAACCAAAAGTCTGAGAAAGTAATTTAGAAGGCCAAGGTCCGTCATCGAAAACTCATGACTGAGAGTTATCATAAGAGTGCTAGGAACCATCTGAGATAAGTTTATGACACTGAAAAATGTGTAAATGGTTTCTAGTTTGGAGACCTGGTCGAAAGTCTCGCTATAGTCAATGCCAAATTATTGGCTATGACCGTTGCCAATGAGAAGAGCTTGTATCGGCTAAGAGAACCATCATTGCTATATTTATGCTTGAACAACCACATGCAACTAACAACATTACACTTACATGTCTAGGAACAAGAACCACAATTGTTATTTTTAATGAGTTTATTGTCTTCATCAAATATAACTAATTGCCAATGAGGATATTCGAGAGCATGAAAATGAGAATGAAGAGGGGAGCGATGGTGGTAGCGTTGATATTAAGTTCCAATATTGGTTTGATTATTCCAAGCTTGGATCAAATGGTCATTGGATGTGATGTGGGGTGGTTTTGTACTGGTGGTGTGTAACACCCGACTTATTAACCAAAAACACCCCAAAAATTTTCATTTTTCAAACCAAATATATTACATTCAAAACCATAAATGCGGGGTATTAGTTAACAAAATCAGAGTTCAAGTGTATCATGAAATACAATACATAGTATTATACATCTTTAAGCCGGGCTGTCACTTCAATTACTAAGTCCTCAGTCACGGACTTTATCTTTTCCCTTCGCAGGATCACGCTCACCTGCAGGGACATATTACATAAACTATGAGCTATAAAGCCCAGCGAGTAATCAAATCAAATACTACATGTATAAGAATAAAATTCTCTATACAAAGTCAAATATGTATTATCACACAATACTAGATCAAATGTGGCTCACGGGTTAGCCCGCTGTTGCCATGGCTCACGGGTTAGCCCGCTGTTGCCTAGACTCACGGGTAAGCCCGCTGTTGTCTATATAAATCTGGCACATCAATATAAACTGCGGCTCACGGGTTAGCCCGCTGTTGCCTAGACTCACGGGTAAGCCCGCTGTTGTCTATATAACAGTTTACAAAGATATATTGACTCACAGTTCCGTTCTTGTCTATAACAGACTCACGGCTTATCTGGTCTTGTCATATCTAAAATCATGAAATTCTGTTATTTCTGTCCCTCAAATCATATTCATCTGCAGCTGCTCATATAACATTTACCACAACAGATAACAGTGAGATTACTCACCTTGTTGCTTGCTACCGCTAGCTTTCGTCGTTTCTTGACTTGAAATGTATTTCGTAAGATTTTGTCCCGTACCTATAAATCCATTATTTCACAATGATTATAGGTTAATAACCACTACAATTAACTCTAATACAATAGAGTTCAATAATATATAATGCCTAGTTAATAAACTTTCCGTTTACTAACTTTATATGAATTTTACTATTCACCGAGGCATTCGGGTCGGTCTACAGTGCCCCCGAGGGGTCGAAAACTCGATACGAAAATTTTCCCAAACTTTTTAGACCATAACGAGCCTATGGTCCAAATTTGAGCTAAAACGGATAAGCCAAGCAAAAGTTAGCGTTTTTGAGCCCCTGCCTGGCCTCTGCTCGGAGGCGCACCCCGCCCAAGGGTGGGCGCACTGCGCCTGGGCGCACCCCGCCTGGATTTGGGGCGCACTGCGCCTAGCTGCAGTGCAGGCTCCTGGGCAGTCGCGATTTATGCACTGTAGCTTGCAGATTTGGCCCATTAAGTGCTTATTTCCGTTCTTAATTGCTTGGGGTTTGTTCCTAGGCTAAAACCTTACATGTTAACAAGGTTTTTAACCATCAAAACATCCTCAATCATCCAAATTAAGAATTAGGGTTCTTAGTTTTAACAACCCCAAATCTTCAATTTTGCTATTTATAGCATCCTACTTCCATTGGATTGAGTTATGTCTTTGTTAAAAGGACTTAATGGAAGTATTCCATCATTTTAACCCCATGATCATGGCTGTAATTTCAGTTTGCAAATCCTACTCAACTCATCAAGATGAACAATCAAGAACATGAAGAAACTTACCTCAATTTCTTCCTATTATGCCCTTTTTAGCCAAGGATCACAATCCAAGCTTCAAACCTTCAAGAAACCTTCCAATCCTCTGCAGAAAATCAGCCACAAGAAGTTCCCGTAACTCCCAAAATTCTGCACACAAGTCTCTCTTATATACTTCCAGAAATTACAATTTGGTCCTTGAAGTTGCATATTTCAAAGTTTTGCCACAAATAACACAATTTATGACAAATGATCAACTTTTATAACATTTTAAGTCCAAGACTTAAAATATTATTACATAACAAGTCCTTTTCTGTCCAAATGACCAAATTACCCTTTTGAGGTAAAATGACCATTTTGCCCTTTTATTATAATTATATAATAAATACATTTCGGCGTTACAAATTCTCCCCTCCTTTAAAAGATTTCGTCCCCGAAATCATACAAATAGTTGAGGGTATTTTTCCCGCATTTCACTTTCGGTCTCCCACGTCATGTCGGAACCTTTGTGATGCCGCCAAAGGACTTTCACCATACTGATCTTCTTGTTTCTAAGCTGTCTTATCTTGCGGTCCAGCACTCGCTCGGGTCGTTCCGGGTATCGCAGCTTTTCATCCACTTCAATTTCAGCAAGAGGTACTTGTTGAGATTTGTCAAACAAAGTTTTCCTCAAATGGGACACATGAAATACGTCATGTATACCATGAAGTTCATCAGGTAACTCCAATCGATACGCCACAGCTCCAACTCTTTGGGATATACGGAAAGGTCCAATGAAGCGAGGACTCAACTTTCCTTTCTTCCCAAAACGAATTAAGCCTTTCCAAGGGGATACTTTGAGCATTACCATATCTCCTACTTGGAACTCTATCGGTTTCACCCGTCTATCTGCATACTGCTTCTGTCGATTCTGAGCCACCTTTAAATTTTCGCGAATCAGTTTGATCTTTTCTTCCGTCTGTGCCACAATTTCGGGTCCAGCCAACGGCTTTTCCCCAACTTCAGTCCAGCAGGTCGGAGTACGACACGGTGCTCCATACAAGGCTTCATACGGGGCCATCTGAATGCTGGAATGATAGCTGTTATTATACGCGAATTCCACCAAAGGCAAGTGATCTTCCCAGCTTCCACCAAAGTCTATGACACAAGTCCTTAACATGTCTTCCAGAGTCTGTATTGTTCTTTCACTTTGACCATCGGTCTGCGGATGATACGCGGTACTCATAAGTACTTTTGTACCCAATCGCTTTTGAAGACTTTGCCAAAAATGAGAAGTAAACCTGCTGTCTCGGTCCGACACAATTGATGCTGGTAACCCATGCCGACAAATTACCTCATCAATGTAAAGTTTCGCCAGTTGATCTACTCTGTACTTCTCCTTATATGGTATAAATTGTGCCGATTTGGTCAATCGATCAACAATCACCCATATAGAATCATATCCTCGCGGTGTCCGCGGCAACTTTGTCACGAAATCCATGGTAATATGGTCCCATTTCTTCTCTGGAATCGGCAATGGTTGTATTTCCCCATACGGTTTCTGATGGTTCGACTTAACTTGCAGACAAGTCAAACATCTTTCCACAAATCTTCCAATGTCCCTCTTCATTCCAGGCCACCAATACATCGGTTTTAACGTCCGATACAACTTAGTACTACCCGGATGAACTGCATAACGACTGTAGTGTGCATCTTCTAGTAGTAGTTTCCGCACTTCTCCATGTTTTGGGACCCACACACGTCCTCTGAATGTCTTCAATTTCTGAGCATTTTCTTCCAGGTGTTTCAAGTATCCAACCATTCTTTCGCTTTTTACATTCTCCGGCTTACACGCTTCTTCTTGTGCTGAACGGATCAATTCTGGTAATCTGCTTACTACACCCATGCATGCAGATGAAATTTTCAGAGGAGCTTCTTTTCTGCTTAGGGCATCTGCCACTACATTTGCCTTGCCAGGGTGATACTGAATTTCACAATCAAAGTCTTTCAACAGGTCCATCCACCTTTGCTGTCTCATACTAAGCTCTTTCTGGTCGAAAAGATACTTCAGGCTCTTATGATCAGTGTAAATGACAAACTTTACACCGTATAAATAATGTCTCCATAACTTCAACGCTAAAATCACAGCGGCTAATTCCAGATCATGAACTGGATACTTCTTCTCAGCATCTTTTAATTGACGGGACGCATAGGCTATGACCCGACCCTTCTGCATTAGCACACAACCAAGACCAATTCTAGAAGCATCGCTGTAGATCACATACTCTTCTCCGCTTTGAGGTAAGGCCAACACCGGTGCTTCACATAAGGATTGTTTCAACCTCTGAAACGCTTCTTGCTGCTTTTCGGCCCATGTGAACTTTTCACCTTTCTTGGTTAACTTGGTCAACGGAGCAGCTATCGAAGAGAAATTCTCGACAAATCTTCTATAGTAGCCTGCCAAACCAAGAAAACTCCGTATCTCAGTTGGACTCCGAGGCGGTTCCCACTTCATCACGGCCTCAATCTTCGCTGGATCAACTTTCACTCCTTCAGCATTAATTACATGGCCAAGAAATTGGACTTCTCTTAACCAGAATTCACATTTAGAAAACTTCGCGTACAGCTTTTCTTGACGAAGTAGCTCTAACATCTGTCGCAGGTGTACCTCATGCTCCGCCTGGCTTCGGGAATACACCAAAATGTCATCAATGAACACGATCACCGAGGTATCAAGAAACGGTCGACACACTCGATTCATGAGATCCATGAATACGGCTGGAGCATTGGTTAACCCGAAAGGCATCACCAAAAACTCATAATGACCGTATCTCGTTCGGAACGCCGTCTTCGGAATGTCTGACTCCCTTATCTTCAACTGATGGTATCCTGACCTCAGGTCAATCTTGGAAAAGTAGGACGCGCCTTGCAGCTGATCAAACAAATCATCTATTCTGGGTAGCGGGTACTTGTTCTTCACTGTGATCTTGTTCAACTCCCGATAGTCAATACACATGCGCATTGACCCATCTTTCTTCTTGACAAACAGAATAGGAGCTCCCCAAGGCGATGTACTCGGTCTGATAAAACCCCTGTCTAGCAGTTCTTCCAGTTGCTTACGCAGTTCCACCATCTCTGAAGGTGCTAAACAGTATGGAGCTCGGGCAACAGGTGCAGCTCCTGGAACTAGTTCAATCGTGAACTCAACCTGTCGATCTGGTGGCAACCCTGGAAGTTCATCTGGAAATACATCTGGGAATTCGTTCACCACGTTCACATTTGCTACCCCCACTTTAATCGGTTGAGCCACCGACACATAAGCCAAGTATGACGTCCCTCCTTTACTGACACAGCTTCGGGCTTGAGCAAAGGAGATAACTGGCATTCGCAACCGAGGTCGTTCACCCTGAATCTTTATCAATTTCCCATCTGGTGACCGCACTGTGAGGCTTTTATTTCTGCAATCCATGTTAGCATAATTTGTCGCCAACCAATCCATCCCCACAATCACACCAAATTCATTGGTAGTCATCGGCTTCAAATCTATGGGGAAAACGGTCCCGTAGATTTTAAGCTGACAACCTTCCATATGTTCAGAAACCCAGACATATCGGCCGTCTGCTATGGCTACTTCTAAGCTTTCATCCATCGGTGTTAAAGGTACATTCAATCGAGGCAATAAAGATTCCGATACAAAACAGTGAGTGGCTCCCGCATCAAAAATAACATATACAGGTATAGTGTTGAGAGTGAAGATACCTGTAATCACATCCGTCTTCTCACGGGCTTCCTCCACGGTCATCTGAAAAGCTCGCGAGGCCACTGGTCGTCCCCTATTCTTAGGTTCTTCTTTCTTCCCACTATGATCATCTCTGGGTCTTTCACTGTATGTCCCAGATTTCAGTTGGGGACAATTCAGTCGAATATGATCCGTAGCCCCGCATTGGAAACACCTTCGGTCCGCCCGACAGTCCCGTGTAGCATGACCCGTTCTTCCACAATTCCGGCAGCTAACTGATCCAGTATCGCTGCGACAACTACCTGTGTGTCTTTTCCGGCATTTTTCACACCACCTTCCTTCGTCTTTCTGGTTTTTTCCCTTGGACCCGGATTGTTGCGACTTTTTCTGAGGCGTCCAACTTTGGTCTTCCGCCTTTCGTTTCGATTCAACGACTTTCTTTTCTTCTTCCTGTCGCTTTAGTTCTGTTTCTCTTTCTGTGGCTCGATCCACCACTTGCCGGAAATTAGATAACTTCAACGGTTGCACAATCTCTCTAATTCGGGTTGTCAACCCCCGAACATATTTATCAATCTTTCTCTTTTCAGTATAAACGTGGTGTTCCGCGAATCTAGCTTTCTCCAGAAAGCTAAGAGTATATTCCTGGACAGATCGGGAACCTTGTTCCAAATGCAGGAATTCATCCTCCAGCTTCTGAATAGCGACTTCCGAGCAATATTCTTCATTAAACTTTGTCTTGAATTGCTCCCAAGGTATCGATTGGGATGAATCAAGATCTAGCGATTTGTAGTAAGTTTGCCACCAATGTAGTGCGCCACTTGTAAGTTGATTCGTGGAAAATTCCACTTTATCATCATCTGAACACTTGCTCACCCGGAACACCTTTTCTATGTGCATGATCCATTCCATGGCTTTGACTGGATCATCCGTCCCCGAAAATTCCTTTGGTTTACAACCAAGGAAAGATTTATAAGTACACCCAATTTTCTTGATAGAGGCTTCTCCACCCTGTGTTTCTTTTACTGCCCGGGCACGGCTTTCTCCCTGGCTTTCGTTTTCTGGCTGTCTGTCATGAACACTCTTTGCAGCCTCTTCAGTAGGATCAGGATGTACACTCGGGTTTGGGTTGCCACTCGGGTTAGGATTGTTCGACAATGCTGGCAGCATTTGCCTAACCACTTCTTCCACAATAGCTCGTATATCAGGTGGATTTTGTCCCACCGGTTCTCTAACTGGTGCTCTTGCTCTTCGTCCCACAGAACCACGTGAACGGGCTGGTCCACTTCTTGAGGTTCCACGTGAATGTGCACCAGTGGGATTGCTTCGTGTATTTCTCATACTTCAAAATTTCAGCAAACCGTTAGATTACATATACAATAACAAGCTCATATATATCTAACAGTCCATTTGTCCAGTTTCTCTCAAGGTTTAAGACCAGGAATCTATTCTAAGACACCTAGTTCACTTAAACCACGGCTCTGATACCAACTTGTAACACCCGACTTATTAACCAAAAACACCCCAAAAATTTTCATTTTTCAAACCAAATATATTACATTCAAAACCATAAATGCGGGGTATTAGTTAACAAAATCAGAGTTCAAGTGTATCATGAAATACAATACATAGTATTATACATCTTTAAGCCGGGCTGTCACTTCAATTACTAAGTCCTCAGTCACGGACTTTATCTTTTCCCTTCGCAGGATCACGCTCACCTGCAGGGACATATTACATAAACTATGAGCTATAAAGCCCAGTGAGTAATCAAATCAAATACTACATGTATAAGAATAAAATTCTCTATACAAAGTCAAATATGTATTATCACACAATACTAGATCAAATGTGGCTCACGGGTTAGCCCGCTGTTGCCATGGCTCACGGGTTAGCCCGCTGTTGCCTAGACTCACGGGTAAGCCCGCTGTTGTCTATATAAATCTGGCACATCAATATAAACTGCGGCTCACGGGTTAGCCCGCTGTTGCCTAGACTCACGGGTAAGCCCGCTGTTGTCTATATAACAGTTTACAAAGATATATTGACTCACAGTTCCGTTCTTGTCTATAACAGACTCACGGCTTATCTGGTCTTGTCATATCTAAAATCATGAAATTCTGTTATTTCTGTCCCTCAAATCATATTCATCTGCAGCTGCTCATATAACATTTACCACAACAGATAACAGTGAGATTACTCACCTTGTTGCTTGCTACCGCTAGCTTTCGTCGTTTCTTGACTTGAAATGTATTTCGTAAGATTTTGTCCCGTACCTATAAATCCATTATTTCACAATGATTATAGGTTAATAACCACTACAATTAACTCTAATACAATAGAGTTCAATAATATATAATGCCTAGTTAATAAACTTTCCGTTTACTAACTTTATATGAATTTTACTATTCACCGAGGCATTCGGGTCGGTCTACAGTGCCCCCGAGGGGTCGAAAACTCGATACGAAAATTTTCCCAAACTTTTTAGACCATAACGAGCCTATGGTCCAAATTTGAGCTAAAACGGATAAGCCAAGCAAAAGTTAGCGTTTTTGAGCCCCTGCCTGGCCTCTGCTCGGAGGCGCACCCCGCCCAAGGGTGGGCGCACTGCGCCTGGGCGCACCCCGCCTGGATTTGGGGCGCACTGCGCCTAGCTGCAGTGCAGGCTCCTGGGCAGTCGCGATTTATGCACTGTAGCTTGCAGATTTGGCCCATTAAGTGCTTATTTCCGTTCTTAATTGCTTGGGGTTTGTTCCTAGGCTAAAACCTTACATGTTAACAAGGTTTTTAACCATCAAAACATCCTCAATCATCCAAATTAAGAATTAGGGTTCTTAGTTTTAACAACCCCAAATCTTCAATTTTGCTATTTATAGCATCCTACTTCCATTGGATTGAGTTATGTCTTTGTTAAAAGGACTTAATGGAAGTATTCCATCATTTTAACCCCATGATCATGGCTGTAATTTCAGTTTGCAAATCCTACTCAACTCATCAAGATGAACAATCAAGAACATGAAGAAACTTACCTCAATTTCTTCCTATTATGCCCTTTTTAGCCAAGGATCACAATCCAAGCTTCAAACCTTCAAGAAACCTTCCAATCCTCTGCAGAAAATCAGCCACAAGAAGTTCCCGTAACTCCCAAAATTCTGCACACAAGTCTCTCTTATATACTTCCAGAAATTACAATTTGGTCCTTGAAGTTGCATATTTCAAAGTTTTGCCACAAATAACACAATTTATGACAAATGATCAACTTTTATAACATTTTAAGTCCAAGACTTAAAATATTATTACATAACAAGTCCTTTTCTGTCCAAATGACCAAATTACCCTTTTGAGGTAAAATGACCATTTTGCCCTTTTATTATAATTATATAATAAATACATTTCGGCGTTACATGGTGAAAGGTTGGAAAGAATTTCACGAGACTGTGGAAGGTTTGTAAGAGTGGTCTAAGGCAGCAAAGGGTTGTTGTGGGGTCGGAAGAGTGTAGGGGTGGTGCTATCGGTAATCTAGGGTGTTAGGGAGGTGTTTGGGACCTCCAATGATGGTGATGGGTGGGAAATGGTGGTGTCGGATGTGGTATGTGAATAGGGGCGACAATGTTAGATATTGATGGTAGAGTTGTAGAGGTGAGTAAATGTTTGGATATTTCATTTGGTTTGAGATTTGATTCGAATAATATATGAACATCTCAACATACAAACATATGGACTAAAAATTGCTACTTAAAAATATAAAAGTACCCATCAAATAAGACAATAGTTATTAAATAAATACAAATTATAAATAAAAATTTAAACTACAAACGTCAAGTCATGGACTAAGGTCGGTAAGCATCTTCGACTTAATATCATAAAAAAAATTATTAATTTTGATGCAAAATTATTTTGATCCATTGTCGTTAATTCTACTATATATTAAAAAGCGTAAATTTCAGGAACGTTACATGGTTTTTTTTGTTTCCGGGTTGTCACGCGGGTTATGGGCTTTTTTTGGCTTATTTCGGATTCGCTGTTGTCGGAACATTTTGATTGTGTCGGTCATAATCATGCCATGTGGAGTGCTTTGTAATTGTGGTGTACAATATGTTTCCAAGTGGAATCCTGCCCCTAAATCTTTCGCCGCTTCATCTTCTTTGTTTTCTTCTTTGTTTTCTTCCTGTGTTGCTTCCTGTGCCGCTGTGGTGAATACCCGTCCGACGACGAATACTTGCATTGTTTCCGGCTGGCTTTCTCTTTTGCATGTGGGTGTACTGCTTTGGGTTTCTGCTTTGATGTGTTCGAAACCTCACAATTCGAAATCCTTCTGCCGATTCACCGATGACTAGCTTGCAACGGGTTTCTGATTTGTGTGTGTTCTGTGTTCGCCTCCTCCATCTCCCTCATTGCCTATTTTAGTCATCGCCCTCCCAAAGCCCTAGCCACCACTGATTTGCCCCACTTCCAACGAATGGTAGGCGGAACCAAGCAGGACGGACGGAGAAATGGATTTTATCGTCGAGCTTATGCTTTGTTGCCTGAAATCTCATCCATTACCAGTGGCAACTATTAGTCGGTATCGCTGCAATGGAAGCCATCTACCGCCGCAAAGAGTCAGCACACCACCAGGTAGCGTACGTTTTCTCCATGGTCACCCTACTTGAATTTACGCTCACCTATCTCGAAATCCCTAAAATCTCCCGCCCTTCATTGCTAATATGTCGGGATTTTGGTGTTTCAGGCATGAAATATGAAGCGACACCATGACCATTGTTCGTTGAAGTTTTCTTAAATGTTTGTTTTCCCCTAATTTCTATGTTTGGTTATTTTGGGGGTTTGACAGATAGAGGATGAAGTACCACTCGCCAACCCCTAGCTTTCCTGCTGGATAATCGTGAAGCCTGTCCACTGTACCAAAACCTCTATAGCCACTGTTTGACCCCACGTTCACAGTCCTTCCTTTCTAGATCTACAGAAGTAAGTGAGAACCCTCGGTAATTTAGGTACACCTGATATTGGTGATAGCATCGTAGATACATAATTCTAGATATTGTCTGTCAACATGTGATTATTTACTTAATATCCCACCCTCAAATAATTTCGACACTTTATTATTGGAAATTTTATATCCAGAGTAATTTAGGTACAAAAGCTAAGGAGGATGTTGCTGCAGCTACACATACTGTGGAGGTTGTCTATTGTACCCCATTTACCTAAAGAATCAATAGACTTACTTTTTCCAAGAATTAAACTCATAATGTTTTCTATATGTTATCATTTTACTAAAAGAAATCACATACAAAATCAGGAAATAAAAGCGAAAGTTGAACAAATTGAAGAATCGTTAAGGAAATACGTCGCGACATCAAAAAGCTGGATTTTGCAAAAAAGCACATAAGAGCTTCTATAACATCCCTCCATAGTCTTACCATGCTAGACCAATCTTTCTTTTTGTTTAACAAACATTTCATGTTTTATATTGTGTATTAAAAAGTATCCCTCTCTTGACTATGGCAGTCTTTGTCATTGAACATCTTCAAGTAATGGCGATATAAAGAGGCATCTATATAATTACTACAGGTATGTAATATGTTTTTGGATTGGTATTTTTTTCTAACAAATTACATAAGAAAAACATATAGTCAATTAAAGCTATCATATCCAAAACAATGATGGGATACTATCCATATTGACCATAATCCAAAACAGTTATGTAGTTATTTTGATTGCTACAAAGATAACTCAAAGATCACTAAGCTAAGAAATAAGTTCTAGAGCATCCGACGAATTATCAACTCCCATGTGTATTCTGATTTCTCCAAGTGTGTTTGATTTTTTTTTAAAACGTTGTTTCTATTTGGTGGCATTGTTGGATTAGGTGTCTAAGCCATGACTAATAATTAGTATTTATCTAATTAATAGTGGCATAGTCTATTTGGGTTGCCCTTATAGCAGGAGGTTTGATAGAAAGTTCAGTAGAGAGAAAGATTGATTTATTATATGATTAATAAATCAATAGAAATTAAATAAATAGTTTATTAATATATTAAAGTGATAATATATTAATTAGAAACTATATTAATTAATTAGGAATTAATCTATAATTAATTGGAATTCATTTGGTGATTAAATTAATTAATTAAAGGTGCAGGGACTAAAACTGTAATTATTCAATAGTTGAGTAAGTGACAGTTTGAGTGAGTGAAGTGGCCAGCGAAATATATATATATATATATGGAAATATATAAATTTCGATTTATATATATATATATATATATATATATATATATATATATATATATATATATATATATATATATATATATATATATATATATATAGTTTGAATTCTTAAGATAAAGGTTTATCTTAATTTGAATTCAAAAATGCTTATCTCTTAAGGTTTATATGGTCATCTGATGGAGGCTATAAATAGGGAGCCCCATAACCTCATAACCTGCGATTTTAATACCTATTCTCTCTAGAAATTTCGTTCTCCCCTCTAGCTCTTGGGTGTGACTTCATTTGAGGCAGGACAATTGTGCTGCTCAGCTTCCAAGAAATCTTAAAAGGTTAGTTTTTCTGATTTGGTTCTTTTAGTTATTTTCTTGTGGCTTTTAGGAATTTATTATATGTTCAATTAGAAGAAAACATAGATCCTTATAGGTTGCATGTGAACTTAGGATTTTTAGTTCATAGATTTACATAAAATCCTTCAGTGGTATCAGAGCATTTTGGTTGTTTTCTTGTTGAACTGCTGTAATTGTTTTCCTAAAAATTAGGGTTTATAGTTCTAAACCCTAATGGGGCTGAAATCGATTTAGGGTTAGGGTTTTGAAAACCCTAGCCCCTCCCCCTTATGATTTTCGAAAAATATGCTAGGGTTTTAGAATGTATTCTATTTTTGGTAACTTTAATTTGATTAATTAAATAGATAACCTTAAACCCATTATTTGAAATCGAAAATTAGGGGGTTTAAGATAGGTTTTAATTAATTTGATAAAACCTATCTACATTTGAATTAATTTAATTAATTGGTAATTAAAAGATAATTCAAGGATTTAACTTAATTTAAATTTAACTGTTTAAATTGGCGAAAAATTAAAGGATAAATCTTAAAAATATTTTAAAAGGTTTAAAATATAAAATTTAATTAATTTAATTAATTGGTTAATTAAAATATAATTAAATCGTTTTAGGTTTAATTTAATTTAAAATTTAATAGTTTAAATTCCAATAAATTAAAAGATAAACCAATAACATTTTAAAGGGTTTAAAATTCATCTTATATATATTATAATTAAATGTTAATATTATATGTATAAGATTTAATGGTTAGTCAAATCAATAGTAGGCATCATTCACGAAGCTGATCTATAAAGTGGGTATAAGGAGACTGCCTATAAAATGGCAGTCTAATGGGTGTCCACTCTCACCCACCGCTCGCCTGATCAGTGGAGGGTCGTTAGCCGAACGGGTTTGATAGGACCAACTTAATCTCATTAAAAGTATAATGTTATTAATGAAAGTACTAGAACATCTTTACAAAAAATCCCAAAATCTAGTTACTTTAGGAAAAATGTGAATAGATGCTAACCCATGAAATTGCACATTACACTTTATGAAACATTAGTGGAGCGTGTGTGGTTTACCGGCACACTAATAGGAGTTAATAAAGAGTGGTAATAGGTTTCTCATGATTTATCATTTTTGATGGAGCGCGTGTGGTTAACCGACACGTCAATGAGAGATGATAAATGACATTGAGAGTACCAAGCTAATTTGCATGGTTATTCACATCCAGTTTGTGATCCTCGGCATCCCAATCACAAACAGTTGAGCACATCCGAGATTAAACATGCCATTAAAAAGTTCAATGAATCTCAACAGTTCTAGGAATTTCATAGGATGAAAATGATAAATGTTTATCTACCTTAATGACAAATATGTTGTGATTACGACATCCCTCTTCACACCATAGTTGGGGTATTTTGGATCCTAGCTTTATTAAATAACATATTGGGTAATTATTTAAAAGGATCAATTAAACTAATAAATTCTGGTTATTTTATAGATGTCTAGTGTCAATTCTCCTCTTTCTCCTCCTTCACCCATTTCTGAAAGTATCAGAATGCACCTGCCAAATATGGAAAGGCTGACTGGCCTGAACTATATGGTATGGCTTCATAAATAGAGAATAGTTCCCTGTTTTGCTGGCAAGCCATATCTGACTGAGTGTCCGCCCCCCAAAGCATGACATAACACAGTAGCTTGTGATGAGCATGACTCCTTGATTGATAAGTCAAGGAAAGTTCGTTGCGTAATACTATTGATCATTGACCCCGAGTTCCGCAGGAATTTAGAATTCCCGGGGACAGATAAGTTAACACAGCTAGTTGTGGAAAAGTTCCATGAACTGGTTGAGAAAGGACGAGCTAAGATCTTCAAAGAGTTTGAAGTGTGCAGGAAGTAGCACCAGTTCATATGTTCTCAAGACTGAGAGACACATAAGTGTACTGTATATAATTTGGTCCCCTTTTGATCGGGAGTTAAAGCATTAGCTCGACTCGCTGATCCGTTCATCCTGATGTACAGGAAGGGAAACTAGATAAGACAATCGTAGATATGCATTCAATGTTAACTCTGTATGAGTCGTTCATAGAGAAGCATCGTTCCATTGATTCAGCTGCTTCGGGATTGAGTCCAGTAATATGACACATCAAGAAATGATCCAGATCGTATGGATCGGTTCCTTGATGTTTCAAACTGGGAATCCACAGGGTGGGACACAGTCACGGAAATATTGGAAAAATGCTCTGAAGCCGAACAGTTTGGCAACTCAGGAATATCTTAAAACTCAGAACCCCTGATCCTTAATTACTTGATACAGGATGTGTTTCTCACATTTGCTTTGTATGCATGGACTCTGTAGGATGTGGGATGTTGTTCAGACTGGATCTGAAGCTCATGCAGTTTTAGAGTTTAGTTAGATAATGAAATCCTGGTATTAGCTTATTAGATGCGTATCACATTGTCTATCATATAATACATTGTTCAAGGATTTTGTTTTAATAAAATTGTCAATTTTCTTTTAACACATGTTGTTTGAAATATCCTTGAAATGTTGTATGATTGTGTTGAATGCATGATTAGTAATAACTTGAATATTGATACATCCAAAGTGTTTGGATTTAGGAATTGTGTCCCTTATGATTGTTAAGACAAATGTTGTAAGAATCAATTCAACCAAAGGTCCAGTTGGACAGGACTTTGGAATCATTTGACTTAGAGTCTCTTGATGAGTTGAGTTCTTAATGTGTCAAGAAATGAATCACCCAAAGATCCAGTTGGACAGGACTTTGGAATCATTTGACTTAAAGTCAGATGAAGATTAAGTTCTTTATTAAGCGCATATGGCAAGAAATGAATCACCCAAAGATCCAGAGGATAGGATTTTGGAATCAGTTGACTTAGAGTCAACCGAAGATTGCAAATCTTGAACAGAATTAACAAAGTCATAAGTTTACATAGATATGTAAAAGGCATTGAGATTAGGAGCAACGGACACATCAGTTGTTGTGTATTGCTCGAATCTTCAAACAAAACACAATTGTTTGTACTTCACGATATTTGTCATTCGATATGACGAATATGGCTTCGCTTATCAGAATAAGCAATTGAATTGAAACCTTGAACAGTTCAAGGACTTCAAAGGAAGTACAAGATCCGCAGAACCTGAGTGACAACATAAACTGGGAAAATGTTTCACAGTTCATTCTCTTCCAAGAACATTAATAAGTTATAATCTGTCTTAGGGAAGATGATGGAGCATTGGCCGAAACAGTTCGATCCTCGATGTATGAGATACATTGTCAATTAGTTTCCAATAAATTGAATTCTAAACCAGTTAGACCATATTCCGACCACATTCTAGACTAAGTAGGCTTTGGAGACACTGCTGAAATGTGAAGTTAGGATTATCCCACTTGCACATAGAGAGTCCAGGGTCTTGTAGTGTTCGTCTGAACCTCATGACTAGCCTGAACCTGATCAGCAATGTCGTTTCACTGGCTATCCCGCTGTAACTGTAAAAGAATAGCTCTTTTAGAAAGAACTCATGTTCTAAGGAAACAGTGGGAGTTGGGACAGTCCTGAATGAGTTCAGGATTAGCCAAGTGAAAAAACCTTTAGTCATCACTAGGCTTGGAACAGAAATCAGATTTCTGTTATACAACTGACATAATCTCCTCTTGACCAGTAGTATTGATCACCATCATAAGTAGTTATGATCAGGGTGACATACCGATTGGTGGTAAAACACTATAGTTGGTACGGATTTATAATCCGACTACTTGGAAGCATTGGTGAGCCCGGTTGCTGCCAAGCAAGAGAACCTTAGGGCGAGATACAGTCCATATGACATTTTGATTGATTTTACACCTGGTCTAAAAACCAGTGGGAGTAAATGAATCATCAAAAGAATACAGCATGGACAGAAGCGTACCTTCAGAACATCTGGTTGAGTGAGATGATACTCAGAGTCAAGTAATTGGCTCCGAGAGGAGCACTCTCAATAGAAGATGAAATCCAAAAGGATACTGCATATTGTAAGTCCGTAGTGGAGCGCGTGTGGATCACCGGCACACTAATGGGGGCTCACAAAGAATATGCCAGTATAAAGGTATATGGGCCCGGGATTTCCCCACGGGCATCTCGCAAGAAAGGATATTCAGATTCTCGAAATATGCCAAAGGATTGGATTTGATGAATGTGCTGCAAGATTTCCATTAAGATGTCAGAAAGGGTTTGGATTCACAAAATGTGCCAAAAGTTTTGGATTCTGTGAATAGTCCATAACCGTGTCAAAACTAGTGGGAGTATCGTTGTTATCTACTATCTCCATATGTGAGTTACATACTATTTCTAGGAAACGTCTCCTTTCATTACAAAGTGTAATGACTTGGTGTTAAGAGACGGATCGCCGTGAAAGACTTAATAGAGATACGACATACTCAAGTGGTTGTAAACATCTATAAGATAGATCGAAACTCTGCCAAGATGATCTTGATGAGATTCAAGATTTATAGCACCAGGAAACGATTTTCCTATCATTGCAAAGTGTGATGACTTGGCATGAAAGAAATAAAGAAGGTGCAACATACTCATGTAATTCACAGTCATCTATTGGAAAGATGAAATCGCCAGCATAGACCTAGCCATTATAAGCATGATCTTGATAAGATTCAAGATGCACGAGAAAAGTCTCCGAAAGGAAAATAGTTTTTCGAAAATCATGACAGAAGGATTATAAATAATCCTTGGATTCCGAAAGGGTTTGGAATAAGATTAGATCGGGTTCCACAAGTTTTGGATCGATCATAAAGTCATGAACATGTCGTGATAACTTAATGCTTAGGGCATAGTAAGTTGGATTCAGGACATTGCCTGGCTGGGAATACTGGATGGATTGGTTGAACTCAAGTGAGAATTCATTAGGAAATGATTAGGGTGAAAGTGATAGTATTAATTTGAAAGATTTTCAAAGTGGTAATTATTAATATCAGGACATGATGTTAAAGGACTTCATGGTTAAAGAGTCTCGTTGGTATTCTGATGGAGCGCGTGTGGTTCACCGGCACATCATAACACCTCGAAATAGTCTTAGGGTGCAGTCAAGTAGACTAAAGACCCCAGAACCATAGGAAGTCACAGTACACATTACCAGAATGGAGTTAGAAGAGAAATTGACAGGATAACTTATTGAGATGTTGTCGGATGAGCATCCGATTGGATCATCTGCAATAAAGTGTATAAGTATAAGATACTTTGGATACATAGAAAGAGTGTAAGGTTCATAAAGACATAGCTGTAAAATTAGAATTGAAAGTTTAAAAGAAATCTTGAAACCGATAATAGTTTATGACAAGGTCCGACTTGGTGATTACCTTGTGGAGACTTGGTAATAAGCAGGAGTAGCTGCCAGTTAGATTTTTATGTTTCGCTTTCGCATGTTTACTTCCCGAATAATTTAATTATTCAGAAAGGTCCACAGTCGCTCATACTTTGGGAAGTAAGTGTTGAATCAAGACTGTCATGAATTAGTTTGTAGACTGTCTAAGGAGTTAGACATAGCAATATGATTGCTACAACATTCATGAGTACTTAGAAATAGAGATTTGAGTATTGGATAAACCCACGCTCAACAGATTGCTTCATGGATTATATCACAAGCAATGTTGAGACTATAATATCTTATAATCTTGAAGTGGAGAGATATGAGTTATAATTTACAAGGCAGTTGTTCATTGATAATACGAAAACGCATCGGTAACTCGATGTTATAAAACGTGTTGTTGTGAATGATTTGTCTGGTAAAAGATTTAAGCATATAAGTCGAAGCTTATTCGTTCCTTAACCCTGATGGGTAACAGATATATGTAGGCCTGTCGATGATTTTGAAGTTGACTAAAGTGCTGGCCAGCCTGGACTAAATTGATGTGTTCAATTAGAAGTTCTAAAGTCATAAGCAGAATCGGAAATCGGGAAACAGTGTATCGGACCGAGATTGATCTCAATCCATGTCTCGTGTCTGAAAATATCTTGTTGGATGAAGGATCATATGATCACTTATCTATGGACAGAACTGACTGGGTCAGAGTTCGGCAGCAGTTTCTAGGAAGCTACAATTTGCTGATTAATTAGAGGTTAAATTAGTAATTATAGTCATAGACTTATCCAAGTGGGAGACTGTTAGATTAGGTGTCTAAGCCATGACTAATAATTAGTATTTATCTAATTAATAGTGGCATAGTCTATTTGGGTTGCCCTCATAGCAGGAGGTTTGATAGAACGTTCAGTAGAGAGAAAGATTGATTTATTATATGATTAATAAATCAATAGAAATTAAATAAATAGTTTATTAATATATTAAAGTGATAATATATTA
Organism: Cichorium intybus; assembly: GCA_023525715.1. Lineage (NCBI taxonomy): Eukaryota > Viridiplantae > Streptophyta > Magnoliopsida > Asterales > Asteraceae > Cichorium > Cichorium intybus. The sequence continues at coordinate 16,672,976 of CM042017.1, read as the reverse complement.
ATTAGAAACTATATTAATTAATTAGGAATTAATCTAGAATTAATTGGAATTAATTTGGTGATTAAATTAATTAATTAAAGGTGCAGGGACTAAAACTGTAATTATTCAATAGTTGAGTAAGTGACAGTTTGAGTGAGTGAAGTGGCCAGCGAAATATATATATGGAAATATATAAATTTCGATATATATATATATATATATATATATATATATATATATATATATATATATATATATATATAAGAGATAATTATAGTTTGAATTATTAAGATAAAGGTTTATCTTAATTTGAATTCAAAAAGGCTTATCTCTTAAGGTTTATCTGGTCATCTGATGGAGGTTATAAATAGGGAGCCCCATAACCTCATAACCTGCGATTTTAATACATATTCTCTCTAGAAATTTCGTTCTCCCCTCTAGCTCTTGGGTTTGACTTCATTTGAGGCAGGACAATTGTGCTACTCAGCTTCCAAGAAATCTTAAAAGGTTAGTTTTTCTGATTTGGTTCTTTTAGTTATTTTCTTATGGCCTTTAGGAATTTATTATATGTTCAATTAGAAGAAAACATAGATCCTTATAGGTTGCATATGAACTTAGGATTTTTAGTTCATAGATTTGCATAAAACCATTCAGGCATATCTATCTTGAACATGCTTGACTTCTAAGTTGACAATTGTTGGCAGGAAGCCAAGAAAGGAATTGAGGCAATCAGGCAAACAAAAGGAAGAATTGGATAAGACATCAAAGAAATGAAACTAAGGTTCATTAGTTTTTAGGATCAAATGGAAAAAAAAGAGAATGTACATTGCAAGAAATAGCAATGTACTGTCTGTTTTTGCAATAAACCATAAAAAACTGATTAAACTACGTTGCTTTTTCTAAAATTAGGGACCAAAATTGCAAAAAATTAAATCTTTCTCCGGTTTGCTTTGAAAAAATAGGTTTCATTTTTTAATTCTCTTTGCAATCAGGGGCTGAAATTGCAATTTTTTTATCTCTATTAAATCATTGTAGTTTCAATTTTGTATCTCATTGAGGTAGTATACCTTGAAAATCAACCAAATCATAACATCCAACTTGATTTTATTATTTTGTCCTACTTACTCGTAAGTTTTGTATTTGTTTTCGTCATGAGAATTAAAACAGAAAGTACATTGCACTATTAGAACGAAGTCATTAAACATGCTTAATAGTAATTTACTTTCCTTGTAATTTCCAGCAACAATTTATAGCAATATAATTTCATTTAATTGCAATCTACCTTCATATTATGGCAATCTACTTTCATTTTATATATCTTCTTATTGTTCCCACGTTACCCTTTACTATTTAAATGCAGACCCAATGCCATCTTCAACCTTACTACTCCCATATTCAATTCTTCATGCACACACTGTTTTCTCTATTCTATTATGACCAACTATGAATCTTGAAGATGAAGATTTCTAAACCAGCTTGCAGATGCTGTAAAATTCACAATCGGACCAAAGGTAAGTTTGTTTAGCCTCCATTTTGTTTTCCTAAAATCACTAAAACCTTTCTTATTCACTATTATCTTGTATACCATAATCAGGGACGCAATGTGATTATTGAACAAAATCACACAGTAGCCAAGAGCATAAACTTTGATGAAAAGGCTAAAAACCTTGATGCTAATTTAGTAAAGCAGGTTGCAAGTGCAACTATTTCTACTGCTAGAGATGGTAAACTTATCATTTGGGGATCGATTTTTAATTGCTGATCTTTATGTTAAATTAAAAAATGTCATTCCATAAAGTACATTGTCATTACAGGTACAACTTGTGATACTGTTATGACACAAGCAATATTCACAGAACGCTGTAAGTCTGTTGCTGCAGGTGTAAATGTTATGGATTTGCGTAGTGGTATCAATATGGCTGTTGATGCTGTTATAGCTAATTTAAAAATTCGTGCGGTAATGATAACTACACCAGAAGAAATTACACATGTTTTATATATTTCAAAACCCTATCACCATGGAAGCCATTGTTGGTCTTCACAGAAACTTCCGTTATGGCCATCAATCCAGAAAACAGAAAGTTTTGCAGTCATGTGGTACACTCAATTTTCGCCCCTACCCTCAAACACACATCGTATTTGCAATATTTAGCAATTCATTCACTTATTTTTTTTCATCAATCACAGGACTACTGGGATTACATAAACAACAACGAATACTTTCCTTCAGAAGGTTTAATGGATTTAGTAAAACATGTGTCTACATCTTTTTTCACCCTTTTTCATACACTCAAAGATTTAGGATATGTTTCTTTCTGAACGGGTTTAATGATACAAAACATAATTTGGTTAGATTTATTTTACTGTGTTTCCTATTTTGTGACAGTTGAGGATTTACAAAACTCCAGATTTGGAAACACCCAAATATCAGATACTCAAAAGGACTGCTACTTACGAGGTTTGTTAATACTTCAAGCTGGAACCTTTTGGAATTCATGAAAATATAATTATGGTGCTTAATCACATTTTACTAAAAGTAATTATCCAGGTACGAAAATACAGCCCCTCTATAATCGTTGAAAGACAAAGCGATAAGCTTTCTGGATCAACAGGATTCAATGATGTAGCTGGGTGAGTTTCCAATTATTCTACCAAGTTTTTACATTTATTAATTTGGGTCGTCCATGTGTTCCTATTTTGTTACTATTGAAGGGCATTTAAGACATTTCACTCTTCACCGATGTTAATTGGCTCAAATTTACAACACTTTGCAGGTATATATTTGGGAAGATCTCAAAAGACGAAAAGATAGCCATCACAACTTCAATTTTTACTCGAGCATTTGATCCTGATATGTCCAGAATGTCTATCCAAGTTGTTCTTCCATCTGATAAAGACTTAACAAGGTAAATTTTTATTACTTTTGTGTTTTATACGCTTACGTACATGGTTTCTACTGTATCTATTGTATCTTTTTGTGTACGCTTTTGTACCTAATATATGAAGAAATTATGGCTCTATATGTGTAGAATAATATACAATGGGAAAAATCAAGTGGTCAACAGGCAACCGTTGCATCTAATTGCGTATCCAATGACTGATCTCCTTCTTCATTCTCGTCCATATGCAGCTGAAAGGTACATACATCATGTCCATGCTTTTAATTCGTTGTGCAAAGTGTACCTAAGATTACATATTACTTTGTGTGTTCGTATTTGGTGGTCCTTCTTGCTCAGGAAGAGACACTGGCCATGGCGATTTGATTCATGGTCATTTGCCATACTTTATGCTACATGGATGATTGTTATAGTACCCGGTTTAGATATTCCAGAAATGTAGCCACAAAGCCTCTAGCATCTTCATCGCCCCAGGAGGTGAGTTAAGGTGTTTATTTGCTTAAAAATTCCTTTTTTTTCTAAATAAAAATTAAGATTAATACAGAAATGATAAACATTTATCGGTTCTCAATCTTCCGAGCATGGATTGCACCTCTTAGAGATATGCAATAGTTGATGTCAGCAACTCACATGAGGTATGTCCAAGATCCCTTTTCTCTTTAAATCTGGATGTATGTAAAATAAAGATAACAATTTTCTTTCAGCCTGCAGGTTTTATTCTTGAGGAGAGTAATGTCATTATGAGATAGGTATACCAACATACCATCTTACATTGTATTTTGTTTTATATAACCCAAAAGTAGGTATTCTCTTATTTTGTATTTGGTCAACTTGATGGTTTGACTTTTTTGATGTTGCACTGTCAGTTGCTTCGGCTTAGGAGGCCTTTTGTTGCTACTATAACTGATGGCTATGGTAACGAGTTGTTTAAGGTAAAGACTGGTTGGTTGACTTACATAATAATAATATTTATCTAACTAAGTTGTATAAAATTATTTACTTTTATATATAGGTCAGAAGGCCCTTTTGGTTGATAACTTGGTCGATCTATGCAGAAGTAAATGGAAAGGTATGCCTTTTTTATTTTTTGATAACTTATATTAATATTGATTTTAATTAATGTAAAACTCGATTAAATTTATGTATAGGAAATTGGTGTGGTTCATAGAAGATGGCATCTATGGAGGAGGGTTTATGATCTGTACTTGGGGTAAATTTGTAAATTATTTGCTTGAGCATATTTTATAACACTCGTGTCGTATGGTAAAAGAGGTATTCGATGTTTGACTTTTTTTAATTGGTAGACTTTCACCTGGCATAATGGAATTAGTCCAAAATCTAAAGGGAAGTGATAAAACTGTATACTTGATATCTGGAGGTTTTCGTCAAATGATCAATGTAAGTCATCTGTTAATAAAATAACTACTTTGAAGGTTTCTTTTTAATTTTTTTTATGTGTAAATTGCATGAAATAGTAATGTACTTTACTCATTTTACCAATATAGGCAGTGAACTTCAATTTTTACCATAATTGCATTGTACTTGTCTGTCTTTATCCTTAATAGAAATATACTTACATTTTTTACAGATAATAGCAACGTACTTACATTTTCGTACCGATATTAGCAATATAAACAAATAATGTACATTACCCATATTATTATTATTATTATTTTTAAACTTATGGGTCGATGGTTAACTTTTTTTATTGTAGCCGGTTGCATCAATCCTTGGGGTCCCACCTGAAAATATATACGCTAATAATTTATTTTAATGAACCAACTTCCAGAAGTGGAAAACCAACTGCAGTTGAACTGATAAGAAAGGTTAGCTATTAATATATCTATCTGGATCAAGTGCTTAATGTATTAAGCCCTTTTAAATAATTTTAACAAAAAATTAATGAAATTTTTAGACTCATGGATACAAGACAGTCGTTATGATTGGCGATGGTGCGACTGATCTCGAGGTAATAATAAATTAATAACTCAAAATGGCAAAATCAATTTGGTTTGTTGACCGAATGGTTTGACTTTAGAGATCGTTTATTTATTTTTTATTTTTTTGTAAAGGCTCGAAAACCAGGATGTGCGGATCTTTTTATCTGCTATGTATACTATAAAACTCTGTTGGCGGAAATACAAGAACTGCAATAGATACGCTGTTTTTTCTTGCATTTATCCGGACCCGTGCTCCAGCAATACCGAACCCGTGCGGAGCACGGGCTCACACTAGTTATTACTAAAATTGGTGCTCGTATATATCTATACTACTTTAAAAATGAAAAATGGTTTCTAAAAATAGAAACTCTTAAAATTAAGAGATCCAAGTCTTTCAGCTGAAAGTACAACTCACATATGCATGAATCTGCTAAATTCTAATCTAAAGAACCAATTTACTCCGTATCCTTCCCGTATCTCCATCTATTTTGACTTTCCACCCGATCCCAACCCCTTCTGCTGTATTTCCGGTATCTCATCTCCATCTCCAACCTCCAATCGGATTATCAACTACCACTTTTCTTATATAAGGATCTAACCTAAATCCCTCATGACTCATCGTCCCACCGTCCTCGCCCGGATGCTTCTATGTAAACCTAATTGCTGCAAAGAATCCACCACCATCTCCTGACAAACCCTAACAACACCACATATGAACTGCCGCCATCGCAAACCCCTAACTTCGACCCTGTCCCGCCAAAACCACCACAACTCATCCCTGAAGGAAGACTAAATCAACACCGCCGCTATTTTAACCCTGCTACCACCGCCACAAATCACTCCACCACCCACACAATCGGACCACCAACATACCATCATCTTTTGTGTGATCATCAAGGTACTTGACTCTATTGTAGTTACCTAAATATCGAATAAAAACTATGAACAGCATGTTTATAAATCACAGATCGAAGAACATATTAAGGATCAAGAGAATGGATCAATGTTAAAGTTAAATCTATGTCTATTTATGTGTTTCATGTATTGTATATTTTATAGTTTAGTTATTTCTGGACTTTAAAATCTTAGATTGGTTGTTTTCTTCCCAAGTAACATACAAAAGGTGGTTTTACAGCAATATTGCAGGTTTACAAAAGAAGCACCCCACGTGTTTGTTGAAATGTCTCAAAGAAGTTTGGCCCAAGTTCATTACTATCTCTTCTCACCCTTCTAAAGAAAATTTGGAAAATTGGGACGAATATGAACATGAATAGATTTAGAGATCTGGTACATTTGTTACTATGATTTAATTGGTTTTGCATTACCACTTAAAGTTATAAATCCCTCTGATTTTCTACATTTCATACTCAGATTTATTTATTATTCGTATGATTTAGCTATGTGTATTTTTTGTTCTTCATTTTGTTGTCTATTATGAATATTTTTCATTCTTCTATTTTTCATTCATGTGATATTGACTAGATGTTTAAGATACACATGAATCATAATTGTCCACTTTGGAACATAGATCTAAAGCAAGCCAAGTTCCTGTTGTGATAACGTCCTTTTATACTTTTGTTGGGTTTAACTAAACATTTTTAGTTCCAAAGCTTAATTTCATATTGACATTCCAAACTTCTTTTTCCAATGGGGTGCATTTGGCCAGGTTAGAGGTACAAAGAAAGATTATTAGCCACATACCGGTTCGTAATCTGTTATTTAACACATAAAAATATGTCCTTTATATTACATTTGCTTTTTTTTTTTTTGCAAATGTGACAGTCACTCAAAACTCTGATATTTTGTTGATTATGTATGTGATTAGGGATTTGTCCGGTATCACAGTCAATCAATGTCAAAATTAAGGTAGGCCTTAAATACTATGGTTCTTTTCCTAATTGCCATATGTGTGTTTTTCTTTATATAAAACAAATTGGTGATCTAAGGTTTGATTTTTCTACAAGGTCTGTGTTTTTTATATTTATAAGTTACTTTAATATATAGAGATCATTTGAATTCTTGTTGTTTACTCTATGGTGTCCAGGTATAGACACAAAGTTACATGCGATTTGATGGCTTGGAAGATTCATATTCATCGACACAATGTACGATTTTTTATTATGTTTACTGTTTTTATACATAAAACATGGAATGGAATGTTGTGGCAATCATGTTAAAATTTGTTTTGCTATTTTTTCCTTTTACCGTCATTGTTTTGTATAATTTTGTTCAGATCTTACTGGATGAATGATACGAATCATAAATTACTGGGCTCAAATATCTATACCTAAAGCTTATTAGTAATCCGTGAATTCTGGGATCATGTATGAACCTACCTGTGTGACCACTGGCGAATCAAATTTCTCTTCATGCCTTTTACCATAGAGTTGTTGATAGAAGTCTTGAATTAAAAAGATTCAACATTATTACGATGTTGGATTCTATAATTAACAAGGATGGGTATGAAATGTTTGGTTATTTTTGATCCCCAAAATGCCCCTCCAACACCAGAAAAACTTAGAAAACACAAGTTGACGTCTTAGATTTGCATGCGATAAGTACTCACTAAAGCTTCTTTCTTTTTCTTTCCACTTTTAGCCTTTTTTTCTTCTCAACACATCTAAAAATGCTGAGATTTACTAATCATTTTAGCATTTCAAAATTTAAATCCTTATAAGTCTTGATTTTAGTATTAATTAGTTTGCTATCAAGACCAATCGAAAATAATACTATGTTGTTTAAAAAGGTTTCACATCTAACGATCTAAAGTTTAGATTCAATGTTATAAAAAACATTCCCGTCTACTTTTTTTTCAAGCACACATCATAAATTTTCTTCACTTGATTACTTAAATATACTACAATATGGGAATTATACAAATGACAATGTTATTTATTATATAATATAAAACATGATAAATTATAACGTATATAATTAAAATAAAATAAGTTAATAATATAAGTATCACAGATTTAATATACGATCTTAAGAAAAACCGAGCCCAACCATGCTACAGGTTAAGGGAAACCATTCGTCTTTATCAAAGGAAAATATTTGTCGTTCGTTGAAAGAAAACTATCTACGTTCGTTGATACAACCAAATTAGGGCTATTAGATAATCATCAACGAACAAATTTTATAATATTATCTAATAGTTATATAATCTAAGGTGACATCACCTTTAAGAATTTTATTTTTGTTTATAGACCTAGACATTTTTTAAAACCAAATTAGACCTGGATATTTTAATGTGTCTTGGTTAGAAGTTATCAAATATTAGGAAGCACGTATGTGTATAAATATGTCTAGGATCTTTGATTTATGTATGTTATGATTACAAAGGGATTAGATGTTTTGATCGTCACTATAAAACAATTGTATAAAACAACTGTTTTGTATTCCGAGGAAGAAACGTGGAAGATAATCATTTGGATTTAAGAAGGGTTTCGTTTTGTAAAATATGTTTCTTTTGATAGGGGCTTTATTCATTTTACTTTTTGTTTTTGTGTTAGATTAGTAGCTGCAAACTAAAAGGATGGAAACAGCCTGTTACGAAGTAAAGATTGATATTTTTATCTACTATATTCAAGAGGATGGAAGCAACAAGTGTACATGGGGATTTTTTTACACGTGCAATTTTTACGAGAAAAGGTCAAAAGCTAGAAATAGCAATGTACTTTATAACATTTAGATGCACAATACCTGATTCAATTTTTATAGCTTTCATAATAGAGTAAGATTTTATTTGAATTCCGCTTAGATCAAATAGCACTAATAGTAAGAGAGTTGCGAAGGTCAATCGTTGAGTAAGCATTAATTTGTTATGATGTGGTATTATGGTATTATCACATTATCATTGAAGCTCATTTATAGGACAAAGTTGTGGAAGAAAAAAATATTTTTTAGCATTGAACTTTACAAAAAAGTTTATTTATACCATCGTGCTTTTGAAAAAAAAATTAGTTTCATTTTAGATGATCTGTAAGAGTTCCATTTTTTGTACATTATGGTTAGTAATAGGATAGTTTTCTGAGAAAATTTCATTTTTAGCATTGTACTTTGCAAAAAAGTTTACTAATAGCAATGTACTTTGTGTGAATAATAATGAATCATGTTATATTACATATTTCATATGTGCTTTATTCTTATATAATTTTGTTAATTTCTCCTCAAATTGCATTAGTTACGTCTCATACCCGTTGTAAACTCTACGGTTTTTGTTTGTTTTAGCAAAATATCGAACCGAACAGCATCATGTTCGCCCTTAACCATTTGTGTCCCGCCGCATTGCGCGGGTATACAACTAGTATACTAAACAAATAAAAGGATGTTAGCATTTTCATATCAATACGGGTTTATAATTTTTACACAAATATCATATAAAATCATTTATAACTCCAATTATTATCACATGTCTAGAAACTCTTTTTCATTTGTCACGTAGTCTTTTCATTAATTTTATAAAAAAAATAAAATAAAATCGTGGATCATATTTTTAATTTTCTAATACTAACCAATTTACTCTAATTTTTCCAGAATATTTAATAAAGTGGTCATCTAATTTGTTATTATTTAATTTTACAACTAATATTCATGAAAACAAATAGCCCTTAACAATAACATTAAACATAATCAATGTATAACAACATACGAGATTAAAATAAGTAGTATTAATCTATAATTCATATTTCGTTTTTATCTAGTTGTATAATATCTGATGATACGCAAGTTCGCGGTGAGGCGTTGCATATTTTGATACAATGACACCACCAAAATCTTATTTTATAGATATAAAATACCATAAACAAACAAAAATTTATAATATAACTATTGTGGGTCTCTTTTTAAAAATAAAAAGAATGATAAAACCATCATGCATATGGTTATAAAAATAAATGACGATGAAAATATCATATGACAATTATGAATTTTATATTTAATATTGAAGATCAAAATGAAACAAAATTAATTAGTTGCATTGTGATAAATCTTTTAATGTTAAATATGATTATGGGGTAAAATTGAACCATTATAGGTGCTTACGAAGAAAGGGATTAAAACATCATGGATTTTGTGATGAAATTACATTGAATGGCATGTGCATATGATTATGTATGGGTAGATTGAAAAAAATCGACTAACTTTCTATCCATACATAAAGGATATTCCGCATAAAAGTTAGCATAGATTTACATAAAATGGGTGGTAAGACAACATGGAGTTCCCTTTTCGATCATTTCATATAAGGATAGTCGTCTTGCTTCAAGTTTTCAAAAAGAAAAAAGAGTAAATTACACTTTTGGTCCCTGTGGTTGGCAAAAAATACCACATAGGTCCTAACTTTCCATTTTCAACATTCATAGTCACTTAGGTTTGCGAAAACTACCACATAGATCTCTTGGACATATAAAAAGACTAAAATGTCATTTCTAATTTCTTTTTCTTTTTTCTTTTATACATATTATATAATCAGTTAATAAAAAAAATAAACCTAACCCACCCCCACCCATACCCACACCCACACCCACACCCACACCCCCACCCCCACCCTCCCTCTCTCTCATCAGACATACAAAGGCAGGAGAAGTGAAGAGAATCAAATCGTTGGTTGGAGAAGGCAAAGTCTGGAATTCAGAATCAAATTGTTTGTTAGAGAAGGCGTGTTGTGAGGCTAGTTTGAAATGTCATATGTGTATTACGTTGATATGTATTATAGCAAACGATGGTTTAGAATTCAGCTTCAACGATGAAACAATTTTAACCCATCTATTCGAATCCTTTCAGGACCCCAATGGAAGCCTCCATAACTGGACCAAACTCGCCTTCTCGGACCCCTGTTCTGATTTCACTTTCGTCAGAATAACCTGCAACAATGGCCGCATCCCTTCTAATCAGTGTATCGAAATTACCTTAGATAACACCTATCTGGCAGCAGGTTTGATGCTCTCTCGATAGAAAACGATCAACAATAAAACCATAAATCCATATAATGTCAACCGAAACACATTTGGAATCCACCGTCGCTTTACCGACCTCCGAAATTCTGGCCTTGATTTTCTCGTTTTCTGAAATCGACAAACTAATAAACGTCGAGAATCTAGATGGGTTTGCTGATCTTAAAGCAACGAAACAGCGTTCCATTAATGGTAATCAAATGAACATGTGGCGATTCATTCAACGGCATATGGTGTCCGATCTTGTAATTGAATCTGGGAATGAATTAGAAGATGAACAAGAAGCGTGGAGAGAGAATCAGTTCTCCTGCCTTTGTATGTCTGATGAGAGAGAGAGAGAGAGGGTGGGGGTGGGGGTGGGGGTGTGGGTGGGTTAGGTTTATTTTTTTTATTAACTGATTATATAATATGTATAAAAGAAAAAAGATAAAGAAATTAGAAAGGGCATTTTAGTCTTTTTATATGCTCAAGGGATCTATGTGGTAGTTTTCGCAAACCTAAGTGACTATGAATGTTGAAAATGGAAAGTTAGGACCTATGTGGTATTTTTTGCCAACCACAGGGACCAAAAGTGTAATTTACTCAAGAAAAAAATTGTTTAAAGATCTTATGAACTCTTACAATACATCTTGATAGTATTCATATTTCTTGTTGACAGTTTTAGCGAACGCTTACGGACATTTGATTCGCCAAACATTTTTCGAACGCACTTATTTGCCTTGTTGAGGTTTTCTTTAAACTTTGTTACTGTTCACTTTCGAAATTTTGATATGCTTTGTAAGTTTCTTAAACCTTTAAAATTTACTTTTCAGAAATTTTTTGAAATATTTTGTGAACATGTTTGAAATTCAACAACATTTCTCACTTGTTATTCGGTCATCATGAAGATCTTTAACACTTTGTTACATTTTTAAGAAAACCTTTGGAAGTCTTAAAACTTAAATTCTTAGCTACATTTTTTTTTGGAACGACAAATCTAATCTATCTAACCTACTTCTAAAATACACCTTAAATTCCACCTATGATTTTGAATTCGCTTAAATATCTCATACATATGGATTTCAATTTCAAGATTTTTCTTGCAAGAGTTATACCGCAAAATCTTTTATGTCATATATTGAAACTCTTATACATAAGAATTATTTGGGAAAATAAAGTGTGACGAGTATTCAACATTTGTCCTTCTCAAGTGAAATGATAAGAGATCTCACTTGGGGTTGATGTCTTATTTGAAAATTTTGAACTTACAACTCATACCATTTCACATGATTCTTACATGTATTTCATATTCATACCATTTCACATAATTCTTACATGTATTTCATATTGTAATCTCAAGTTCAACACCTTCCGAATTTCATTGTGAATATCAAATGATTACAAAAAAATCTAAATAAAATATTTTGATGCTTTGAATATCTTGTGTATACGATGATCAATTTATATTGTTAAGAATTCGTTTTATTGTTTAAAAGGAAACCGGTGAAATTAACAAAGTTGAAGAATTATCTTTCACTTCTATTGCGAATTCAAAATTTTTGACACAATATATTTTTAAATTTGATTACTTGTAAGTATTTTCAACATAGTATTTTTCAAACATGTTAGATTGTTGAAATATTTAATCAATTTCAATTGATTGGATTCTTAATTGCATAAATCTTTTTCTTACGAGCTTATGAAATGTTAAATTTTTCCACAGTTTTTCTTGATTCTCTTGGTGACATTACGGTGGAGTGCAAACCTTCTTAAATTTTTGTTGTGTTTGCAAATGGTTTTAGAAAATCCAAAGGATTAAAAAAAAAATTAAAAACTGCCAAATTCAAAAATAGTTTATTTTATTTTATTTTAGAAAAATTCAAAATTACGAAAATATTTTTCTTGCTATTTTTCATTTTAGAAAAACATAAACGCGACAATATTTCCTTATTTTTTAATATTCGAAAACACAAAAAGATTTTCAATTTCTTAAAGGTTAATATGATTTCACCAATTTATGATGTTTATTCTTCTAGCGAATAACCTTTTGCATTCTAGCAAACTGGATTTTTATATTCTAGCAAACAAACTTGATGTATTCTAGTGAATAGGCTATTGGCTTTTAGCGAATCGAAAAACATGCTTTTGTATGAGGTTATTAGACGTTCGGGAGTACCTTTCACGGATGGACCGTGATGGCCACGGTGGCACCAATCACGGCGTGCACACCGCCCCGTGCTACCGTGATGGGGCGTGATCGTGGTTCACCGTGCTCCGTTTCACGCTCGATCACAACCAATGAGAAGAAGGTAGCCGTTGTCAACGGCTAGAATATTTAAAAAAAAATTACTTTTTTTAAAAATTACCCATATATATATATATATATATATATATATATATATATATATATATATATATGTATATATATATATATATATATATGTATATATATATATATATGTATATATATATATATATATGTATATATATATATATATATATATGTATATATATATATATATATATATATATATATGTATGTATATATATATATATATATATATATATATATATATATATATATATACATATATATATATATATATATATATATATATATATATATATATATGTATATATATATATATATATATATATATATATATATATATATATGTATATATATATATATATATATATATATATATATATATATATATATATATATATATATATATATATATATATATATATATATATATATATATATATATATATATTCTTCATCTTTTTAACCTCTCAAACATAAAAATTTCAAAATTCTTTTGCAATGGAACAAAACCCAAACACCCCACCATCAAACCAAAACCGCGAGTATGATCCGTTCGGATTAAACTCGACCCCGCGTCAATACCCGAATCTTGAATCGCCCCGCGGTGGTTTTATGAGTTTACTTCAAGGCGGGTCTCCGATCGTACAACCACAACTTTTTCAACAACCATATCCGCCATTCAACCCATATCAACAATTTCAACCCCCGTTTCCATTTCAACCGCAAGGATTCCAAGCCCAATCGTCGCAACCACCGATGTCACAACCACCACCGCAACCGCAACCGGTGTCTCCCGATATGGTTCAAGAGACACAAGAGGAAGACGACAACCAAACCCGCCGGGCCGCAAGGAGGAAGGCAAAACAAACGGGGGGCGAAAAAAGAATGGATTGGACGAAAGAGGAGGAATTAAACTTGGTGAAGGCGTACATTTCCGCTTCCGTTAACCCGATCGTCGGGGACTCGCAAATGCTTGATACTTTTTGGAACAAAGTTCAAGCGACTTTTTACGAGCTTATGGGCGAAAAAAACGGAACATGGATAAAATTTCGGGGAAATTTCGAGAGATGCGACTAAAGCTCAACGCTTTTAACGTCATCTTCAACAATCTCTCGAATATGCGGAAAAGCGGGTCCAACGACTTCGACATTTTCAACGCGGCGTTAAAAGTTAAAACAATACGAAACAACAACGCCCACTCGGAAAGCGTTCCCGTATATACAAGCTTGGAACGAGTTGAAAAAATAACAGAAATGGCTTCTTGTCGAAGATTCGCAATCTTCGGGAACTAAACGATCGAGGTCGGTCCACCAAGGGACGTCACAACAATCGGACATGAGAACTTATATTGACGTGAACGACGAGCCCGTCGATCTCGATGAAGACGAACCCCAACCGATTGGGCGAGACTGGGCAAAAAAAACCGGCAAGAAAGCGGCTTCGGGTTCCGGTTCGGTGTCGAGCGTTATGGAATCGTTTGGCGATAAATTCGACCGATACGTCCAATTACAAAGCGAAAAGGTCGAGATTATGGGTCGGGTCGAAAAAGAAATTGTCAAAACGCAACGGCAAATTGTCCAAACGCAACGGGAGTTACAACGAAATGCCGATATCGACTTCTTGACAAAAAAACCATCCGACTTCGAGGGCGAGGATTTGGAAATTTTCTTGGCGATGCGGGAAAGTGTCCGCGCTAAATATCGCCCTAGGAACGACAACGACAACGACACCGACACCGATGACGACAACTGGTTTACGTTTATTTTTATTTTTAGTGTAATTTTTATTTTCTAAGTTATTTTTTTATTTGTTGTAATTTTTATTTTTAATGAAATGATTTTTAATTTAAAAATTATGTTCTAATTTATTTTTGAATTTTTTTAATTAAAAAGACGATGTGGTGTGATGAAAATGTGATGAGTATAAAGGGGGTAATGTGATGGAGTGTGATGAGATAAAATCCTATGTGGCGATGACGTAGCGCCCATCACATTTGGGCAATGTGATGGGTACTCCCATCAGCCTTACGGCTAATCATGAGAACTTGTTAGCTTTTTGGGCGGTTGATGGGATACACATTTATTCAAATTCATATTTTCCTCTCACTACTCGAGTGCTTAACTTCAAAATCGTATAAATAGCCTTTTCCCACTCTACTTGGAAAACTCTTAGTTCATCTAAATCTCATGTTTCATCTTATTCGAGCAAACCTTACATTCATATATCTTCAATGACAGCCTCTATAGGAATCTCTAATGCTATTTCTTGCGGTGATGTTCATGTTGTTACATCTATCCTTGATCTCTTGGTTCAAAATAACAATTGATTGGCAAACCTTGATTCATCTTAATTCCTTGAATCCTTGAAGGTTATGATCAAGTGTTTGAAGTATTATCTTTTTTTAAAAACCCCCACTGCTTCATGCAATGTTTCATCATCGTTATGTTCTTTTCTACTATAAAATATGTTAAGCCGACTGAAACTGTATCCTTCAACCTGACGACGGGAAAATCAATTTATATCTCCTAGGAAAATTTTGGGAGATTTCTTACTGAAAATAAATGGGTAAATTGCATAAAAGTCACTAACTTTTTCAATTTTCTCGATTTTGACACTATATTTTTAGTTTTTGCAATTAAGTCATTATGTTTTCAGAAAATTGCAATTAAGTCATTATGTTTTCCAAAAAGTTGCGAAAATGACCATATGACAGGATGGCAACAGGTTACCAGGTCATATGGTCAAATTTGCAATTTTTCAGAAAACATAATGACTTAATTGCAAAAATAAAACATAGTGTCAAAATCGAAAAATCTGGAAAAGTTAGCTAATTTTATGCAATTTACCCTATGCAATTTATATAACTTAATCACTTTACATGCCCCATACGTGTCCAAAAAAATAAATGTTGTTACCTTGTTTTTCCATTTAAAGTAATCAAATTTATTGTCCTAAAAATGGAATTTCAAAAAGATTTAAGATAAATACATACGAATAACAACTAACTTACATGCCCTCAGTGTGAATATCCTATTGGGTAATTGGTTATGTAAACAATGTCTTTATATGATGGGTTATAAAAATCTATATTGATGTTCGTTCATTTACAAAGATACTTTAAGCTAAGTAGATAAAAAGTTCAATATACTTTTACCATTTTTTCAATCGAGTCCATCAACTTTCTTATTAAAAAAAATATATTTGGCAATACAACCTGCCAATGTAGTAGCATTTGCATACTCGAAGACATAAAATGTATAATTTTAATCACTAGATTTTTTAAAAGACTTAATCGCTAAAAATTGTGAAAATAGACAAAATAAAGAAAGGCGCTGTCTTATTCGAAATTAAAGTACTTGTTTTCAATAAAACAAAAAATGTATACTCATTTTCAATAAAAAAAAACTTAATTTCAATGAAACAAAAATATTAAGAGTTTAAACTAGAATTTTTTTAAGTAAAAGAAGGTTTCGTATGCATTTATCCTAAATCTTTTTGAAATTTCACTTTTAGGATAATAAATTTGATTATTTTAAATGGAGAAACAAGGTAACAACAAATTTATTTTTTTGGACACGTATGAGGCATGTAAAGTGATTAAGTTATATAAATTGCATAAGGTAAATTGCATAAAATTCGCTAATTTTTCCAGATTTTTCGATTTGGACACTATGTTTTATTTTTGCTATTAAGTCATTATGTTTTCTGAAAAATTGCAAATTTGACCATATGACCTGGTAACCTGTTGTCATCCTGTCATATGGTCGTTTTCGCAACTTTTTGGAAAACATAATGACTTAATTGCAATTTTCTGAAAACATAATGACTTAATTGCAAAAATTAAAAATACAGTGTCAAAATCGAGAAAATTGAAAAAGTTAATGACTTTTATGCAATTTACCCAAAATAAATTTGTGGCTCCAATTCTAGAACAACGCATTGATATTTTTAATCAAATGGGTTACACGCCTCTGATGACAAAGGTTTCGTAATTTAAAAAGAACAAATTTCCTTTGGTGTGGAATTTCTTCTTTGGATTGAAGTTAGATAGTGTATTTGGAAGAAGATTTGGTTTAGATTCATCATGCTAAGTATTTTTTTTTTATTTGCATTATACAGTGTATTTCATGATGTGGCATCGTATTACAATACAATTTATGGACGGTGTTTGTGGAATGTCCCACACAATCGAAGTGGGATACAAAGTTAAGCTCACATCGTTATTGGTTATTGATTGTTCATGTGACTTATACATACAACAAAATTTCACTTGATGTTGATGATTTAACACTTTTGGAAATTCAACAATTATTTATACCAGACCGTTTCACTAATTAATCTCACGAAAAACATGTATTTTGCAGGAATTTGCTGCCAAACAACTTGGGGTAGCATAAAAACTTATATATAAACTTATATACAGTTCACAAATAAAGGATACCACTTGGTAAATTGTTTAGGGAGAATACTCCCCTCCCCGACCTATTCTATAAATGTAAATGGAACCTAAGCCGCATCCTGTTTAATACTAACACTCAAACTCTCCCAGGACCCTTTTGTAGGCACATTCCAACAATGGCACCAAAAGAAGCATGCAAATAAAACCCCATTTCAGCAATGAGTGTACCGACTTTGTCTCGATATTCTGACAGCAAATCCTTCATCATGTCACGGTATCACAGGGTGTCCGTTAGACCAAAATAAACAAAAAAACATTGGATAACTGGTAAAAACAAGTATTGCTTCCATTCTAATAAACTTTCTTTTACATAAAAGTTCAAAATAGGCCACACGACAAAACAACGCTTGGACCTACTTTGAAGCTGAGCTATTTGATACTTCACCTATTTACAGTTTAAACTAGGTAAGTGTAATATATGCAATGCCTAGTAGGGACATATAATATCAGCAATCAGTTCATCCAACGCAGCTTTCATCTAAACCTTCTATAACTTTATAGTTGGGGCATTCGGTTCGGGAGGAGGCAAATTGTATTTGACTCGATAAATTGCACCAGTTACACAAACACCATACACCATACCACTATACATTCCTTAAACATGACCAAGCACAACAAATATTTATAGAGACTCAAAAAGACGGTCAATCAAATGGTACATACAAACACCAAATAAATAATCTAAAACTCTAGTTGTAATGACCAAACTTTCAACCAACTATTTCTTCTCATCAGTAAGCTTTTATACCTAATCAATCGTTTGTAAATTCTCACTCAATACGTTAGCAAAACATTGATGCTCTTTACGACTCTCGTGTTTAAGCTCCTTGCCTCAGTCTTCAATAGACTTTAACTTGGGAAAAAGCGTAATGCATTCATCGGAAGCCTACCCCAAATCAACTTCAGTTCTCTGAAGGCCTCCCATATGTCTCTCTAAATAGGTTGATCAAGTATTTTGTTGGGATACGGTAACCATAGAAACATACACAGCAGAAGCAAAAATTAAAAATTGTATTGCACCACGGATCACAAGAACTTACGAGTTGCAACTTAAATCTACTTTAGGAGAACAAGGGTTACCTTCTTATTCCCAAAAGTATGAAGTTATGAACTGTGAACGTTTTGAATAATAATTTAATTTCTTAGAAAGTCAAAAAAACATGCAAATAACCCAGTTATAAAATTTATGATCATTTTGGAGAAAATAAAAGAAAAAATAATTGTTAACATACTTAAGAATACGATTTTATGATGAATATTCTAAAAGAATAAAAATAATAAAATAATATATAAAAATAAAAAGAAATACATAATATATAGAGAAAATTACATGAATGGTCCTTGTGGTTGTCAAAAAATACCACTGCAGGTCCTTTTAGATACAACTAGACATGGATGGTCCATTTCAGCAATAAAATGCACACCAATGGTCCTTTTGACTAACACCGTTAGTTAGCAAATGCTAACTCACTGTGAAATTACCAATATACTCCTTCATTCATTTTTCTTTATTTTTTAATTATTTTTAATTAAAAACTTTAAAAAGTGGAGAACAATTGAACGTGGTTATCTGCTCGGCTATCTCGTGCCAACAAACCAGGCCATTTGATGTTTTGTCAAATCCTCGTTTTCGATATGTTACTTCACCAACAACATGAAATTCTACTCCACCAACATTTTTTGGATCAATCGGTCCTCTAACATATCCAAAACTGAAGTTATTTTCACAATCATCATCTTTCGTTTTCAGGAAAAAGGTGAAATATTTAGGAGTAAATGCGTAATTGTTTCTAAAATCTCAAAACTTGTTTGTTCGATTGTGAGTTTTAACTAGCGAGAAACAGAGATACAAAGAGAGGGATTTAAAACTGAGGTCTGATAAGTCGTTTACCTATTTAAATTGATGATATCGGTTGCTTCCTTGAGACTTTGACTTGTGCAAATCAATGATCGTTGGGGAGAGACCCAATATGGGCGTCGCCTGGAGAATATTTGAATAATTGAATCAATCGCTTAGTCTTCCCCCATATGCCTCGAGATTTGTTTCCTGATTTCTTCTTAGTCGCTTCTTTCTAAACGTATTACGAACAATCAATCGACCAAGAATAAACTCGTTGTCTCAATAATACTCTTCATTATAATCATTCGCCCAAGAATAAACCCGCCATCTCAATACAAGTCACACTGGCCCATCTTTCTTTCAGTAGCTTCATCTTCTGTTACACCATAGCAATCACATCTTTCCCTTCATTCACAATCTATCTCTTCACTACCAACTTCAACCCTAACCCACAAAAAACACCTTAATTCAACTCCAACAAAATCTCCTAGATATGCCAAGAAGAGCCAACATCAAATCAATCATGCCCTTTTGAATTCAAGATAAAAAAAGAGAAATCAAAACCAAATTGAAGCTTTAGTTGAATACCATCGTTTGGTACAATAGCGTCGTCATATCTAAACCCAGGTAAACAAAATGGTCTTCGGGGCCGTGCAATTGGGAACAATGGCAACCTGTGTAGTCTTATTTGTCCCAATGGTTACGACAGGTTGGTATGTCAACCGTAATAAAGTTCTCTTCTTCTTTGAATGCACCGTTAAATTGTTGGCACGAGATAGCTGGAAACAGATAACCATGTTCAATTGTTCTTCATTTTTAAAGTTCTTAATTAAAAATAAAGAAAAATGAATGAAGGGGTATATTGGTAACTTCACAACAAGTTAACCTTTGCTAACTAACGATGTTAGTCAAAATGACCATCAATGTGTATTTTATTATTGAAAGGGACCATTCATGTCCAGTTGTATCTAAAAAACCTGCAATTATATTTTTTTGACAAACATCATAAACCATTTATATAATTTTGTCTAATAGTATATAAGAAGAGGAATAATTTAAAACTTTAAAAAATAAATTAATATTTATTGTCAACAGGTCTAGGCCCAAGCCCATCGTAGAAGTCTTAATCCTATATACAACCCAGTACAAGACCTGACATTTGTCGGATTCATTAGTTAGGCATAGAATTGGGACTAGTTAGGCCTGAATTTATTTTTCGGACATTTTGAGGTATGGTTCCAACGGCTGCTTTGACTGAATTATTTTTCAGATCTTTTGCTTTTCCTGAAAAAACATGACCGGATTTAATTTTTGATTAAAACTAAAATCGAATTAGAAAATTTGATTTCCGAATTTCTAAAAATCAGCTTTTCTAATTGTTTTTCAGTTTTCATTTCAACTTTTTGGATTTTTGTTTGTATTTTTATATTTTTAACTCATTAATACTGCTATAAAATTCAAGAAAAAATAAATAATTTAGTAAAAAATAATACGAGATAACATAAACACGTGATTATTATTGTAATTTTACAACGCCTACTATTATCATATATTTTAGTCGTTGTTGAGCCCTATTCTTAGTGAAATTATATCATATACATCGTGGTATTATCACTTTTCGTGTCAGCACTTGTTTGGAAAGAAATAATGAAAACAAGGACTAAAAGCGTGCAATTTGGAAGAAATTTGAAGATCAAGGCAAAATCAAGAAAAGACGTACGCGCGCCGCGGAAATCATCAAAGCGCGACGCGGATATGAGGCGGTGGAAAGAATTCTAATTCTGATAAAACGGGGATAAACCCCTACGTGCGACGCGGGATCCATTAATGCGCGGTGCGGTCTCGAGATTTTTGCAACTATAAATAGAGGCTTTTAGGTCGAAAAAACGAGCGAAGACCTGGTGTAAAATCGACCCCCAAGGCTCTTTGACTCCGAGATTCAGCTTCAAGAACCACCATTTGGTATTTTCATGTTTTTATCTTTAATTTTCATTTAGTTTAGTAGTTAGTAATCATTGACTAGTATCTTTGGGAGTGACAACCATTGTCATTGAGTCTTTGTTTCTATTTTGGAGCAGTTGTTTACTGTTTTGGAACCTTTGAATTTGATTAGGTTAATGGTAATCATTCAGTTTATGTTAATTGTTGATTTTTCGGTGTTTTATGCTTGTGAATGAATTGTTGGATGTTTGGATTGTGTTTGATGATTGATTTGCCTTTGTTTGCTTCTGAATTGGAGATGTACTTCTGATTTCAGTAAGTAACTAGGTTTGGTTGGTAGTTTTAGTTTAGTTTATGCTTTGTGGGATTAATAGTCAAAAGTTAGGAACTAGGTCTTCTGACTGTAGCGTGACACTGCAGTTGGTAATCTGTTACCTGTCTCGACCACGTAACTTCTGTGGATCGACCCTGACTTCCACTGTGCTAAGTGAGAGTGAGGTTTATTTTCTTATTTTTGACCGCATGACGACCGCTGCGATGTCATAATTTCAGTTTATACTTTATATCGTAAATACTTTTTAATCTTTTAATTTTTATAGTACTTAATTAATTAAAGAGTAAATTACAATTTTGGTCCCTGTGGTTGACCCAAAATTGCAGCTTTGGTCATCCTTTTGAAATCTCACTCTGATGGTCTCTGTGGTGTCTAAAATCTTGCACTTTTGGTCCCTTGGTCAGGTAAAATGACTAAAATACCCTTTCTATATTCTTTTTCCTTTTCTTTTAATTTATTAATTATTAAGTTAATTAAAAATAAAGAAAAAATAAACAAAAACCCACCATCACCTACTCCTTCATTCCTCCTCCACGTGCTTGGAGCTGCCGGCCGCCGAGCACCGATCAAGGTGCCATTTCTACCGATCGTTCGAATTTGGGGATACTGCATCGTATGTTGAGTTTTTGGTGGCACGACTAAGGTTTAGGCGATTTTTAACAATCCAGTCGTTGATTTATATATAAAGGAATGTATGCTCGGTAAGTTCTTATTAACCAGTTTCGTCCCCTTCTTCCCTAATATTCTATCATTTTAATCGATGAAGGAGTAAACAGAATAGCCTCCATGAAGCGCTGCAACCTAATAACAACCAAGAGGATGTCAGATTTTTTCAAATTCTTTTTGAACTAGGGCAAATCAGTTATCTCTGTTTTCTGATGCTTCCTCGTAATTCCAAGACCGGAACGAGTGTTGTAACTGACGCAAGTCGCTGTTTGGATTGAGACGGCGGAAAAGCATATTGAAACGGAGGTCGGTCTTGGATTCCGAGGTGTTTGATGTAGGCGTGAGTGGTTACCGTTTGGATTAGTCGGACTCCCGCTGGGAATACTCCAACCATACGTGTTCAATCACCGGGCCAAGCACCAATTCCGACATCAATGGCGGAATCGATGAACAAATTCACCGGGTCGGAGTTTTGAAACGAAGTTTTTCATTGATTTCACAATTTTTGATGTCGGGTATGATGTTCAGGAAACCGAAGCTTCTCGTTCTTCTTTTTTAATTAATTTCACAGCTTTTGATTTTGCTTTCAATTTTCCCTACTTCTCGTTCTTTTTTTTAATCAGTTGTTCCCCTAGCATATTGTTCCTAATCTTCAGTTAAAAAGTTGAATTCGAACAGACAAAATGTGATCAACTTGTTCCTACACTTGAGTGAAAGGAAATCGAAATGGGTGTCCAAGTTTATTATTTGTTCACGATGACCAAACAAGGACTTAGAATTGAGTTTCTACATTCTACGACATCATTCATCTTGGAGGTGGAGTCCTAAAGCTTGTGAATTGCCTCGTTTTGATGCTAAAAAATTTCTAGAAACGATGACGGATAAATCGTGGGCTCATCCATAGCAGCAACAGAAGAGGGTCCCCATGCCGGAGAGGATGACCTGCGACGGGAAGAACACGAACAAAGAGTTACCGGAGAGAGAGAAAGGAGTTGGATTTTGTTTTTTTAATTAATTTAATAAAGTATACATTAAAAAGAAAAAAGAAAAAGAAAATGAAAATGACAATTTGGTTTTTTCATATGGATAAGGGGACCAGAGGAACCAAATCTGTTATTTTTTTGCCACTACAATGACCATCAGCGTGAAATTTGAAAAAAATGACTAAAACTGCAATTTTGGGTCAACCACAGGGACCAAAATTGTAATTTACTTTTAATTAAATTTATGCATAAAATAACGTCGTTTTAGGTATTACTCTTCAATACATTTTATTTTTGTTTTATATATAAACATGCTAAAGCAAATCGAAAAATTCATTTTCTTAAAAACCAAAAGCAAGTGCAATTTTTGGTTACAATCAAAATTTTATAGTTTTTGGTTTAGTTTCACTTGTTTACACACCTAGTTTTTTTTCCCAATGTCATATCATTTTATCCCTCTAAATAATCTATTTTTGAAAGAAATTTAATCCGTAAAAAATAATTGGAATCTGAAAAAATTGAAATCCCAATGAACAAGAATTTGTCGTATGCTTAGTTGCATAAAACATAATTAATTTTTTTATTTTTCTATGTTTGGTTTGTAAATCTATCAAAAAATTGGAATATAATTTAGGCCAAATTTCTATAAAAAACACTATAGTTTAGATTATTTATGGTTTCACTACTAGAAAAAATGTTTTTCATGACAGACAATGCCTGTCGTAAATTGTCGTAAATAGCCATAGATGACAGAAAAATGTCTGTCATTGAAAGCCATGTCATAAATCAAAGATGACATGCATTTGTCTATTATAAATTTACGACATACATTTATGACATACATTTATGACGGACAATGCCTATCGTAAATTTAAAAATACGACACATGTATAAATCTCATATGACAGACATTTGTCTGTCGAAAATTTGTGACTGACCTTTATGACACACAATTACCGACATACATTTGTCTGTCATGATTTTACTTATATATATATATATATATATATATATATATATATATATATATATATATATATATATATATATATATATATATATATATATGTATATATATATATATATATATATATATATATATATATATATATATATATATATATATATATATATACTAATAAACTAAGCCTCTTATTGCCACATGTCAACTTTCTAGACTTATTATGCCACGTGTCCTTTTTTGGGAGAGTTTTTTTTTTTTTTTTGCTTTATCCAATCGTAACGCCTATATCATCTAGGTATAATTTGAAAGGGCCGATTACATGATATGCGGAACTGAAATTTTAAATCGTAAATAAATAACTGTATCCAAATCGCTTTTGCACTCTAGGTTTCCAAAGTCGACGCTTTCATCTTCATCGGCCTTCGCTGTCAACAATGGCTGGGTTCGACATCTTTTTTCTTTTGAATTTTTGGTCCGGCAAGTGTTGTTCGATAAAGTATTCCATTAACGCTAGGGCTCAATGTCTCTTTTTAAAATTTTTATTTTGTAAATACTATTTAACTCTATGGTTAACCTGTTATTTATTTTAATTTATGTTCATATACATCGCAGATAGGCAACAAAGACCACAAGGAAGACAAAATAAGCATAGTAAATTGTGTTATTTCTTCGGAGGAAGCCATTTGAAAGGTATTCGTCAAAGTACTGAGACAAATTCCTGCCCCTGAAGCAAGTATTGAGATCTGCCTATTCGTTATTTCCATATCTATATAAAGTTTGAATTAAAATTTTGCTACTATTATGCATGTTCTGATTTTGATTCAGAAAAAAAGAAGATTGAAATAAAAGGGTAGTCTGAATCCTAATTGGAAGTTGTTCTTCAATGTTCCACATGCTTTATATTTCTAAATAAATACTTTTGTTTGGTGGGACTTGGAAAATATTTCGTTGTTTTTCTGATACGTGTACATTTTAGTTTCTTTATTATAATGTTGTATCAAATCTTTAGTTTTTGAAATTTAAGATATTGACATGTTTCATATGGCATCAGGTTTTTTAAAATCCAGTTGGGACGACGGAAGGTTTCTTTAAGGTGAAGTACATATCCACTTTGTATATATCTGATTAATTCTTATCAAAATTGAAAGAATGGTAATATTTTTATTTACTCGAGTCGATTATGAAATGATAAGATTTTCAATATACTTTGTCAACAGGATTAACCCTTATTTAAGGGATATTTGAAACTCAAGTTTTAAAAAGAAAAGACAAGCTCTAAGAATGTTAATTTGCATAAACAATCTTACATATATGATATCCTATTTTGTTTCCTTCTTCATTAGCAACATTCGGCACCATGCGTTCTTTCTGTATAACTATCAAGTAAGTTTTTCTGTATAACTATCAAGTAAGTTTTTCAATGTTTTGAATTGGAATAATAAAAATGATTGATGAACGCACAAAGGAAACTAATATATACTTATACATATGTTCGAATACCTTATTTTTGGGAATTTTTTTATTAAATATCATTCCATACTTTATATATAATTGTTGTTCTTATTGTTGTTTTTTAAATATTTCAACCGTGTAGTACACGGGTTATCACCTAGTATATATATATATATAGTACCAATTTTAATAATCAAACTAAATCACATTTAATATATCAATAATACAAAATAAGATATTAATATACAAAACGCTACTTCACTGCTCAAATTATAATACGTCAAACACAAAGTATATTTCCAAGTATATCCAAAAGTATATCGACTATGGCTGTCCGGTTAGCCATTGCGGTTGTTTGGTAACAGTAGTCCCACCAAGATGCAACCTGAAGGCATATTGATGAGTGAGTTAAGTCATACCTCCTAAACTAACTATAGTTAAGTTAAGAGGTTAATGGGTTACCTACTTTATCGTCTACGTAAGTGTTGTGGCTTAAACATCCATAAGCCTCTCTGAAATCATCAAAAACATGAAGGCCTTCTGGTGAATGAGAAGTTAAGACAATTGAAGGAGCGGAATACGCCTCGGCTGCGGCCTACACAGTATGGACCTACAAGGACAAAGGGTAAAATCGTGTTTATATTATATTAATGATGGAACAAGTGGTTTTATAAGCTTCATGTTTATATTATATTAAAGATGTTGCCTACTTGTGGAACAAGAGAACCCTCTTGCTAATGTAAATATAACACAAAATAAATAAATAAACCAGAAAGCAATGTACTTTGATTTATTTGTGTAATATAGCATCTTACTTGCATTTATTCCTATTACAGCATTCTTCTTTCAACTTTTTTTTTCTTATTAAGACACTGCAATTTGAATATTCTATCCAATTATAGCATTGTACTTTTAATTTTTTTCTTATTATATTTGCATAAAACAACTCAATTATAGCAGTAAAACATGCTCTGTTTTTTTAATTTGTTTTCTTATTAAGACATTATACTTTGATAAATCTACCAACTATAGCAGTTAAGCTTTCTATTCGGATGATATTGCTATAATTGGTGGATTTTTCAAAGTACAATGTTGTAATATGTGTAAATGAAAGTAGGATGCTATAATAAACAAAACAATGAAAGTACATTGCTATTACTTGCATTTGACCCTAAAATAAAATAGTGGTCAACAACAGAAAAGACATGAAGCTCACAGATCAAGAAGACTTAGAATTCGTCTTCTCCATCCCTTTGTTGGACTAGATGCAACGACTGCTACAAGTACAGCTACTACATCACAGCATACCACCCTGAATCAATGAATAATTATATAAGCAGATGATTTTTTTTATTACTTTTGCAACCATTTTTATAATTTTAGATTTCTAAGGTGGGACAACAAAGCTTTGTGATAATATCATCTTTTGTTGTTGAATTTTAGATCTATATTTTCTTTTTTCAATACCAAAAAGGGTTTCCTTCATTTAAGAGGAGCTTTCAAGAAACAACATTTCCTGAAATTTTATTTGATGGAAATTTAAAATAAAAATTAAGATGAACGTACATGCCAACTGATACAACAAGGATGGCAGCTACTTTAAACATCTTTGGGGAGAGAATTCCTTTGATGTAATATGCAAGAACCACCAAATGTATAATAATGAAAACCTGTAAGAAATTTATGAAAAAAGATATAATTTTTTGTATAAACATGGAAGTGGGTATGTTATTTATAAGTTCAGTAGTCATCTAATACAACATGCTCTATGTATCTTTACTATATCAGCTTCTAAATCTAGTCTAATTTTCATTTTAATATTTGGTTCTATGCTAAACACCCAAGAAGGCATTGAAAATTAAAATTAATTAGGAAAGTAAGACTTGCATAAAAATTCCCTTTGTAAACTTACCAAAAATGATGCAAAATGTTCTGATGTCATGACCGCATTAAAACCAACAACATGCACTAATACTGCCAATAATGTTTCCAAGACAACATGTATAGATATAGTAAACAATGGTTATAAACCAAAAAAACAACTGCGTGTCTCCTTTTTTATTTTGTCCCACAAACAATTTTCCCGCAACGAGTTGTTTTAAAAATAAATCATCCAAGAGACCTTTCACTGAGTACCTGAAAACAACAAAGAATTCAAACATCAAAAAAGATAACAAATTTAAACCTACAATGTTTAATTTCTATTTTTACCATCCATCTGTTAGTTCATTGCTTGTAACTGCAGAATTTTATGGAGCATTTGAAGTAGAAATAACATTTTCAACTGTTTCTTCATTACATTTTAATTGTATAGAGACTATGCAAAGAACTAAATGGGAAGAAGGAGGTGCATCTCCCTCAAGAATTCTTTTTAAATCTGATCTGTGACCATTTTTGACTTCTCTCTCATATCTACAAAAATAAATAATTAATTAAATATCATATCAAACTATCAAAGTCAGTAGCAGATATTTCGATTTTAACAAAAAAGAAAATCATGCCTGTATTTCAATTACTCTAAAACATTGGAAGCAGTCAAAAGTTTTCCTGAAAATTTAGCAGGGTAGCAACTTTCATAACATGCAAGTTTCCATACTATCCGTCTGTAGTGATTTCAAGAAAGTTACCTTGTTCATCTGAAATAACTTCTAAAATAGTTTGTAACTTCTTGTACTACTTGCCAATGCATTCTTTGAATCAGTTAGAAACTACACAATAGACTAAATAGGTAGAATAATTTTATCTGGTAAAAAAGAGCTAAATAGAATTAATAGGTAGAATAAATTTCCTTGAGGTATTGTGTCTAAAACTAGTTATGAAATCTATTAGATTGGGTCTGACTTGATGATTAATCCAACGAAGCTCATTGGAATAAATTCAATTTTCCTTTTCAATTCGAATAAATTTTATTTTCCTTTTCAATTCATGCAATAAATAAGTATAAAATGCAATAAATTAGTTGAATGAAGTAGCAAATCCATCGGTTAAACCAAAACATCAAACTAATAAACCAATACCATTACAAAATGATTTATATTAATTATTATCAAACCACGTGAACTTCTTCAGAAAACGAAAAGCACTACAATCGTAGTTCTCACTTCAAGTTTGGTCAAAAAGGCATGTAATTCGCAAACATTTTCAAGAAGAAGCATCGAGATTTAGTGATAGACTTGAACAACCCTGAAGTGCAGGGTCCAGATTCGGATGGTGATACGTACCTTAGAAACCCTAAATCGTCGTTGATTTAGCGTGACCGGCGACGTTAATAGCGAGGCGGTGAGTGGTGAAGTCGACTTTTCGAGGAGCTGTTGGCATGGCACCGACGGAGTGGCGGAGTACTAACCCTAAATCGCCAATCGACCTGATTTCGTTTTTGCGGCTGCATCTGTATTCGTTAGTGTTTTGAAAAGGAAGATAGTAGGCGCGATAGAGGGGAAGGGAAATAATAAGGCGACTAAACTTATTTCAAAGACCACAGACAAACTCTATTAGTGTAGCACGTGTTTTTTTTAATTTAATTTTATGACATAATTTTACGACGGATATTTATGTCTGTCGTAAATTTATAAATTTTTACAATAGATGACATAATTTTTATGACAGACTTTTTTGTCTGTCATAAAACAATGTATGTCATTGTTTGTCTGTCATTAAAAGTCATTTTTGTAGTAGTGTTTCTTCATTGAAGGAACTTTTTCTTCTTTGTTTAACCATTAAAAGTTTGTCTTTTAACCACAACAAATTCTCCACAATACGAGCATTCAAAAACTAAGAAATCTCTCCACTGTTTCAAGCCTTAAAAACGCTAACTTTGAATGCCTTTCCCATGTTCCTCCAATACTAACGTCGCATGCATTATTAGATCCTCCAAATAATTCAGTATAAGTTTACTTTGAGGGTGATATAATTTTCGATTCTCAGTTTGTTCTTAACCGATATCTAATTGGTTATTTAACCATGAATCAACGAAACTAGCTGATGTTGTTCACCACCACGATGGTGTCAGTATGTGATTATATTTGCTTGACCTCTACTTTTACTCTATGAAAATTGAAAATGCTAATAAGAAGATGGTGATGTAATGATAGGTATTCACCGAAACCAATTTAAAAAAAAAAAGAAATAAACGATACTCGTGTAATAAAAGCTACACTTGTAACTGGAAAGCCTAATATACAGGTTTAGGATGGTTAATTTAATAAAAAGACAATGATGCTATTAAAGAAACACCCTATATACATCCTATAATTAAAAAGTCAGCTCTTTTTTATGGGAAACCGTAATATCTGATATTTTTCAGTAATCTCATTAACTTTATTAACTTTTTATGACATTGATTTTTTAGTTTTCCATACACTTTTTATTGACTGTAATCTTACTAATTTTTTTTTTAATTTTTACATAAAATATTTTTTTTTCATTTAAAATGTAAATGGGTAACTGTTATTCTGTTATTTCAATAATTTTTTTATTTTTCCATAAACCACTTTTTTCAATTACAGTGTAATTTGAGAACTGTTGTTTAGAAAACCTAAACGTCATTAATATTATCCAACAATCCAACTGTTAACCGTGAAAATTTTAATTTAGGTTATGAGAGTTAATTTAACCATTAACCACCATTTCTTACATACATATAAATACACGTTAACAGATTAGAGTTAACTAAACAACAAATCAGGTAAAATCATTTCTAAACCATCTTTATACTAATGTAAAAAAATGTTTCAGCAACCAATATCACCACTGTCATCACTATACAAACGGAGACACAAAATGTAAGAGAAAGACGGTTAAGAGAGACAGAAAGAAAGAAACAGATCGAAAAAGACAGAAAGAGAGAAGGACCGACCAAGAGAGACAAAAAGGGAGAAAAAGAGAGACCTTTAGTGGTGGTTTTGCCATCTAATATCACCATCGCCTTCACTATACCACCGGAGAACATAAAATAAGAGAAGCATAGATCGAGTGAGAAAGAAAGAGAGAAACGGAGATAGAGATAGAAGTGGAACCGGTGGTCGGATGGCAGTGGTCGAGAACCGGTGGTCGCCGGAGAGATAGACAGATCGAGAGTGACAAATTGGAGGTCAAGAACCGGTGGACGGATGGTAGTGGTCGCCAAAGTGAACATCGTCGGAGAGATAGTAGATCGAGAGAGACAGATCGGAGGTCGAGAGTGAACATCGCAGGGGTCTCCTTTGAGATAGCAAGAACCAACGGTAGGGTTAATATATCCTATGAGAGTACAAGAGACATAGAGAGAGATTGTGGTGGTTGTATGCGGTGGTCGGACTGTGTGGTTGCGCGTCGGAGGTCTCTCTTTTTCTCGTCGACGTTCATCCAATAATGAATGAAATTCCATCTATGTTTCATCCTTTCATCTCACATATACAAAGTGTCATGGGTGATGAAAATTGTGGATTTCGAGCAGTAGTTATTTGTCTTGGGTTTGGTGAAGATCGGTGGTTTGATATGCGAAAACAACTGTTAAACGAGTTATACAGTAACTACGAAGCCTATACTAGAGTTTTCGGTGATGGAATCAATGAACTGTATACGTCATTGTCTTTCTTTGAAATGTTTGCACCACCGAAACATTGGATGGTTATGCTTTTAACAGGTTTCTTGATTGCGAACGGATTCGGTGTAATCGTTACTTTTTTAACCAAGCGGGGTTCATTGACTGTCTTTCCTCTTTGGAAAGGTCAGGACGAATTTTTTTACCATCGGATGATTACGTTTTCACTAGTATATGATAGTCATTAAGTGATGGTGCAATTAGAATAGATTTTTCGTTGCCTACTATTTCGGGTTATTGGATCCATCACAGAGCCCCGTGAGCAGCTAGATGGGAAACCGAGTATATGACACGTCTGGAACTTTATCGACAACTGAGACCTCGTAATCCTCGTGCAAAATTTATAACTATAGAGGATTGTTAAATTATATGATTTTTTGTCTCAAAATATTTGTGTTTGTGTATTCGATAATTAAAAAAATGTATGTGTTATCAACTATTTATAAACTTAAAAATGAATGTTTTATTTTTAATCTCATATTTTTATATTTATGTATTTAATAACTAATTAATTATAAAATACGTGTTATTATTAAAAGTAAAAAAACTAGTAAATATTTAATTATTAGGGTGTTTTTTAAGTAAACACTTTAATCATTGCTTAATTCTTAATAGTGTAAAATAATGATATGTCTAATTATTAAGGGTGCATTTTTAGTAAATAATATTATTCAATTACCAAATAAACACCTCAAATATACAATTATATTTTTAGTGAAAATGATGTATTTTAGGAAACTCCAAAGATAAACCGTTAAATTAGATCAAAATTATTTTAATGATTAAACAGGAAAACTTTAAATGGCAGTGGTATCTATAAAATTTGACCTATAAATTATATGAAATATCATTTATTAACTTTTATTAAGTATTCTTTTTCATTTTATAAAAATTACGAATTTTGGTCTACTAATTTATTTATGGGTGATTCTATACATACCCCCTACTATCTAGTCATACCCTCCCTGATTTGATTTTTTGTTTTTTTGTTGTTTTTTCTTTTGTCTTTTGTCTATTTTATTTGTTTGTTGTCTTTTTTTTCTTTTTTCTTTTATTAATAGTATTTGATTTATTATTATTATTATTATTATTATTATTATTATTAAAACAATAACAATGAATTTACGTTTTATAATTTTTACGTTTTAGGAACAATAAACAATAATTTTTTTAAATTAATTACGACACAATGAACGGTGTTTATAATTTAATAAAATTATGTCAAATTATATCAAAACAGTTATATCAAATTTGAACGAATGTCAAATTAATGAATTTAGTTTTTATAATTTTTACGTTTTAGTAACAATAAACAATAGCTTTTTTAAAGTAATTACGACACAACGAACGAATAAAAAAGAGGCATTTGATTATCAATAAACACGAACGATTATAATTTTATAAAAGGTAATAATAATAATAATAATAATAATAATAATAATAATAATATAGAAAAAGACAACAAAAAACGAAATTAGGATAAAACAAATAAGCTAGTCAAATCAAGGGGGTGTATTGATTAAAAAACTAATATAATCAAAACCCTTTTTGATTTGATGGTATTAGGAGGTACATAATAAAATAGGGGGAGTAGCTATAGCACAACACTTTATTTATTCATTAAGTAATATTTTTAAATCTTTTTAATAAAAAAAACTATTGCTTTTGACAACCGATTTCAAAAGGGTTAATATTATAAAAAAAACTTACATTTTTAAGTTTTTTCTTTCTAAACCTTAATATGTTTTTATATACAAAAGACCTTCATTTATTTTTAATTTTGTTTGTTTCCCCTATTTTATCATGTTTACTGATAATTTTTCAGTAACTGATAAAAATTTTGGTAAAACAACCCAAATCTTTTTTTTTCTAAAAACTTTAATATTTAGCAACCCTTTTCATTTTAGATCCTAGTTCCTTGTTTTTGTTGCTGCTACTACTTACGGTGTTCTTAGAGGAGGAGGATGCTAGTTTGATTATATATTTGCTTGCTAATTTAGAAATTGAAAGTTATTCATATGCTAACTTGGATGAATTTGTATCACAATCGGTCAGGCGTTTGATAATTTGGAGCTGAAAGTTTTATGTCTGCTAACTATGCAGGTATTGCAGTCCAAAATGAAATATCAGTTAATAAATAAGCATAAAATTTGGGCAAATCTAAGTGTTTAAATATGTAATTCATCAGACATCAGAATGTTTAGATTAATTAATAAAATTTTTGACAAATTTAATCATCAATAATCGTAACTTAGCCACCGATTTTCATAATTTATATATATAATAAAAAATCGAAATTACTAATAAAATAAAATATATATTATTAATATAATAAAAATATAATATATATTATTGTTTTGGAAATTTGAAGTTTTCTAAATTTAAATTTAAAAATCTAAAAATTTGATCTTTTTTTTAAAAATTTGAAAATTTTTGAATTTTTGAAATTTTTTTAAAAACTGAAAATTTTAAATTTTGAAAAATTGAAATTCGCCTAGACCCGATTTTGACAGCCGTTGACCAAATCCGCCTAACTTGACCGCCTACTACTAATCGTAGGCAGAACTCGACCGCCTAGCGCCTAGGCCGACTTTTACAACACTGATATATATATATAGGGTCCCGTTCTGGTGATGACTCTATTTTGGTGAGGACTCGTAAGGATACCTTAAAAAAATTAAAATATATATATAAAAAAAATACAAATCATAAATGGAGAATAGTACTATATCATTATAAAAAAAATTGGAAAATTTTTTTTTGGATCATTGAAAAACAGTAATGATCCAAAAAAAATTTAGTTTCTTGGATCATTATTTCATTATAAAAAAATAATGATCCAAAAGTTTTTTTCCAATTTTTTTCTCCTATATAGTACTATGATCCATTTTATTATTTATATATTTTTTTAATTTTTTTAATTTTTTAAGGTGTCGTTACGAGTCCTCACTTTAAGAAGAGTACTCACCCGATCGTTTATATATATATATATATATATATATATATATATATATATATATATATATATATATATATATATATATATATATATATATATCCTATCCTAATAAATAAGTAACTCAATGCCACATGTCATCACCATATTCATTTTGCCACATGTCAATTTCTCATAATTTTAAATTTCTTAAAAAAACTAATTGGTTTGAAACGTTTCTAACTCATTAATGATCGGTTTAATTATCATTTAATTTCAAAATTAATTGTTATCATTCAATTTCAAAAGTAATTGCTTTTTAATATAATATTATTTTTTAATGTGTAAAATAATTTGGGAGACAATAAAGAGACAATTGACGTCATAATATTTTGAAGAACGATTCTAATCATAATAGTGAATTTGATTTTAGTATCGATGACATTCTCATAATCAATTATATTTATCAAAATACAAAGTCGTAATAGTAAAAATCAAAGGCAAAATGTCACGATACACAAACAAAATTCTTATGTAAAATTATTAATGTTTAGATATTCTTAATTAATAATTTTTTTGTATCATCCCGTGTATTACACGGGTTTTACAACTAGTATATATATATATATATATATATATATATATATATATATATATATATATATATATATATATATATATATATATATATATATATATATATATATATATATATAAAATCAGGATCGGGTGATGACTCTTTTTAAAATGAGGACTTGCGAGGACACCTTAAAAAATTGAAAAAAAATATAAAAAAATATAAATAATAAAATGGATCATAGTACTATATCGGAGAAAAAAAAGATTCAATTTTTTTTTTTCGATCATTAATTTTTTTATAATGCAATAATGATATAGTACTATTCTCGATTTTATGATTTGTATTTTTTTAATATTTTTTAAGGTGTCCTCGTGTGTCCTCTCCGAAAAAAGAGTCCTCACCGGAATATATATATATATATATATATATATATATATATATATATATATATATATATATATATATATATATATATATATATATATATATATAGAGAGAGAGAGAGAGAGAGAGAGGAAAGTTCAACAAGGGATTAAATTAAGTCATGGTACAAAGGGATTAATATGGACCATTAGATCTGATGTAATCTTAGCCATTGATTCCATTTAAGTAGTAATTAGGCGGAGGGGCATTTTTGTCCAGAAAAAAGATATGACTAACGTTTATGTTACCGTCAACTTCATTGAAACAGTACTGTTTATTTCAAGTATCAGTATCACGATGATTGACCGGAAGTTTAGCTCGTAGATAGCTGTCGGAGGTTAGTTTCTTCCATCGGAGTAGATTTGTATCATCGAGCAGAATTATATTTGATTCAAGATCGAAAATTTCAGGTACATTGATCTAATTCGTTTAGTTGTCAGTCGCAATGCTTGTTTTTCTATTTCTTTAATTTAACAATCAATTAGGCATTGTAATTCGAAAATTAATGTTTATATTGTTGATTCTTTGCTAATCGATGTTTGTTTTCATTGATTTCGTACGTGATTTTTGTTAAAATTAGGAATTGAATTATGTATTCTTCGTTGTTTGTGTGATTCGTCGTATGAGGAATTGCAATCCAGATTCTAGCTTTATTTAGTTTCTTATTTTACGGATTCATGTTTTTGTTTCTTTGATTTCGTACCTAAATTATAGTAATTTCAATGCTTATCGGTAAATTTGTTAAGTTAGGAATTGATTTCGTGATTTCATACCTAAATTATAGTAATTTCAATGCTTATCTGTAAATTTGTTAAGTTAGGAACAGATATGTTTCGTATGTTTTGATTCTTATCTTAACTTATTTATCTTCACCATATATCATGTATAAAATCTATCGTTTTTGTAATTATCATATCGCTATTCTTTTCTCTCTATAAATATTGAATTGAAGGCTTTTGTTTTGGACATACAGTTCCTCATAGTTCGTATTATGGATTCTTTGAATTTAGAGGATGATGATAATAATGTTCAATCTTCATCTAGTAAGTTATCTTTTTAGGTTTTGATATTGTAGAATCAGTTGTTTTTGAATAAGAATTGTTTTACTTAAACACATGTTGAATATGTTACAGTTCATCTACCACCATTAACAAAGAATACTTCGAATTCAGAGATTGATGATAATGATGTTCATGATATATCTAGTAAGTTCTATTTTAGGTTTAAATTTTTTCATAATCAAATGTTTTCCATCATCAAGTGTTTTTGATTAAGGAGTATTTTACTTAAACAAGTATTTTTATGTTATAGTTCATATTCCACCAGCATCATTGGATTCTTTTGAATTGGATTTTAGTAATGATTCTCATATTGATGCTGATGGTGAATCTAGTAAGTTATTCTTATACTTTGGAAGATCTTGATACATAGATAAATTTCATAAGTTACTTGTGTTATTAATTTTTTTTTCATAATCTAGGCAAAAGTGATGATACTGAACAATCCATCAACAAACCTTTATCTCCTGTGGAAGATGTTGAATATTTTATTCCTGAGGTTTCAGAAGACATGAAACCAAAAGTAGATCTTTTGTTTGACTCTTTGGAGGATGGTATTAATTTTTACAAACGGTATGCTGAAGAAGGTGGATTTGATGTTAGTCTTTCAACACAGAGGCGGTTTGATGATAGATCAATCAGCCGAAGATATGTTATTTGTAGTAGATCAGGATTTGTTGAATCTAGTAACTTTGACTCTGTTGATGAAAATTAGAAGAAACGGAAAAGGAGAACTGCCTTAAAAAAAGTTGGATGCCCAGCAAATGTGAAATTCAAATATGTTCCTTCTATTTCAAAGTTTTGGTTATATGTTTTTGTTGAAGAACACAATCACAAGCTTGTTTCTAAAGATAATCGACATCTGTTACGAAGTAATAGGCAACTGGATTTTGTTGGGTAATCTTTCATTCACAAACTTGGTACGGCTAACATAGGTACAACCAGAGCTTACAGCTTGTTGAGTAATATTAAGGGTGGCTATAATGTTAAAGGTGGTACTGCAACCGATTTCAAGAATTATAGAAGGGATTTGAATTGTCTTGTTGGAGAGAAGGATGCACAAATGGTTGTTAACAGAATGGAAAGTAAGAGACTTTATGTTCCAAACTTCTCGTTTGAACACAAGATTGAAGATGGTCGTCTTTCATGTCTTTTTTGGGCTGATGAAATATCAAAACGCAATTACAAAGAATTTGGTGATATTGTATCTTTTGATGCGACATTTCGTACAAACAAGTAAGATATTCATTTTATTATATTAAAACATTATTTAACTAATTCACATGTGAATTTGGTTATTAAGCAATTCACATGTTAATTTTTATCTTAAATGAAGAGCATAATATTTGAAAGTTCACATGTGAATTTGGTTATTAACTAATTCACACATGTTAATATAAGCAACCTTAATTTATATCTGTAAACATTGAAACTTTAATTTATATTTTTCAGGTATCGCATGGTCTTCGTTCCTTTTACTGGAATTGATAATCACAGGCGGTGTGTGAATTTTGGTGCTGGTTTACTATCTAGTGAGTCAACCGATTCATACGTATGGTTGTTGCAATCTTTTCTCAAAGCATTTGAAAAGCAACCTAGGATGATTGTAACTGAT
Source organism: Cichorium intybus (assembly GCA_023525715.1). Lineage (NCBI taxonomy): Eukaryota > Viridiplantae > Streptophyta > Magnoliopsida > Asterales > Asteraceae > Cichorium > Cichorium intybus. The sequence goes on along the minus strand of CM042017.1, from coordinate 16,635,064 downwards.
CAAAATGCAGCTATGAAAAATGCAGTAAATATTGTTTTAACTGAGTCTAGGCATAGACTGTGCATGTGGCACATTAATAAGAAGCTTTCTGATAAGGTATATTATTTATTTAATAATTATGTTTGTTTTTATATTCACATGGTGGATATATAATTTATATATTTATTTTTGTAGGTTCCTCCAAATATTTTTAACCATACAGACTTCAAGAAGTCTTTTCACAAAGTTATATGGAATTCTCTTACTTATCCAGAAGAATTTGATAAGTCTTGTCCTCAATGATTGAAGATTTTGAGCTTCAAAACAACAAATGGTTATCTCTTATGTTTGATATGAGTAGGTCATGGATTCCATCATATTTCAGGGATTTTGCACTTTCTGGTTTGATGCGAACCACTTCAAGATCTGAGTGCCAGAATTATGCTTTTTTGAAATATTTTCATTCAGAAGCAAATTTACTAAACTTCATGGTGCCATTTGAAAGTGCAATGGAAAAGAAAAGACATAATCAGTCAACTCTTGATTATCAGTCTGCAAATACCATTCCTAAGTTTCGGACACCTCTTCCTATTGAAAGCCATGCATCTGAAGTTTATACCCGTGCTATTTTCTTGATTGTTCAAAAACAGATATACAATTCCATATGGTCTTGCATTCAAGAGTCTGTTCTTATGGAAGATGAACTTGAAATTTATACTATTAAAGATAAAAAGAAGGCATTTTGGAAAAAAAGGAAACTATAAAAAAGGGGATGATAGTGAAGAACCGGATGCAATTTATAGAAAGAGATATTATTTATGTCTGTATATTAATTAATAGATTCACAAAAATAACTAAATAAAAGTTCAAATCGATTATTTATGTCTAAATTTCATTTGATACTTTATATTTGGGAACACTTATAAGTTGAATATCTCATTTACATGTTTTTCTTATTGGAATATATACAGGAAAAGGAAAACAACCGAATGAACAAAAAGGTTAGTTATGTGTTCATTATAATTTTAAGTGTTCATTTTTTATTTAACATCTATTATTTAATAATATATTAGTAATTTCATATCATGCAGATAATACTTCAAGACCTTCTACACCACTAACTCTAAAATCCATACTGAGTAAATTTAAAGATGTTCCTAAAGGAACACCAAACATCTATCCGAAGAATGTTCAAGAAGATCCAAATCCATGTTGCTTACCAAAGTTAATTATGTGAATATTGATTCACAACTTAATTTTTTTATTTCAATTACCTGACTTTTAATATATCATTGACATTCTATATTTAATATAAACAGGACAAACAAAAACTATTCCATCAAGCACAACAGTTGGAACACCACCCAGTCCAATCACTATTAAAAGCACTCCAAAAAAGCAACAGAAGGTTTGTATAAACATCTTAATGATTTTTCATTCACAGACTTATAGATTCTATATATTGAAAATTATTATTCATTCACAGAAACATCACACGCTGAGCCTCCCATAGACATCCAAACCACTCTAAGTCTACAACTAAAGGTTTGTACATTGTTTCATTATTAGAATGATTTTTCTTTTGATTTTGATTGTTAATACATTCAACATTCACAAAGTGAATTCTTCTTTTTAAAGATTTGTACATTGTTTCATTAATTTGTGTAACAAATTTACTTGTGAATTACTATACTTTCACAAAATTATTATTAAAAGAATGTTCACATTTTTCATTGTTAAAATGATTTTTCTTCTGAGTTTTAATGTTAATGCATCAACATTCACAAAGTGAATTCTTGTTATCAAATGTTTGTACATTGTTTCATAAATTTATGTAACAAATTTACTTATGAATTACTATTCTTTCACATAATTATTATTAAAAGAATGTTCACATTTTTCATTGTTAGAATGATTTTTCTTTTGATTTTGAATGTTAATGCATTCAACATTCACAAAGTGAATTCTTCTTTTTAAAGATTTGTACATTGTTTCATTTATATGTGTAAGAAATTTACTTGTGAATTACTATACTTTCACAAAATTATTATTAAAAGAATGTTCACATTTTTCATTGTTAAAATGATTTTTCTTCTGAGTTTTAATGTTAATGCATCAACATTCACAAAGTGAATTCTTGTTATTACAAGTTTGTACATTGTTTCATTAATTTGTGTAACAAATTTAGTATATTTTTAATTAACAAACTCCAATGATTATGAATATGTTGCTTATTATGAATTCTCATATAAATCTACATGTAAACTTTTGCAGCTGCCAGACAAAGTCCACGAATAAAGGACATATTTTCTTCAAAACAACCAACACCAATAGAAATTGACACCAGTCTTCCAAAGAAAACAATAAGGAAGATAATAGGTTCGTTTATATTTTAATTACATTTTAATAAAATTATTCATTATTACCATATATTAATTTCTAAAAAAATTTCAATAATTTTCACAAGCTAAAAAAAAGAGGAAACAAACATCAAAACCAGAAAAGAAGGAAAAGACTGCAACAAAGAAGAGAATAGTAGAAAAAAAAGAAAAAGTTCCAATAGATCTAAACAATCCAACTTCTTTAAGAACAAGGATTAGCATGAACACATTCTACAATGTTATCCAAGGATTGAAAAAAGACCAAAGAAAAGCAGTCAGAGAAATGGGATTTGGATCATTATTACAAATTACAATAGATGGACTACCGGGAAAACTTTCACGATATGTTGTCAATCACTTCAAACCAGAAGAAATGAAGATTAACATACCAGAAGGTTCAATAGAAATCACAAAAGAGTTGGTCCACAAGTTAATGGGAATTCCGATGGGCATGAAAAGTTTATATGAGATTGAACATTGTGATCATTCTCTAAAAGAATTCGTTGAATGGAAGGAACAATATGGAAAAAAGCCAATGAGACCAATTGACATTGAAGCAAGAATAAGAAGATCAAACGAATCAGGAATGCTTTTCAGAATTAACTTTGTTATATTGTTTGCAAATTCATTTTGTGAAACTCACAAACTTGGAACATGCAAGTTGTCAATATTACCACATTTATTTAAAGAAGACATCAAAAAATAGACTGGTGTGGCCATGTAGTTAACTGTCTGAGAATATGCAAGCATCAATGGGATGAAACTGACCGAGAGGACTACTTCTGTGGACCACTTTCATGTTTTACTGGTAATATTTTTTATAATATATATATATATATATATATATATATATATATATATATATATATATATATATATTATTCAACAAAACTAATTATATATTATTCACATTACAGCTTGCTTATTTGGAATTTATGACAAGTTTAAAGAAAAAGAAAATTGAAATAAAAGGTCTTCTAGTTAACTATTGGGATGTAAAAAAGATGAAAAGAATAGAAGATGAAGTCATCTTAAAAAGATCTTTTGTTGATGTTGATATTCAAGATGATTATTCAGAATCAGAAGAAGAAACAACGGATGAAGTTGAATGCATGACAGTTGAGGTATAACATATTAACATTCACAATGTGAATTTTAACATACATAATTTTCTGTATAAGTTAATTTGTGAATTTGTTAATGAGCTTTTGTTTTAAAGTTTTAAATTTATATTAATTTTTGCAAATTTCACAGTTAATATAAATACCTACTGTAATAATTCACATTGTGAATTATATACTTTGGGTTTATTTCACTTTGTGGAATATGTAATAACATAATTCTAATTGTGAATTTACATTTATCTTTTTACAGGAATTGCTTTCTAAAATACAAAAAAATATAAAAAAATTAGTGGATGATAAAGTGAAACTTGGAAATTTTATAAGTTCTTCACTTACAAAATTCCCAGAAAACAATGAAATCATAAAGATGAAAAAATTGTTTGAAGAACAATTTGTTGGTGAATCAAGAAAGCATTTTGATGAACCTGAAGGTGGTGATGAGACAGAAAACAGAGAAGGGTTGAACATGAACGAGAATGTAGAAGAACAAGGTGAAAATGAAGCTGGTGATGAAACAGATAACAGAGAAGGGGTGAACATGAACAAGAATACAGAAAAAGAAGGTGGATATGAAGGTGCTGATCAAATTGAAAACATAGAAGGGTTGAATGTGAAAGAAGCTAGACATGAAAGTGAAAAGTCTGTTGAAAATGAAGAACCAATAACCCCAGCAAGCAAAAAAATTGAAGTTTCAAATATATTGCTTGGCACACCAGGAGATATCTTTACAGATCCAAAGGTTCTTGATTTTGTTGATTCTCTAGAATGCTTTATAGATGATATTGAACTAGAAAAATCAAACACCATTTCTAAACAAAATCTAAATACATCACATGCACCTAGTTTTTCTCTTGGATTAACTCAAGAGTTTCAGGAAACAAATGAGAATTTTGGAGAAGAAAAGGGAAAGAAGATGGTAAATGAAGAAGACAATGACAATTCAAAAGAAATCGAAGAAGATGAAGACATTCTCACAACTGAAAATGAAGAACACACGGAAAAAGTCTCAAAACGAGTCATAAAACCATCAATATACTTGTGTTCTCCTTATCGTAACAAGAATGTTTCAATGTTCTCCTTCCGAGAGGTTGATGAATTGAAAGTATCAAATAGAGTATTTGCTAGGACTGGACATTTCAGGTAAGAATTTCTTTTATCTTTTATGTTCAAAATTAATCATACACTAACATTTATTCTTTTTGATGGCTAAATTAGTGAAAAGGTATTTGAAACAGAAAAAGGTACTATTGTGCTTAGAGGAATGATTGAGACATTGCAAGCAGAATTATGGGTACATGTACATGTCATTGATGCATGGTCTGCAGTGCTTAATTATGAAGAAAAAAATCGGAGATTTTTCTTTGACACAACCATATTGGTAAGTTTCTAATACAACTACAATATATATATATATATATATATATATATATATATATATATATATATATATATATATATATATATATATATATATATATATATATATATATATATATATATATATATATATATATATATATATATATATATATATATATATATATATATATATATATATAAACAATGACTGTTAATTTAAATTCATTTTGTGAATCTTTAGTCTATTATGTATATACACTTTGTGAATCTTTACTCTCTTATGTATATTTACATGTGAGCTTTGTTATAAAGATTCATAAAACTTATCAAATATATTGTTATACTTTGTGCAGAGACCAAGCTTATATGATTTAAGAAAACCTTTTGTTGAAAGATGTAACAAATTTGAGGAAGATATCAAAGATGCAATGAAAGGAGAAGAGAAACTCATGACATTTGAAGAAATTGATCTGGTAATTCATCTTCACATTTAATAAAAGAAAAAAATGATGTTAGATATATTATAAAAAATTATAAAATTTATCTTCTAATTCATAACAGGTATTTTTTCCTGTTCATTCTGCAAATCATTATTATCTCATTTGCATAAACCTGAAAGAACCAAGAGTTGATGTACTTGACAACAAGTTATCAAATGCAAAAAATAAAGAACAGTTACCATGGTGCACCAAAAGAACTTGTAAGTACTGTAAATACGTGAATTCTATTTATAAATATTATTACAACAATAATATGTGCTAATTTTATTATTTTGCAATCATTGATGTTTTCTAGGTATTTGATGAGTGTGAATCACAGATCAGCAATTAAACTTCAAGCTGTTGAACCAGAAAGAGTGAAGATGAGTTGGCCTACAAGGAAGAATGATGTGGATTGTGGTGTTTTTTGCATGCGCCACATGGAGACGTACATGGGGGATCAGAACTGGGATTGTGATTTTCACAAGGAATCAGACTATCAAACTAGTCAACTAAACAACTTACATATCAAATATCTGACAAAAATCCTCTTGTGTGACTCAAACATTCACAGGAAAAAGATTATAACTCAGTCACAAACATTTGTGAAAAAGTCAGATAAACAGATACAAACACTATTAGCAAAAGGTTGGGAAAAAAGGAATGACAGGATTTAGTGTTTTTAAGAATGTATGAAAATAAAAACTTTGTCTTTGTTTTGCACTAAGTATGAAACTCTGATGGTGTCATAATATGGAATGTAGAATGTTTTGGAATGTTTAGCTTGTAAATGGATGGAATAAACTAATGGATGTTAATAGTAATATCTTAAATTCTGTATTAATTTTCTTGTAGTCTGATTTGGATTATTTCTCATTCCATTATGTGAATGTAGATTTGCTTTAGGGGTTTCGTTTTGATAATCAAAAGCCTAGGGGTTTCGTTTTGTGAATCATCAAAACGAAACCCCTAGGCTTACGACTAAAATAGAAACCTAGATGCATCAATGATAATCAAAAGCCTAGGGGTTTCGTTTTGATGATTCACAAACCGTAGCTTTTTTATATTAATTAATGAGATATTATCAGTTAATGACTATTAATGAGATCGTAACTGTTGTTTTAAAAAAAACTTATTCAAATCAGAGTATTATGTTAATTAATGAGATTGTTTGAGTGAATATTAAATAATGTAGATATTGATTCACGTATTTGTATGACAGTATCATTCGGTACAATTTAATGTTTTTATAAAACCCTAGGTTTCTATTTTAGTCGTTAATTTTCATAAAATCGTTTGTGAATATGATATCGATTCATGTAATCGTATCAGTGAAGGAATGTTAATTCAGATTCATAACAAAAATCGATTAATGTACTCGCGATTATTAAGGATAATCGAAACCCTAGGGTTTCGAAAAAAATTTCTGTTTTAGTCGTTTATTTTCATAAAATCATTCGTGAATATGATATCGATTCATGTAATCGTATCAGTGAAAGAATGTTAATGCAGATTCATAACAAAAATCGATTAATGTACTTGCGATTATTAAGGATAATCGAAACCCTAGGGTTTCGACAAAATTTTCGGGTGAAATCCGATAAATTCGACGTAGAACTATTAACGACTACACAAATAATGTTACCTTCGTTAGTCATCGTGAATAATCTGACGGTACTTCAAATGAATTTGTTGCCGGTGTCGTTTGTCGCCGGCGTCGCTTTGAAGGAGATGAAGTTTGCGGTTAAAACCGTAAAAGTGAAAGAGGGGTAAAGTGAAAGGATGGAAGTTACCGGCGTTATCTCCGTTAAGGAGGATGTTTTGTAATTTACGAAAATGACCCCTTACTTCCGTTTTTTTGATAGAATTGGCTACAACTTTGTTTAATTGCAGTTTTTACAACCAAAATCTTGATCATTCATTTTTTTGATCCAACGATGGTAATTAATCCCTTGGTACCATGGATTAATTTAATCCCTTGTTGAACCCATATATATATATATATATATATATATATATATATATATATATATATATATATATATATATATATATATATATATATATATTTATATAGGGGTGGGTTCAACATAGAACCATTATTATGCATAGAACCATAGAACCACCCTCTTGACCGTTAGATCAATTTAAGATGATAAGGGTATGATGGGTAAATTACACTTATATGTTCATTGATGAATATATTCGTATGTTCATTGATGAACATATACTTATGTTCATTGATGAACATTGTTTTCAAAATCCCAGAATTTGTTCAGCAATGAACATCCATAACATTGATGAAATATATCAACATACAAACATGTTCAGAAATGAACATTGATGAAATATACAAACATACACAGATGTTCATCAATGAATATTAACGAATATTGATAAATATACAAAAACATACATACAGATGTTCATAAATGAACATTGACAAACATTAAAGAAATATGAACACACACATCAATCACTTCCTTTCTCTCCGACCTACTGCCTCGATCTCTTTCTCTCTATCTCTCTCTCGTTCTCGCCTGATGCATTTTCATTTTTTTTCTGTCTATCTGTACGAGCTCTCTTCGTATGTTTCATCCTTTATTATTTTTCTCTTGCTTTTCGCTTGCTGCATTTTCCGGCAAACATATAATTAGAAACAGCGCCAAATGTATGTTCATTCATGAACATGTGTTCATAAATGAACATATATTCAACAATTACGAGAAATATTACAGCAACAACTAACGTTATATTCATGAATGTTCATTACTGAACATGGGATGTTCATTACTGAACATTCGTTGGAGAAACAAACCAGTCCATTAATTAAGACACAAAATATCTATTATTCCGATTCTTGAAGTCAGAAATCAGAATAATTTCTTGATATCGCACATCAAAACACCTCCTGGACCATGTAACATTGTTTATTAGATTTGTAGTTTCCTGAAACTATATTTTATCTGATTATAGATCCTAGTATTCTTATGAAAAAAAAGTTCTAGATTGAGTTTTCTAGTGAGGATTCGTCCGATCCTATCAATCAGAAACTTAATTTTAAAAAATCATCATTCCGTAAAATGCATGTCTACATCTCGTGGTTAGATGTTAGAGTTACGTGTTGTAACGCTCAAAATACTTGAATTATATCAAACTGCAAGCAGATAAACAAAAAGTTGAAGTGATGCAAACAAAATTAATAATCAAACCTAAGTGTTCATAGATGAACATAATCACAATCTGATGAAGGACACACTTGCACAATCTCTATAGTAACTGTAATTTAAAATATATTGAGAATAATTACTAGCCATTTGAAACACATAAGAAAAAGATGTCGATGTTCAATACTGTACATAAGAAAAACACATAACACAATCTATTCACTTGATAGTTCATTATTCCTATTAATCATTAATGAACATTCTTCAATGTTCATTAGTGAACATTCTTCAATGTTCATTAGTGAACATTCTGTTTATTACTTTATCACTGTACACTCTTCCTATATTGTTTATTAATGAATATTTTTGATGATTCGTAGTGAGCATTCAAACAATAACGTCTCATAAACACGAAAACTAGTTACATTGGAAGTTGGAACTGACCTGCAAACGAACCGAAATCAATTCACGGACCTTACACACGAACCAATTAGATTGAAAATTGGAACCGATCAACTCACGAATTCACGATTGGAATGAGAACTTGGTTCAATCGATATCTGAAATCACGATTGGAAAAAGTTTCAAACATTTACAAACTGGAAATCATGATTAGAATGAGAACTTGGTTCCAATCAATTCATGATTCACGAATTTAAACATTTACAAATTGAAAATCAATTCACATACCTTGCACACGAACCAATTACATTGAAATTGGCACCGATCAACTCACGAATTCACGATTGGAATGAGAACTTGGTTTAATCGATGTCTGAAATCACGATTGGAAAAAGTTAGATATAACTAGTAAACAAAATTGACGATTTTCGTGTACGAATCTGCACATTTGTACCTTGAGTTTGTTTCTAATTTCATGCAATGAATTTGAAGATCATCATCGTCTCCATGGCTTCAGTTGAACGCACTCGAACAGTCCTTCTAATGGAGTGTCGGCGATGGCTTTGATTTACGATTTCAATTTGAAGAGGAAACGTAAATCGGCGATGGCTTCAGTTGACCCAATTGTAAAAGTTACAGAATTACCCCTCCGTGTCCAGTTTTGTGTTATTATTAATTAATTTTTGTTTTAATTATCATCTTTAATCACAGCCATTGATCATCTAATCTAATGACTTAAAGGGTGGTTCTATGGTTCTATGTGTAATTAGGGGTTCTATATTGATCCTCTCCCTATATATATATATATATATATATATATATATATATATATATATATATATATATATATATATATATATATATATATATATATACTACCTTAAAAAGGAAAAATAGTTTCTAAAAATAGAAACTCTTAAAATTAAGAGATCCAAGTCTTTCAGCTTAAAGTACAAATCATATATGTATACATTTTTAATCATTCGTAAAATGTTTGACTGGATCAAGTCAGTTGAATATTCCTGGTATGCAGACTAAAATCTTTCCAAAATCGTACCTTACATCTCTCTTAGGTTTTGACAACGCTGCAATCTCCCTCGCGGCCTCGCCTTCAACGCGTACTACAAAACCCACCACCAACCTCTATTGCCACAATTTCATCCACCAATTTAACCATCGTCTCACTGCACCACCACCGTGGCACCATCGTTTCTATGTCTTCCTCTATCTTTCTCCCAGTCTATGCACCACCAGACCACCGTCGAGCTTATGAGTCTGGAAAATCGAGATGCAAGATATCTAGGGTTCCGGTGAAATTTCCTTCATTTTCAATTTTCTATAGTCACCCTTCATCTTATCTCTTCTCCCCTCTCTGGTGCGATAGCTGACGTCTGTGATAGCCATCAACAACACCACATTCTTTATTTTGTTATACATGTGTGATTGGTGTGATAGCTGCCGTCTGCAAGGTAAACCACTAGAAAAGGAACACCACTTATGAAGGTTCTTAAACAATCATCTAATATGTTTCTTTTGATGACAGGTATTTGGGAAATTGTAAAAGCTAGCCGATATGCAGGCCTGATGATCATCTTGACTCAGCAATTGCTAGATTTGGCACCGGTGCTATTTTAGGGAGATTAAAAGGTGAGTTACTAAAGAATAATATTGTGAAATATGTATAAGTTTGATTTGTGTGTTCTGTGTGTAGAGAAAGTCATACAAAACTAAATTGGAAGTCAGAATTGAGGCCTGAAGTGGACATCAGACGAAGTAACATTCTCCACATGAACTCATGGTATGGTTTCTGATTATTAATATTCATCATCTCCCGCAAATTATTTTCATTTTCCTTTTTGCAAACTTTTCAGCTTCTTTTGTTTAACATGAATTTAATCTAAGTTGATAGTTATGGATAGAAGCCAAGAAAGGATGTTTGGCAAACAAAAAAAAAGAACTTGATAAGACAGATACGGTAACACAAAGAAATGGAACCAAGGTGGAGTAGTTTTTAGGATTAAATGAAAAAACTGAATGAACATTGGAAGAAATAGCAATATACTTTCTGTTTTACTTTTATGAATCTGAATGCAGGTCCTGGAGTTGTAGATCTGAAGTGCCGATACAAAAGTTCTTCATGTTGTAGTTGTACAAATGTGTCGTTCTGTTTTCTTGTTTTGAAATCTACAAAAGTTCATGTGTGGTTTTTATTTAATAAAATTATTTCGTTGCAGCTCATAACGCATCTGGCCTTCAAACTTTCAGGAAACTATATGAGTAGAACACATGTTTTTTTTGACTTAATGTTATTTTCATATAAAAGGAAATATATATGTTGATTTTAACAAATTAGATTTCTTTTTAATGTGAATTTAGATGACATATGGTTCTAAGCAGGTACGTTTTGAGTTTTGCAGCTAAATTAAAAAGGAGCATAATTGGACAAAATTGCCCCTAGACAGGTGGACTTGAACATCATAGAAAAAAGGAAATCAAGCTGCAGCATCGTAGCAGAAAGGAAGTTTAGTCAAAGATGGACGATATTGCCCCTGGAGAGCTGGACCAAAAATTCAGGCAGACAAAAGAAGTGGGAGGGATCGGCAATTGTGGACTACACTATAAAGGCATCTGAGCTCAAGAAGCAACTGGAAATGTCAAGACAAAAGCATATTTTGGGTTTTCAATATTTTGAATTATTGGAAATGGATTAGAGGTTAATGCCGGTGGTGTTAGTCGGTTAAGTTATTAATATAATTTTAAATGAAAAATAGGCTGAAAAGGAATTCGAAGATGCATGTAAAATGTTGAGTTGAGTAATTAAGGGCAGTAAAGTTAACTAAATCTTTTAGGTTTTGCTGGACAACTTCACCCATGAAAATATTAAAAAAAATGTTGACATTGCTTTCATATTATGCAGGATCTTCATGTGAAATCATCTCCACCTGTTCAACCCAGACAACCCATAAACAGTGATCCCACCATAATTCAGGTAATCTAAAAAAACATTATTATATTTTTACAACACAATTAATCATTTAATTAAGAGCAAGTTGCATATTTGGTCCCTTAATATGGCTGGTTTTTTCGATTTTGGTCCTTATTTGAGGTTTGTGTAACATTATTGGTCCCAAAGTAAAATGACTATATGTTCGGGACCAAAATTGCAAAGATAATTACACTTGGGGACCAGAATTTGTCACCTTATTCGGAACAGGGACCAATAATGTTATAAACACCTCAAAATAAGGAACAAAATTGCAAAGAGAATTTTTGGAACCAAATTTGAAAAAACCGGCTATACTTAGGAGCCAATAATATGACTTACTATACAGTCTCCTTATATTCGGCCACCTACAACATCTTCAACCTCCGGTTCAACTTTTCAAAGTGGGCTGCCTTTATATCAAACTCATAGGAATATCGGGTCACGGACCCCATCACCACTACCACCTCCAAATACAAACACTACTGGGCCTACAATGCCAATATATTAGCCAGGATACTATGCTCCGCCAAATGCCCCCAACAGTTACACTCCCTCAACCACCATAAGGCCTATCAATGCATTCTTCATTAGAGTATCCTACTTTCACCCCTAAATGTACCACCCAAAATTTCCCAGAACCCCCTCTCCTTTACTGCCAACATCCACTCAGTATTGCCTTACGGGATGACCGGATCTTTACCCAACAGCTCCTCTACTGCTAGGTTTGTTCCACGTAGGTACCTTGAAATTTTTATGTTTCATTTATGTGAACAAAATGGTAAAATGCAAGAAATAGTAGCTAAAGTATGTAAGAAATAATAATTAAAGTTTGTTCCACCTGTTATGGAGTGTGTTTGCAGTCTGTGTAATATTTGTGAATGTGTCCGCATACGCTGTGTTTAAAAAAAGATGGGTTATATGTAAGAAATAGTAATTAAAGTATGTTTCCGTATCTTGCGTTTAGCCCTACATATTAATTTGTATACCTTTGTATTTTGATACTACAATGCTATAATTGGGTATACTTTGAAAAGTATACCAATTATAACATTGTACTTTAATAAGAAAAAAATTTAAAACATTATACTCTGAAACTAACTTAATAAAAAAAGTTAAAATTAATAAGAAAAATATTTAAATTCATTTGTTTTATGGTGTGTGACTGTTATCTGTGGTGTGTGTTGTGTATGAATGTGTGTATGCAATTTTGCCTTCTTTATACATCCTCTTCATTTGATAAATAACTAATAATCGTTCACCTTATTGTATGTAAGTTCCTTGCTGGATTTTGAACAATGAGAAAAAAGGGTAAAAGAGTCATTTTCGGGGCTTTCATTTTTTTGAAATACTGATCTTAATCTTGTTTTTTTTTCTTTAATTTCTCAAAATTTTCTTAATTTTTTTCAAGACTTCCGAAAGACCAACTCAAGCAATCAATTGGAGTAATGAACGGGTTATGTTATCTGCTCTTAATGATGTCAAGACTCCGAAAAGGGTTCTAACTTTATCTCTTATTGCTTTGGTGTCTTTGGGAAAGCCTTACTAACCTGGTTTCTTTAGTTTGTGCAATTGTGCCTACAGCACATGTATATTTATTGAAAAATCATGCTTTAGAATTTATTGTTAGTAAATAATTACCTGATTTTGTGCCTACTGCACATCTTTAGTTGAAAATTCATGCTTTCAATTTTATTATTAGTAAAGAATTACATGATCGTAGTTCAGGTTTACTGAAAATGAGAGTTAAATTTGAAGAGTTTCCAAAATGAGAAAGGTATAAAGAAAAATTAGAAAAACAATGCATAAAGAACAGTTATAAATAAGTAATTTGTTTCTATTGTTGATTATATTTTTTGTTTTATTTTGTATTGTGTTAATTAAATATATACAACAACGTACTTATAGTTTTAAACGAAAAAAAAAGATTACCCAAGAACCGAATAATTCATACCTATTGGAAACTAACCGTTGAAAGAAAACTAATCGTCAAACTTTACTACCCCAAACACCCCCCCCCCCCCCCCCCATTTTAACGCCCCGCCGCATTGCGCGGGTACACCACTAGTTACTTTAAAAAGGAAAAATGGTGTCTAAAAATGGAAACTCTTAATTTTAAGAGGTCAAAACAGTTAAGCTAAAGTTACAAGTTGTATATGCATTAATTAGATAAATTCTTAAAAAACCAGGTTCATATCTATATATTGACTCGGCTTTTATCTTTCCCGATATCTCGGTACCTTTTCCGATTTCTTCTGCGACTGGTTAGCGCTGATCCTTAAGGCGTTGGAGGTCTTTTATCATATTAAGACGACAATGGGAACAACGCTTTCTTCTTGGGGGTTTTCTATTGCTATGGATCAAAGAGTTCTCACCAGTATTATGCATCCACCACTTCGTCCGCCTTCAAGCATGATCGGTCGCTGCAGGCATCACCATCTTCCAACGTCATCACGCCGCCGCTTCTGTTTTCTCTCTCGAAACCCTAGCAGCCACCGATTGCACCCACCACGGTTACCGCTGCTAACCTCACCAATTGCAGTACCAACCCTTTCCGCTATATTTCCCGTATCTCATATCCATATTTGATTTCTACCTCCCAGCCTACTCCCATACCAATCAGATTGTCGACTACCACTTCTCTTGTACAAGTATCTAACCCTAAATCCCTCATCACTCATCGTCACACCGTCCTCGCCCATATGTTTCTCTGTAAACCTACCTAAACCCCTTATCCCTCATTGCTGTAGAGAAACCCACCACCATCTCCTGACAAACCCTAACCACACCAAACACGAACTGCTGCCACCTCCATCATGCTTGTAGTCGTCACAACCATCTCAGTCACCCGTTTACCATCTCAAACCCACAACTTCGACCCCTGCTCCGCCAAAACCACCACAACTTCTTAACCGCCTTCACAACCATCCGCAATCGGTACCACTACTCTACGGGTGAAGGTAAACACAACCCGATATTCATGTCAAGAACATCAAAAACCAGTTTTTTTTCATATTTACAAAATACCTGGAAATACCTGCAACCCAATACAATTGAAGGTATACACGGATGAAAGTAAATATATGAAAACGGTTTTTGAATACATATCAATATTTATATCCTGGATTTTTTTGCTTTTGATTTTTCATTGATTTTGATTTTGGGTTTACTAAGGTTATAATCATTTAAATATTTTTGTGTTTGTTCATGGTAAGATGTTTCTCAGATTAATATTGACTTGGATGTTAACTCTGACTTTATTCTTCATAACACATTAACACTATCATACATTAGAAGTTATCTCAAAATATCGAATGATGCAGAACAAGAAATGTGTCGTGTGTGCATGTGTGTGAGTGTTCATGTTTACTTTTTGTATTATTTTCCAGGCATAGTTAACTTGGCTATTTTTATGTTCCTGATTGCATTCTTTCTGCGTTTATGATCTTTTACAAACAGATATGTTATATAAATGTAGAGGAAGATGCTTGAAACATGGGAGTTCTACACATACAAATATGATAAAAATCATGGATGCGAGAGGTGTGTAGTTGTTGTTTCTATTTCCATTTCAGTTTATATTTTATAATTAGATTTAGATTTTGTTTGGCTTTTGTTCATAGGGATGCTATAGGGCTACATTGAATTTTTGTTAATTTATATTTTTTGATTTGGGTGTCATTGCACGAAAATTCCTGCTGTAAAATATGGTGGGGCTGGTTTTGCTGGCATGTACATGTGGTGATGACTTGTGGACACTAAAAAAGTATTGGTTGGTTAGAGGCAATATATATTCGGTGTTTGATAAAATAAGAGTTCAGTTTTTTCATGTTTTAGATGTTCTTGTATTCATTTAAAAAGTTGGTTTGGTTTATATAAATTCAAAAGATGATATTAACGTGATTTGTTTATACTATTTCTTATCAGGTGCGATTGTACTTTTTCCTATTTGAATAGCTGAAACTGAAGCTATGTAATTGGTCATATTTCAAGCATAAGCACTATATTGATGTTTCATTGCTTTCTTTAGGTGTATCCGCATATGTATTTTACAGGCATAACATTGCACTTTGAAATAACTACCAAGATATAAAAACTTTCTTTTGATTTTTTTCTCATTAGGACCATGTGGATTAATCGAGTCAAATAAGGTAATTATTGCTCTACACCCTCCAACATAGATTTCGAGAACGAGAAAGGAACTCCTTTTCCTAATATTAATGTGCCTGTAATACATAATCAAAGTAAGATGTTATATCACGCAATAACAAGAAATTACATTGCTTTTTCTTGCCTGGTTTTTATGCAAGAATTAGCAATATGTTTTTAATATGTTGTCTAATAACACATCTTTGATTTTTTTTTCTTAGTTTTTTGTTTATTTTTTAAGTAAATTGCAATTTTAGTTGCATTTTCATTTTTGTTTTTGTTTTTTTTTCTAATGAAGGTTATCTTGTTACAGTTCTTGAACCATGGATCCATCTTGAGTAATTGCTTCGTGGATAACAAGGATGTATATTTGGATTTGTAACTTATACATTTCAGATGTAAGATAGTCACTATCTTCAAAATGATGCCATATATTTTCATTAATATTTTTTTTATCTTGTGTTGAAGGTTCACATGTAGTTGGACATTCTATGCAACTTTCTGATAGTATTGTAACGGATAGATTTAAAAATAATCTTAATAGTTTTTGTTTGTTTCTCCTTAATAGCCTTTTAATTGTATTCTTTATGTTTTTAGTTATTTTTGAATTTCTTTATGCTCTCCTCAGTTTGATGATTTTTTATGATTCAACAGGGAATAATTTCCGTTGAAGTCATATCTAGATCTGGTGCCTTGGAAATATCGAAAAAAGTAGTGTAATAAGGTATGCAACTTTATTTTCATTTGATGCTACAAAGTAGTGAATTGAAACTATTTTAGGTTATTGCTAGACCTCTTGAGTAACTTTTGCTAATAACAAATCATAATTTTCTTCTGTTTGTGCTAATATTTACATTACTAGATTCTTTTTCTTGAATAAAAAGGCGACCCTTATTTTTCTTTAGTCCTATTCATACAGAATATTAACTAAAAGGAGATCCACAACATGACAATTCATAAAATATATGGACTTGCAAGTAAGAGAGAGGAGAGTCAACATGATGCATTTGGTGCTACAGATGGTTGAACTAACATTTCTGCTGGTTTAGGTACTTTTTTAAATTTATGACAATATGGTATCTATAATGATTGCAATTTGGGCTGCAAATAATCAGCATTGGGGGTTTCAAATAGCTTGTCGTGGGCTATACTATCTATATCTATATCTATATCTATATCTATATATCTATATCTATCTATATCTATCTATATAACTCTTATAATAGAGGCCATTCATGAATGTGGATCAAGATAACTCAAATACTTGCACCATATTCATTTGAAACCTCCAAGACTTTTCAACTTATACTATTTAATGTTTTTGTTAATTGATATGTTATGCCTATATAAGAACACTATTTACACACTTGGTTACTCAAAACTTCTTTTATTCTCTTTCAAGCATGTTAGATCCATGACATGTGTATAATATAAGTGATAACATTTCAAGAACTATAATTTGCCGAAGCTATCAACTTCTTATTGTTGCCCACATGTTCATATGGAGGATCCCATTATAGATCTCGCAAAGAATCAAACTCGATGTCAATCATTTGATTTTGTATTAAACATGCATAAAGATTCATCGGTTGGGTTGCATGGCGTTTGGAAGGAAATTAGAGAAATAAATCAAACGAGCTCTAGGAGGATTCCACGTGTATATCTATGATAAAATTGAAGCGAGTGGTTTAACTTCATTCTTTGTACATCTTTATTCTTTTTTATTTTCTTTAATTTCAAGAAAATTTGTATGCCTTGGAGCATATATATTTATGTTTTGAATATTGATGAGTCTTACTTCATGTTTTTTATACAAGAATAACTTAGTAGGATTTTGTATTTTGTATTTTTTTAAACAAACATATTACAATACACTCAACGTTTTTATTTTATGTAGTAGAAATACAAACAAAATATTCATGTTGAAATGTTATATTGTGCAATAAATATTAATTGCAAAACAAATTAATAACCATTGTATTTTCATTGAAAATTTGTAGTTTCATTTTGATGTGAATAGTATATAGTAATTACAAAACAAAATAATAAATTGAGGGAATGATAAAAAATAAATGAATGATAACAACAGTTGAGGAAATATATAAAAGGTTGTTGATTTATTAAAACAATAAGTTGTGTTGCAAATTCCAAAAATTAAAGATATCATATTATTGATTTTATTGTCATACAAAATTCCAATGTAATATAATGTTAGAATTAGATTATCATGTTATTTATATAGTTAACTAATTACAATTTAAATATTTTAATCATACTTAATTAAGTTATAAATATCAATTAACTATCATAAGTAAGAAAGCCTCTTGAGTTGTATTATTTAAATATAAATAACAATTAGTTAGAATTTGAAGAGTGTTAGTAATCTTACGAATACAAACATAAATAATCAGATTTGATATAATAACACATAGTCGTATATAATTGATTTTATGTAAATAATATAAACAATATTAGATGATTATAATTAAGTTTTTAAAAGTGGGTTTTGAGGTTTTTGACATAATATTTTAACAATATGCTTTATAAAAAATATTATATTTATAAAATGGTTGATTTATTAGAAATAAATTGTAATACGAAATTCAAAGAGAAAAAATATCATATTTCTTTTATTTAATTAACAAACAATCATATATATATATATATATATATATATATATATATATATATATATATATATAATAAAAGAGATCATTTCGTTCAACCATATTATTTGAAACTTACATAACTTTTCAAATACTTTTTAATAATGAGTACTAAATGATCTATTTATGTGAGATACATGTAATTAAAATGAAACATTTACCTATACATTAGTCTTCTATAACTTTTGATTGATATATGTGGTTTCAAAAATATTTATTCTAATTTGAGATTTCTTAATGATTGTGGTTTTCTAGAAATTGTTGGACCCTTAAAACACTTCATTTTTATGCCTGTCATTATCATCTTTTAATTTTAGACTATTAAATGTGTTTTTTTCTTCAAAAATGTTAGATTCAATAAAAATTTGCATATTTTCAATTAATATTTTTTACAAAATATAAATGCAAATACACCAGAAAACCCAATAAAATCACTATAATATATAGAACACCAGTAAATGTCTCATTACCTATTTAATTTCTATAAGCTAAAAATATAAATATGTTTTACTTAAATGTTATATTCAATGCAAACTTGCATATTTTTCAATTAAACTCTTTTATAAAACTGTAATACAAATACACGAAAATACAGAATAGAAATTTGCAAATATATGTAAAAGAATTCATAAAACTACTAAATGAGTTTGTGTATTATTTATTATCTATAAATTATAAAAAAAAGTTTAGAATACGAGTAACACTTAGAATTTTAAACTCAACCATCATACTTATATGTATAATCACAAAAATATAATACACTAGGTTATAAACCCGTGATAATCACGGGTTGTCAACTTAAAATTGTATGTATAACAAAGATCTTTAATTTGATTTTTTTTTTGGTTTTTATATCACATTTAATGTATTTTTGCATAACATGACAATGTAGTTTTATTTACTTCGGTTAATATTAACCTCTTTTGGTTTTGAATGTCAAATGGAAATACAGTTTGGTATTGTTCACGTTGGAATAACTTTATACTTCTTGACATTTTATTAGGTTTCTAGTTACTTGAGAAAAATGGTCGCGACTTTTATTTATAAAAACAAACAGTAATTTGTTGTTTTATAATTGAAACAAAAATCTAAATTTTATATAGATGGTGACTATTTTTCCACAAAATGAATAAACGTTCATTGTATTCATATATTTGTGTACGATTAGTGTCTTTTAGCAAGATACTTTGTGTTAAAAATAAAGATAGGTTGGATCTATATTCCTACAGAATATGGTGGACGACAATTATGTTCATTTTCGACAGTGGCGAAACTTGGACATCTTAACATGTGAATATTATTTGTTATTTTAATGCCATCTTAACCTGAACTTAATATGAAACTTGGACATCAATTTATTTAATATATGGTAATTTTTAAACTGATTACTTTTATTTGATTGTCATATATCTTCTAAATGCATAATAAAGTTTTTGTTTACATTGAAAAACTTAAATGCATGACAAAGTTTTCTTTAGTTTTTCGGATTGGCTAATGAACGGGTAATATCTTTGGTTTTTTTTTATTTGGTTACGGTTGACGTCTTTTTGTCAAATGATTTCATTTAGCGAATAGTTGGCCATTATGTAGATAGATTAAGGATAAAACAAAAGTATTTTGCGAATTGGGATTCAAAACCAATCACCTTTTAACCCTTTCCGATTATGACCCTACGACACTAACACCTCTCTTCTAATAAAATCATACTCACATACACTTCACTAAAAACTCCTTCAGACCCATGTACAGTTTGGTCCACTTAAAACGATAGAAATACTACACCATTCATTTCGTAATTTTGAACCTCACCATCTATTTCTTTTACAATTTCGCAGACTCTCATCAAACTTGCCAATTCTCTTTTTCTATTATGATTAAACCACTGAAATCAATTGTGAACATGATTTTAACTTCAGTAGTCCCTCCAAATTCTTTCACAATAGGATCTACAGATTGACATTAACCCATCTTTTTCATCTACTTATCATGCATAAAAACATAAAGAAACAATACCAAATAAGCAATAAGTTCTATATTGAAATCATTATGGTAAAAGAAAATTTACCAAATTAACAATTACTGAAACAACCAACCTTAAGGAACCCTTTGAAGACTAAACCAAATTCAAGACCACACATGTTTCTCCCATCACTGTTGCCACATAGAAGGTTTAAATTTTTATAATTGTTTTTATGGAACCTTTGGTCGACCAAATTGAACCCACTAACCTTGGCCGGGGTTTGTTCTGTAGAAAAAAAAAGTATAAATATTGCATACCTACAAGGCTACAACATACCTACTGACACACACAGCTTGTTAATAAAATTTTCCAATACAATGTAATAACAAAAGAAATGAAAATATGGGTGCTTCTTTCATTAGTTGTAGCAAGAAATATGACATGGGTTTAGATATATATGTAGAGCCACAAAGACTTGTTAAGAAGATGTTAAGGCCTCTGTGGATGATGGGGAAGGTCGCACTTGTGTTGTTGAAGGATGTTGAGGTCAATGAGGAGTATTGGTTGAGGTGACGAAGGCAAACAATGTTGGCAGCAGCGACTGGTGTCTTCCGTGAAGAATCAAGATAATCAATATATAGGGATTAGCCTCAGGAAAAATGATTTTGGCATATGCTATCCGTCCCAACTTCTCAACTTACTGCACAATAAGCCTTTTCTCCTTCAACCTCCATTATAAATATCTTCACAGCAACATTGTACTTTCTTTATTTATGATTCCTTTACTCTCTGATTTACTTTTTCCAGATTTTTCTTTTCTTCCATATTATGCTTCTTTCTTTGAAGCTTTGAGAGTTGTATCAACTTTATTAGTAGCTACCTATGTGAATAGCACACAATACAAATATTGTTCCTTTGTGCTTTTAATCGACAACACCAAATCATATTTTTAGTTATATTTTTTATATTAAGAATAATGAATGGACCTTTTATAATGATTGGGAAATTAAACTAAATAATTTTTGTATGATAGTGAAAGAGACAGAAAAATGCAAGATCTTAGATGAATATTTGTAAGAAATATCATATCGATTAGGTATCTCATTATGTAACTCACTAACCATTTGACCTCAAAAGTTCTAAACTCAACACTCAGAAGCCTTTTATGCCTGCATTAAGAACATAAAAGTAATAATAAGAACAAAGATAAGATGAATCTTATTCTGTTGATGTTAACTCGGTGACAAAAAAGAACTTCAAATAAATTAGAACCACTTGTAATTATTAACTAATTATCAAGCCAAACAATGTGTTGTTTGGGATAACAAACATCGAGTAAGCAAACCATAGAAAGTCATATCACAACACATGGTTTCAGGGGATAAGTTCTTATAGGTTTGAGGGATAGGGATACCAAAAACTCACTTTTCAAGAAATCAGCCTTCACTTTCTTTTGCAAAACCCTTGTCATATATCAAAAACTTCGACCTGTACATCATTAATCTTCAAGAAGTTTAAATTAGGCGGAGACATAATCCTCCAGCGTCTCCAAAAAAAATTATATGCATCATATAACATCAATTACTGACTTAAACTACAATAAAAATTTGATTGTGTTTCAAACTGTAAAATACATTTAACCATGGAAGATGATGAAACAAATATCAAGGAGGAGAAAGAAGGAGTTACCAGTTGCATAATATATACATCTAATGATGCTTACTTTTGCTTTGTTTCACCGTTATAAGGTTGGTCCGATGTTTGGAGGTTGTAGAGGGATTTAGGGTAGGAGAATTAGGGAGAAGAAAGCAGCGATGGCTGCTTGACTGAGATGGTTGAAGGAGGAGGGCGTCTAATATGGTTTAACGCTAAAATTGGGATCTAATTGTAACCGATTGGAATTGATTTCATTCCCTAAAAATCAGCAATCAGCAATAATTGGGAGTGATGAAGAAGAATCGTGATGAGGAGTAAATGATTATTTCCTGATTTCTTGTGGAATACATAAAAGAAATTAAGTTATTGCCTAAAATAAAACTGGGAAATTGATCCTAATTGACTAAAAATCAAGGAATCATACGTTTATTGTGAAACAATTTGAGGCGGAGGTATATGAGCGGGAAACAGAGTTGTGGAGTGATTTAGAGGGGGACACGTGGCAGATTTCTTACTCTTTTATTAGAGATAGAGATAAGAGCTTCTAAAACAAGAAACTAAAATCATCTTATTTCTAAAACGTCTTATTAAACTAAAGAAATTAATAAAATATATATTAGAGTTCAAACAATTTTGTTGTTCATGTTTTAACGGGAATAATCATGGTCGATTTCCGGGAGGAGATAAATACGAGACATGCCTACCTTTTGAAGAAGAAGAAAAATATTTTGTTTATACATGACTAAACTTAATTCAAATATTTAATTTTATTCAATTAAAATAAGTGTAAACGAATTATCATAACTTAAAACCTCTTGAGTTGTAGTGGTTTTAAAATAAATAACACTGGTCGGAAGTTAGAGAGCTTTGATGCTAAAGTGAACTTTTAATGTAATTAACCGAATTTTATTAAATATGTTGTTTAGTACCATTAATCAATTTTCACTAATTAAATTGATTACACCAATGATTTTTTCATCAAAAAACATTAGAACATTATTTTATAAGTTATTTCATACTAAATATATGTACCAGAATAAATGTTATTTTAATTAGGTTCAATGCAAATTACATATTTTAAATAAAAACTATAAAATATTGTAAATATACAAAAGGTTTCTTAAGTTTCCATTTTAGTAATAATGGATATGTTAAACTTTTAGTTAAATGATAATTTTATCAAATGGTATATAATTACGTCTATATAAAAAATATAAATAATGGTTAACAATTATATTGATAGTTAACATTCAGCAACTAGATTACAAAAACTTAAAAGATATATGATATTTTTATTTTTTTTATTTTTTTATTTCATCAGATTAGGTTTCAGTAAGTCAGTTCAATATTTAAACTGAAAAAACCTTTCAATTCAACGTGGTTCAAGATATATCAACTATCTTGAACCATGCTCTTTTGAAACTACCAAACTCTTCAACTTAGTCCAATTAATTGGTTAGTAATTTATATTAGTTAATCACAAATAAAAACATTTCAATTCTCAAACTACAACTTGTGAGTTTTTCTAACTTATGATATTTAATCGGTGATTATGGTTAATATAGATGCATATATAGTTTATTGAGATAAATCAATTTGCTTGGCTTAAAGGATGAGATGAAGAAAAATAAGACTTGAAACACATTAATATATTTTTCTAACATCCCCTTAAGATTCTGTGTTTTAGTTTCATTATTCACTAACTTACGTTTATATTTCTTTTTTTTTCTAGGTATTTATGTGTTCATCAGATGAAAAAGAGAAATATAGAGAACTTTTTTTTCATGGTGTTATATGTATATCAAATTCATAAAAATTCATACTACCATTCTATTCAAGAGAAAAAAGTGATTCTTTTTTCTTTAATTATCAATTAGAGTTAGGTATGTTTATAGAGAGTCTTTATGTTTGATGTTGTGAAATTATTTACAAGTTAAAGTATATTGTTAGTTTTTATAATATATAGGGTACACAATGAAATGTAATGATTCGAATGTAACTAAATAATAAAATCTGAAAAAGTCGTTATGCATTACCTTTGATGAAACTCATGAAGAAAAATTGTCATAATAATACAATTCTTTTTCAATGGTAACATTTGTAAAATTATTACTATGTTTATTTCTATTTTATTTTAGATGTTGAGCTAATTCATGTTAAGACATTTTCTTATGTTTTAATTACTCTATCTATATATAATATAAAATTACTATTGGATCTTTCATTGATGTTGATTAAATTAACATGTTGATAACATTATAATTATATTAAATGTATGATTATGATATTGTGTTTGAGTTTTGTTATGAAATTTTTATAATTGATACATGATATATATTGTGATGACATATTTATAATTAAACATGCGTATTTATATTAGATCTAATGTTTTCAGATTCTTATATGATATGTCAATATTTTTTACCAAATATTTTTATTCCTGCGCAACGCACGGGGATACGCCTAGTTTGCTATAACTGGAGAACGATATAGTCGTTTTATATGGGAAGTAGAATGTTATAATTGGTCTTTAATTTTCTACAATAGAATTTCCCGAAAAGAATTGAGAAATTTTATATATTGAATTTTAATGTACATATATGGGGAAATATGTTGGTTAATTTTTGAAGTTGAAACTGCAGATCTGTATTTCTTAATTCTTAGGTACAAGATATCATTAGATGATCGTTGTTTGCAAATGGAGCATGAAAGGAACATATGATATCGAAAATGTAATAGAACAATATGAACAGTGCTAGACGTAGACCTTTTTCAGGGCTAAATACAAGTAAGAGTTTAGGTCTAGAGAGTGGTCTAATTTGTCGTTTCTTTAGATTGGGGCTATTTGCTAGATTGTTTAGTGCACATATTTTTGTGTAATATCTTGGCTTATTAAATGATGATGAAATGATGACATGTGGATGCAATTTAGGCATGTGGTGGTCGGAAAACTTTAGATGCATTTCAACAACGACTGTTCTCTCAGACTTCCTTCTAAAAGTTATTCTTTTGTAGCTTTGATGGTTTTTAATTTTTCTTTGTTTAGGTTAGTTAATTTTGATGGGTTTTCTGATGATAGACAATGAAACTGGTGCATCATATAAATTAAATAATATGTCATAAAGTAGAAAGATTTTTTTTTTAATTATCACGAAATAACCATACAATTTGTGAGAAGGTTTTTGTGAAATTTATTTAATATACTTAATTATCTTATTGACCATCTAATCGAAATAAACACTTTTATATAAAATGAACCACTAAATATCGAATCGAACCGTATGAAGCTCTCCACTAACAATTTGTGTCCCGCCGCATTGCGCGGGTACACAACTAGTGTATATATATATATATATATATATATATATATATATATATATATATATATATATATATATATATATATATATATATATATATATATTAACGCAAATTGCTGAGTTTGAATGAAAAAGAAGAATGGAACAAGAGATTGCTAAAGTCGCAAATAGGTGTACTGTTGTAGTCCTTTGGCTGAAGTCATTGCCTAACTTGCCTCCTCGGAAGTTAAATACGAAGACCATAGAAAACAAAATCGATTCGAATAGGCTAGATTATCTTTTAGTTTAGGTTTATGGCATTAGGTGCATCGGGTATACGTGAATTGGTTCATGTAATGATTAAAGAAAAGGTCAATGTTCATGGACTAATTTAAAACTTGGCCCCAAATTCTTTGTCTAAAAAATTAGCAAGATAACTGATATCTAGGTATACAAATATCGGTCAAATATGGTCGATATTCGCAATTCCGGTATTTTAGACCGATATTTGAAACCAGTATTTGGGAAAGCACCGATAACCGAGATACCACCTAGATATCACAAGAATATTGTTGATATTTATTACATATCTGCTAATTTAGAGAATGAATGTTCTATTGCAAGTGAAGCCTAGCCTAGCTGAGTGAATGCACCCGGGTTATATACACATGTGGTGGAAGGTCAGGAGTTTGACTCCTACTATCCCTATGTAGGAGATTTTCCCTGGTCGGCGAAAAAACAGGTGGAGGGGAAAGACTTTGCGCCATAGGTAATTGCAAACCGCCCTGGGTTGCAAGGGCTGAGTACCCTCAAGGTGTTAAAATTGTCGTTTCAAAAAAAAAAAGAATGTTCTATTATGCTAATTGAATATTTTGCATCAGTTACTTTGAAAATTGAACAAAAATGCAATACCTATAGATTTTGTTGACTTTGCTATTATTGATATGCTATTGATGGGAGAAAATTAGTCTCAAAGAAATTTAATAAGTTTATTATAGATCAAATCATATTAAAGACAGAAAATTGATCTCCAAACTTAGATTAAGGTTCAAGGTTGTATTTTCATATGATATTGATATGATTTTTGTCAACACGAATTATATTTAACAATTTTTCTCCATGTTCCAAAACAATGTAATGACTTATTCAAATTTTGATATTGAAAACCACCAAGGACACCTCAAACAACAACAAGGGAATTATGATACAAAATAAAAAAAAGTTGGTCAAAAAATTTAAAAATACGGGTTTGTTTGAAAAAGAAAGTTAGGCACTTTTTGAAAAAAAATGTCAATCACTATAAACCTGCTAAAAGGATGAGAACGAAAAAAATTGGAAACGTGCAACGGTTTTTCTGAAAATAATTAACTTTAGATTTAAATAGAAAAAATAAAAAAAATTATAAGTGATGAGTGTTTGACCAAAGCGGTGTTCTTTAGAATTTTATTTATCAAATATGTGTTGTTTAAAAAAAATTACCAAATAAGTGCTGTTTCAAAATTTTATATTTTTATAATAAATTCTTTTTTATCGTTTTCTTAAATAATTGTTTCGAGTTTTTAAAAACTTTTTGCTATTAATCTTTAACAAAAATTATTTGCAAATACCTTTCTTACCTTTTATTATGTCTCATTTAATTATACCCAACAATTTTTTGAATCCAAATAAATATCCTAGATTGATTATTATGATTTGCATCATATTTAAAGCAGTCGGAAAAATCGAAAACAAAAACGAAACTGATATCTGCTCGAAAGCAGTCGGCAAAATAAAAAATAAAAAAGAAAATGAAATTGATTATTACGATTAGCAAACATCTGGGACTCCGATTCGGCTGACTGGTTCGTTAGATTTAGTTATTTACATTTACAAATTCCATTTTTTTATTCAGCATACCAGGTGTTTGCTATAATGCATCAATGGAAACAAACTATATTTCTTACATTTTTGTCTTGGCTGCTACAATCAATCAGCTCTTGAGAAATTGTGTGTGTATTTTGGAATTTGCATGTATGTGTATTTTATCAATTTGACAGTTCAATGAAATTGATTGTAACCGTGTTTGTAACTTTGGGTGTGTGTACACACACACATGCATACACATATATACACACACACACACACACATATATATATATATATATATATATATATATATATATATATATATATATATATATATTTGACATTTTTTCCATATGTATATGTATGTGTGTTTGTATAAATATATAGTTGAAGTTTGTTGGGATGTATTTGTCTTGATTTCATGGAACTACATATGTGTGAGAATTGACATTAATTAGTTAATTTTGAAAATTGAGATTAATTACATAATATTGTCATGAACAGTACTCACCGCCTAGCTGATTACTCGCTAGTTCGTCACCCTGACAGCGTCTAGCTACATTTGCAACACTGTCTATGATACATAGTCACCTAAGCACTTACAAATATATAGCTACCAGTGATACATGATCACCCAGGCACTCACACATACCGGTGATACAATAGTCACAAAGAGCCTTATATATATCCAGTGTGACACCCCTCACTAGGGATTAATATTTAAAACATTAATTATCATGAAAGATACCATTGGTTCAAAAGAAGTCTCTTCATTACGGAAAAGTAGGTCCCAAAACAGTTAAAGTATTTTAAAAAAAACATATAGCGAGGTGGTATCATAATTCAAGTACAAAACACAGTTCAAATGACCACACAATCCGTGGTCTTCTAAATGTCCTCGCCTCGCCACAAGCTTTTATCCTTAACCTGAGTACACATCAAAACAGTTAGGCAATTGAAATGCCTAGTGAGTTACCCGAGGCCATCTCGCTATGAGTGGAAAGGATAACTTTACCACTCGAGACAACCTCCCAAAATAGTTTTCTTTACACTCTTAAAATTTGTAATAAAACATCATGAAAATCTCTTAACATAAATGATCATGTGATGTAAATGTAATGCAACTATCCCAACCCAAGTCCAACTCATAAAAGTTAATCTCACATCAATGGCACTCACCTAAGTTCACAAGTAAACGCACAAAGCATAATACCTGATCCCCGTATGAGTTAAACTAAGACTAGTGGCCATCACACTAGCCTCATGAGGGGTAGCAACTCCCTCATGCGGTTTCCTATTGGCGAAAACATTGCCCAATACATCATTGAGGGTGGCTATCCAGCCCATGGGCCCTCTACATGGGTATATCATCATAAGGTGGCTATCAAGCCCAAAACATCATAAGTCATCTTTAGGAGTCTCACGGTCAATCCCTTCCTACATGCAAATGCAATGCATGATGGAATGCTTAAACATCTTTGAAAAGCAACATTGTAGTCTTTATTGAAAACATCTTTGAACTGACTCTATAAATGCCATGCACACATAAGATTTATGCAACAAATAACACATATAAGTTATGCATGATAAAAGAATAAAACACACACAAGAGTTTAGAAGAGGGATGTGTACTCCCGGTAACTCACCTTCCCTAAGTCCCAAAGAAGGATGCTATCCTCTGAAGGGTTTTCTAGCAAACAATGAACAAATAATCTCTTATGGTTCACATACAACCCTAGAAAGATCTATGTTTTCTTCTATGAAGATAATAAACTAAAACTAAAGGCCAACAATAATTTCTAAAGTTTAAAACAAGAATTACCAACCTTTGAATCTTGTTTTTGAAGCTAGCAGCACAAGTGTCCTGCCTCAAATGCAAGTCACACCCAAGCAATGGAGAAGACAGTCCAGCAGAGTTTTCTTGGTTAAAAGTGGCGCAGGATTAGGGTTCCCAGGGAATCCCTATTTATAGATTTCAGGTGGTACAGCTTGAAACCCTAGAGCCCATCTTTGGTAAGCCTTTTACCAATTGGGCATGGCTTTCTCTAAACCCTAATTAGGGTTTTGAGATTTTGTGGTGTCACTACCAAAATCTCGCCATCTTCACCCTCTGTCCACTGGCCAGTCAATATTTAACTATTGAATGATTACATAACTAGTCCCTGCACTTTTAATTAATTAATTTAATCACTGAATTAAATCCAATTAATTCTAGATTAAATCTTAATTAATTATTATAGTTTCTAATTAATATATTTACACTTAAATATATTAATAAACCATTTAATTAATTCTATTGATTTATTATACAATTAATAAATCAACCTTTTACTCTATTGAACTCTATCCTAACCTGCAGCTATGAGGGCAACCCAAATGGACTTTGCTTCAATTAACAAGATAAATATAAATATAAAGTCATGGCTTAGACACCTAATCCAACAGTCTCCCACTTGGATAAGTCTATGACTTTAATTTATCTTCTGATTAATAAACAACCTGCAGCTTCCTAGAAACTGCTGCCGAACTCTGACCCAGTCAGTTCTGTCCATAGATAAGTGATCATATGATCATTCGTCCAACAAGATATTTTCAGACACGAGACATGGATTGAGATCAATCTCTGTCTGATACTCTGTTTCCCGATTTCTGATTCTGCTTATGACTTTCGGACTTCTAATTGAACACATCAATTTAGTCCAGGCTGGCCAGCACTTTAGTCAACTTCAAAATCATCGAGCGGCCTACAGATATCTGTTTCCCACCAGGGTCATGGAACGAATAAGCTTTGACTTATATGGTTGTGTCTTTTACTTATCAAATCGTACACAACAATGCATTTTGTAACATCGAGTTACCGATGCGTTTCGCATTATCAATGTACAACCGACTCGTAAATTTCAACTCATATGTCTCCGCTTCAAGATCACACGATATTATCGTCTCAACATTGCTCGTGATGTAATCCATGAAGCAATCTATTGAGCGCGGGTTTATCCAATACTCAAATCTCTATTTCTAAGTACTCATGAATGTTGTAGTAGTCTTACTGCAATGTCTAACTCCTTAGACAATCTACAAACCAATTCACGACAGTCTTCGTTCATACTTACTCCCGAAAAGTATGAGCGACTGTGGACTTTTGAATAATCAAATTATTCGGGAAGTGAAACATGCAAAATTGAAACATAGAATCTGACTGGTGGCTACTCATGCCTAATTACGAAGTTTCCACGAGGTAATCACCAAGTCGGATTTTACATAAAACTATTATCGGTTTCCAGATTCCTTTTAAACTATTTAATTCGTGTTATGTATCTATGTCTACTTGACCTTTTACTCTTTCTATGTATTCAAATGTTATACATTGATACACTTCATCCGATCGGATATCCTTCCGATGATATGTCAATTTTGGTCATACTGTCATTCTCACTAACAACTCCATTCTATGTACTGTGACTTTCCATGGTTCTCGGGATCTTTAGTCCGCATGACTGCACCCTAAGACTATTTCGAGGTGTTACGATGTGCCGGTGAGCCACACGCGCTCCATCGAAATGCCAACAAAATTCTTTAACCATTAAGTTCTTATTTGAAACCTCTTTTCAAATTGTTTTCAACATTCACCCCTAATCATTTTCCAATGATTTCTCACGTATGTACAAAATCCATTAAGTATTCCCAGCCAGGTCATATCCTGAATCTGACTCACTATGCTCTAAGCATTAAGTCATCAAGACATGTTCATGACACTTCTGATCTATCCAAGAACTTGTTGGATTCGATCCAGTCCTATTCCAAAATCTTTTGGAATCTCAGGATTACTTATAATCCTTGTGTCACGACTTTTAATAACTATATCCTTTCGGAGACCTTTTCTCATGCATCTTGAATCTTATCAAGATCATGCTTACTATGGCCAGTTCTATACTGATGACAACATCTATCTGATATATGTCAATGGATTATGTGAGTACGTTGCACCTTTCATACCTCTCATGCCAAACCATCACACTTTGCAATGACAGGAAACTATTTCCTATGGCAATGCATTCTTGAGTCTCATCAAGATCATTTTGGCAGAGTTTCGATCTATCTCATAGATGTTTACAACCACCTGAGTATGCCGTATCTCTATTAGGTCTTTCATAGCGATCCGTCTCTTAACACCAAGTCATTTCACTTTGTAATGAAAAGAGACATTTCCTAGAAACAATATGTAACACACATATGTAGATAGATAACAGCAACACTCCCACTGGCTTTGACACGGTTATGGACTATCCACAAAATCCAGAGCTTTTGGCACATTTTGAGAATCCAAACCTTTCTGACATCTTAATGGATATCTTTCAGCCCATTCTCAAAATCCAATCCTTTGGCACATTTTGAGAATCTGAATATCCTTTCTAGCGAGATGCCCATGGGATAATCCCGGTCCCACGTACCTTTATACTGGCATACTCTTGTGAGTCCCTATTAGTGTGCCGGTGATCCACGCGCGCTCCACTAACGACTTACATTATGCAGTATCCTTTCAGATTTCATCTTCTATTGAGAGTGCTTCTCTCGGAGTCAATTACTTGACTCTGAGTATCGTCTCACTCAACCAGATGTTCTGAGGGTACGTTTCTGTCCATGTTGGTTTCTTTTGATGATTACTCCCACTGGTTTTAAGACCAGTTGCAAAATCAATCAAACTGTCACATAGACTGTATCTCGTCCTAAAGTTCTCTTAATTGGCAGCAACCGGGCTCACCAATGCTTCCAAGTAGTCGGATTGAAAATCCGTACCAACTATAGTGGTTTACCACTATTCGGTATGTCACCCCGATCATAATTACTTATGACGGTGATCAATACTACTGGTCAAGAGAAGACTATGTCAGTATTAAAACAGAAATCTGATTTCTGCTCTAAGCCTAGTGATGACTAAAGGTTGTTTCACTTGGCTAATCCTGAACTCATTCAGGACTGTCCCAACTCCTACTGTTTCCTTAGAACATGAGTTCTTTCTAAAAGAGCTCTTTCTTTTCCAGGTACAGCGGGATAGCCAGTGAAACAACATTTCTAATTAGGTTCAGGCTAGTCAAGAGGTTCGGACGAACACTACAAGACTCTGGACTTTTAATGTACAAGTGGGACAATCCCAGCTTTACATTTCAGACAGTGTCTGAAAAACCTACTTAGTCGAAGGATGTGGTTGGAATATGGTCTGACTGGTTTTAGTATTCAATGTATCGGAAACTAATTGGCAATGTATCTCATACATTGAGGATCGAACTGTTTCGAGCAATGCTCCATCATCTTCCCTAAGACACATTATAACTATTAATGTTCTTGGAAGGGAATAAACTGTGAAACATTTTCCCAGTTTATGTTGTTACTCAGGTTCTATGGGTCTTGTACTTCCTTTGAAGTCCTTGAACTATTCAAGGATTCAATCCAATCGCTTATTCTGATAAGCGAAGTCATATTCGTCATACCGAATGACAAATATCGCGAGGTACAAGCAATTGTGTTCAATTTGAAGATTCGAGCAATACACAGCAACTGATGTGTTTGTTGCTCCTAATCTCAATGTCTTTTACATCTCTATGTAAACTTATGACTTTGTTAATTCTGTTCAAGACTTGTAATCTTCAGTTGACTCTAAGTCAACTGATTCCAAAATCATGTCCTTTGGATCTTTGGGTGATTCATTTCTTGCTACATGTGCTTTATAAAGAACTTAATCATCATATGACTCTAAGTCAAATGATTCCAAAGTCCTGTCCAACTGGATCTTTGGTTGATTCATTTCTTAACACATTAAGAACTCAATTCATCAAGTGACTCTAAGTCAAATGATTCCAAAGTCCTGTCCAACTGGACCTTTGGTTGAATTGATTCTTACAACATTTATCTTAACAATCATAAGGGACACAATTCTTAAATCCAAACACTTTGGATGCATTCAACATTCAAGTTATTACTAATCATGCATTCAACACATTCATATAACATTTCAAGGATAATTTCAAACAACAGGTGTTAAAAGAAAATTGACAATTTTATTAAAACAAAAATCCTTGCATAATGTACTATATGATGGACAATGCCATACGCATCTAAAAGCTAACAACAATATTTCAATATCTAACTAAACTTCAAAACTGCATGAGCCGGAAATCCAATCCATATGTGCTCCTATGCGCCAATGTCCCGTACCCTACTGATTCCCTGCATACAAACCAAAATGTGACTATCACATTATGCATCAAGGAATTATGGAACAGGAGTTTTGAGGTTTTTAGATATACCTGAGCTTTCAAAAGATTTTGACTTTGGAGCGTCTTTCAATCTTTCCGCGACTGTATCCGATTATGTGGATTCCCAGCTAAAGACATATCCAGACGATCTGGATCGTTTCTTGTTGCGTCTTCCCACTGGACTTAATCCAGAAGTAGCTGAACCATTGGAGCTATGCCTATCCAATAGTGACTCGAATAAAGTCAACAGTGGACGCATTTCCATTAAGGTCCTTTTCTGGTCTTCCTTTCTATAAGTCTGAATGAACAGGTCGTACTTACTGGTCAGTGAAGCGAGTAGAGTGTTAACACTCGACTCCTGACTCATGGAATAACCAAGTTTGTGCAACTCGCCTATGTATGCTTCAATCTGAAGAACATGCGAATCGATGCTACTTCCTTCTTTTAACTTACACTCTGCAAGTCTTTTGAAGATCCTAGCTCGTTCCTCTTCAACTGGTTTTTGAAACCTTTCCTCAACCGATTGCATTAACTCATATGGCCCCAAGGATTCAAAATCCTTGCGGAACTCGGGGTCAATGGTCAATAGCATGAGGTCACGAATCTTTTCGGATTCATCAACTAATAAGTCATGCTTATCATAAAGGCTCTTTATAATGACTTGTTTCGGTGGAACCGGGATCGGATACTCGGTGAGATGAAGCTTGCCCGCAATGACGAGAACCATTCTCCAATTGCGAAGCCATTCCTTACAGTTAAGGCCAGTCAGCCTTTCCATATTTAGCAGGTGCTTTCTGATGCTCTCAGAAATGGGTGAAGGAGGAGAGGGAGGAGAATAGACACTTGATTCAGACATCTACAATAAACAGAACTTTATTAGTTTAATTAATCATTTTTAAATAATTACCCAATATATTATTTATTAAGGCTAAGACCCAAAATACCCCAACTATGGTGTGAAGAGGGATGCCGTAATCACAACATAATGGTCATTAAGGTAGATAATACACTTATCAATTTCATCTTATGAAATTCCTAGATCTGTTGAGACACATTGAACTGTTCAATGGCATGTTTAGTCTCGGATGTGCCCCACTGTTTGTGACTGGGATGCCGAGGATCACAAACCGGGTGTGAATAACCATGCAAATTCGCTCGGTACTCTCGAAGTCAATTGTCATCTCTAATTAACGTGCCGGTTAACCACACACGCTCCGTTAATAATGACAAAATCGAGAAACCCATTGCAACTCTTTGCGGACCCCAGTTGGCCTGCCGGTAAACCACACGTGCTCCACCAACGTTCCACAAAGTGCAATGTGCAATTCCATGGATTAGCACCAATTCACATTTTTAACCTAAAGTAACTAGATTGGGTTTTGATTAAGGTTCTAGTACTTTCAATTATAGCATTATACTTTTAAGAGGCTTAGCGGTTCTATCAAACCCGTTCGGCTAACGACACTCGACTGACCAAGAGAGCGGTGGGTAAGAGTGGATACCCATTAGACTAACATTTTATAGTCAGTCGCCTTATACCCTTTTTATAGGACAGTTTTGTGAATGAGGCCTACTTGCGGTAAGACTAACCAATTTTCTTATATATAAATAATTAACTTTTAATCATAAATATATAAGATATATTTTAATCTTATTAAAATATTTTAGAATTAATTATCTCATAATTTTCGCAAATTATTATCTATTTTTTGAAAATTTAAATTAATTCTTTAAGCTGATTTAATTGATTTTTTAATTAACAATTAATTAAACTAATTAAATCAAATATAGGCATCACAAAATTAATCAAACTAATTACCTATATTTATTCCTAGATTTCGAAATTTACAAGATCTGGATAAAGGATTCTAGTTATTTAATTAATTAGCAATTACCAAAAATAACAATCCTAATCTGGGCAGCAAATCAAGCAAATCAAGGGGGGAATAAAGGGGTGGCGGCTAGGGTTAGGAAACCCTAGCCTAGGCCACGAAATTTAGGCCACCCAAGGGTTTATTTTCGAAAAACCTTTGATCAAACAAGCAGTTTATATCAATTCACAAGAAAACAGTCTATGCTCTCATACCATTGAAGGGTTTTCCAGCAAACAATGAACAAATAATCTCTTATGGTTCACATGCAACCCTAGAAAGATCTATGTTTTCTTCTATGAAGATAATAAACTAAAACTAAAGGCCAACAATAATTTCTAAAGTTTAAAACAAGAATTACCAACCTTTGAATCTTGTTCTTGAAGCTAGCAGCACAAGTGTCCTGCCTCAAATGCAAGTCACACCCAAGCAATGGAGAAGACAGCCCACCAGAGTTTTCTTGGTTAAAAGTGGCACAGGATTAGGGTTCCCAGGGGATCCCTATTTATAGATGTCAGGTGGTACAGCATGAAACCCTAGAGCCCATCTTTGGTAAGCCTTTTACCAATTGAGCAAGGCTTTCTCTAAACCCTAATTAGGGTTTCGAGATTTTGTGGTGTCACCACCAAAATCTCGCCATCTTCACCCCCTGTCCACTGGCCAGTCAATATTCAACTATTGAATGATTACATAACCAGTCACTGCACTTTTAATTAATTAATTTAATCACTGAATTAAATCCAATTATTTCTAGATTAAATCTTAATTAATTATTATAGTTTTTAATTAATATATTTACACTTAAATATATTAATAAACCATTTAATTAATTCTATTGATTTATTATACAATTAATAAATCAACATTTTACTCTACTGAACTCTATCCTAACCTCCAGCTATGAGGGCAACCCAAATGGACTTTGCTTCAATTAACAAGATAAATATAAATATAAAGTCATGGCTTAGACACCTAATCCAACATCCTCTTGCTTCAACTTCAATTACTCTTCTCCTACAAGAAATAATGTTCAACATTACCAATAGCTCTAAGACTATTTTAACCTTACCAAAATAGGATAAAATATTAGTTAAACATGTCCTAGGAGTTTACTTGAACATTAGAACCAACAGCCCAACCCTTAAAGCTCAAAACCTAACAAATGGGGGTTGTCCAGATTGACACGGGGCGCGTGGATCTGGCACGGGGGGTGTGGATTTGACCAGAATGTCCAGACCTATCCACATGGGTCGTGTGGTCCTGGCACTGGTCGTGTACAGTGCCCAGCAGCTCGATTTTTGGTCCTTTTCACCCATTTTCACCCAAATCAAGGTCTAATACTTCTCTAACCTCATAACCATCAAAAGGACATTATTCTAAACCAAAATAATACATTATTAGACCCAAATTAACCATCCAATGTCATCTCCATTGAATCAAATCCATGCTATGATCACAACTCTACTTTATGAACTTAAATCATGGTAAATCCAATTCCACTCAATCCATTGACCAATAACTAATGAAATTCCTTCTTCCAATGACTTAGAATCATTAGGAATTCATTTAAGCCCTTCATAGAAACACATTTAAGATACATGTTGATCCAATCATCAAGGTTTTACCATTAGATGAGTTTTCCACAAAAATTAGGGTTCAAAATCATCAACAAGCATCCTAAATGGTTCTCCAAGCATTAAACCATCAAATTATGGAGAGAAGATTACTAGAACTTGTGAGATACATCCTTGGGATCATAGAATTCATCTCCCCCAACTATGAACTCGAATTTAAACATGATTTACCCCAAAATGGTGGGTTTTCAACATGGAGATTTGATTTCTTACCTTAGATTCTCAAGAAGTTGATGCAAATCACTTAGATATTGATGGAAGAGAGCTTCTCCCCCTGACTACCCTTGAAATTGCCTCTCTCTCTCTCTCTCTCTCTCTCTCTCTCTCTCTCTCCGTCCTTCTCCTTCAAAATCGTGACATTCAAATGAGATGGGTTTTTCCCCTAACTAAAAACCTCAAGTTTCCTTTATTTGCAACTTAGTCCCTTCAGCACACCTTCTTTTCCAAAAATTTCCTAGAAGTCCCTCCCCACCACATCTAGGGTTCTAATTTGCAATAAAGTCCTTCTTCTAGAAACCCCATGGTAATTTCCATTTTTACCCCTAATATTTACCCTAGAACACGTATCCTTTCTAGATTATAACTTCTCATTTAATTTTTTTTATTAATTATTATGGTTATTTATATTTATCTTATCTTTAAATCCTTAAACTTTTTGCCCCAATTTCAGGATGTTACATTCAGCCACCGATGATACATAGTCACCACACACTTAGAGTCACTCGATTATCTCTTTTATATGTGTATGTATGTATATATATATATATATATATATATATATATATGTGTGTGTGTGTGTGTGTGTGTGTGTATATATATATATATCATACATACATACGCAAAATTGTATTTTACTACCAAGAGAAAGAGTTATTACTGTTTACATCATTCACAAACATATAAAAATATGGCACAATCAACCATAAACATCAAGGAGGGGGTATAGGTACTCATTTGTTAGTAGAAACTAACAGTATTTTGAGATATGACAACAGTGTACCCAAAGGGGAGTGTCCTTTACTTGAAATCAATACAATAGGTTTTTCACTTATATAAACATTCATGGATGTCTATACCCCTTTTAACAACTTAGTAAATGCTATGAGTCAAAACAAGAATCCATTAATTCAAAACTAGCTTCAAGACATCATGAAAATGTTCACTAAAAACATTACGTGTCGCGTCCTAGTTGTGGATGTGTCACATCAATGTGTTACAGTATGATCAACCTGGGGTCTCATCTTCCAGATGCCGCATTTTCTAAACCTATGCATCGCATGTTGTAAGTCACAATAAGTCCGATCGGGACCTCAGATGCTACACATCGCGTCCCAACCCTGAACGTGCCATGTTTCTTGCGAGCAACCTGACCTTAGTTTGTATCGTTTTAGACCATTCCAAAGCCATTCCATGGCTTCTGTTCACTCATTTTCAACATCCCAACAAGCATAATGGTATAAGAGCTGACTTGTTTGTTAACCCCCCCCCCCCCACCACCATCAATTTCAAGCTCAATTCATCAATTTAATCCAACCATCTTGAAAACTTGTTATTTAGCTTCTCCTCTTTCTCATACATCAAATATACAACACATATGTAATCATTCAACACTTAGGTTTATAAACCCTCATCTTAAGTGTCACACATTTATGATGAACTCACCAAGACAAATAGAAATTTACCTTTCATCCAAGTAGGTAATGTTTAATATTTTTAATCTATACTTAATTCTCCTTAATTTCCCTTGAAACTCGAGGTCATACCTTCCTCCTCTTATTCTCCCCTGTTTTGGTATGTGAAAAGTGTTAAAATGGAGCAATAGACCGACTTAAAGTCCTTTATCATGTCTGCTTTGTCGTTCTCGACGCGTTGCGTCGCCCTTCAAGACCCGTCGTGTAGCTCTTTAATTTAAAAACAACCTCGTACTTTCAAATATATTTCTATTTTGGCATTACACTTTACGACATGTCATGGCCCTAGACTTACGCGTCTCCTAATTCTGTTCGCGGCAAAAAATTTAGCCAATATTCTTGTTTTGCCTATTTTCACTCAAAACACAATATCAGGTATTAAAGCTTACTCCAACAACTTATAATCAACACATATCATCATTTTATTAAGATATATAACATCGATATTTCACAACGTCCTCAAAATGATCAAAATACCCGTTTTGGTCGATTAAAGTTCTATTATGTATATCATAGTTTAAAATCATTTAGTCCACAATCATCATATATCTATTAATATTAGTAAATCACAAAATAAGTATTACAAATATACAAACAAATACAACAAATAGGCTAGGCTAACATAATTACAAATACATACATGGTCCAAATAATAAAATGTCCACTGTATACCCTCATATTTGAAGTGGGAGACTAACGACCACACAAACTAGAGAGAAAATCTATAAATAGCGGTGAAGGGAGGCCCTTAGTGAATATATCTACATACTGGTAGTGAGATGGGACATGGAGACTCTAACATGTCTGATTGTAATGGCCATGGACAAAGTGTATATCAAACTTATTGATTTTGGTATGTTGGTGCTAGACAAGGTTTGCCGACATGTATATAGCTAATGTTGTCATAGTAGAATGTAGTTGTAGTATGCAGGAGGGCATGCAACTCTTAGAGAAGGTTGCATAGCCAGGCAGTCTCAACGACTACATTGGCTACACCTTGGTACTCACCCTATGTAAGGACCGTGTTTAGGGAGGAATAAAGTTGAATTCTATTATCAACAATGCCATGAAGGTAGCGTAAACTATGTTTGAGAGGTAAATGTGTGGCTTTCTCATATTGTGCATGTACAAACAAACATTCGTAACAGCAAATGAGATATCCGGGTACATAAATGTCAAAACTGAAATGCCCGTATAAGACTGAGATAAAGGGACAAATAAGAGATCGGTGACCCAACTATGACGAATTTGGAGGAAGGGTCGATTGGGGTCTTGCGTGGGTTGCAGTTGGTCATCTTAGCTCTTTGAAGTATCTGAGTAGCTTATTTCTTTTGAGAAAGAAACATGTATGTCGGTGATATGATGATTGATATTCCTAAGAAGTAGTTCAACGCCCCAAGTCAGCCATCAAAACTCTCGGCCTAGAGAGGTGATAATGTGTCGGAGAAGTGTCGTGCTAGAAGTCGTGATGGCGATGTCATCTACGTATATTAATAGAGAAATAATATAATTTCTTTGTTGTGAGCAACACTAGTGTGTATAACATAACCAACAAACAGTTGAAACCAATATCGTGGAGCCGGTTTGAGGCGGCATAGAGACTTCCTTAAATGACAAACATGATGTGGCATGTTTGAGTTTGTGAACCCGAGTGGTTGGTCTTTTGAAAACGTGTTTTATTTAGCATATGGTATATCCATAGGTTGACAAACGAATCAAGCTTATACCATTTGGTTCGTAGGAGTGGCTTCTTCAAGATGATATTGGACCCCAAAACTCACACAACATGCCTCGAAGAAGTCTCGCTAAGCGTCGTAGTTCAATTCATCTAAGTCAAATGTAAGTGGGGCGTA
Source organism: Cichorium intybus (assembly GCA_023525715.1). Classification (NCBI taxonomy): domain Eukaryota; kingdom Viridiplantae; phylum Streptophyta; class Magnoliopsida; order Asterales; family Asteraceae; genus Cichorium; species Cichorium intybus. Next base: position 16,594,312 of record CM042017.1, on the reverse strand, counting down.
GGCTCAAATTTTGGTGATCCCCAAAGGTTTCTCCGTAGCATCTTTGTTGATATTGTCGTTAACCATGGTGGCAGTCGTTTAGATTTTAGGGGTTGGGTCGTGGCAGAAGGTAGGAGTCGGCCAAAGAAGGAGAGTGAAGAAAAAGAGAGGATCGCAAGGAGAGAAATTACTACTTTGATACCATATTAGGTTGAATAATTTTCTATAACTCAATTATGCTACACATATACATGAATATATACAAACAAATACAGCAATTGGCTAGGCTAGCATAACTACAAATACATACATGGACCGAATAATATAATGTCCCACTAATATCTTCAAGTCATTGCTAACTCTAAATACAAAGCTTTGGCTTAAAGAATTTGTAATTGTGATTTTATCGCAACTGACAAAAAATATTTATAGTAACATAGAATATGTAGAAAATCAACTACCAATGGCAATTCTACATGAGTCGCCATTTAAAAAAGTCATGTCAAAAGACAAAGATGGTTTCCAAGATTGGTCAAATACAAATAAAGAAAAGTGACAAAAATTGACCATTCGATCCAAAAGTGTGTGTGGTCCATACTCCATAGTCATGAGGCAAACAAATAGTTGCTCTCAAGTCATCTCCTGTATTTGGAAAAAAAATCTAATTTATCAAAAAAAAAAAAAAATCAAAACATCAAAGGTTAGATGGGTTAGGAACATGTACAAAACTAATCTTAGTACATTTGTGAGCGAAAAAAGTTTCAATATATTTGCCATTAAAGTACTCAATTCTAGGTTTTGTTCACCATAGCTTGCATTTACTAATCGTCGAAGATAGTGCTAAAGGTTTGAAAATTCATTTTTTGATGATAGGATTTTAGGTAAAAGAAAATGAAAATTACTAACATAGTCGATGGAATTACACTTGTTTGAAATATTATTATGATAGTATTTTGTACAAGCAACAAAATGTGAGCTCACGAGGACATACCCGTTGTCCGTTGACATTGAAGAAGAACGGAGTTGAGTACAATGTGGAGGCAAAATTAGGTATAGTGCCAACCAAAATCGTACATATTAAACTCAATGAGATGGAGATTATATATTATATAAATTTTGACAAATTTGGTTGCTACTAGAGCATATGCAAGCAACGGTACCAGAGAAAGAAATAATAGCGAATTTTCTTATGCTTTTATCAAAAATTACTAAAAAAATCAAAATAAGTTAATAATCAGACGATGCCATTTGTGATTTTAATGACATGTCATGCGATAGTGATGACGTGACATACGATTTTTTAGAGCTGATTGTGATTTTGACCCATGAGCCCAATGTGTACAAACCCAAAAATGTTCATTTTGACCTCATTTTCAGATTATCGAGATGATTTGGGCAACGAGAATTCCGTATTTTTATTTTTATTTATATTTCGTTTGTTGTATGTATTTTTTTCTTCAAACAAAATGCGTTAAGGATTTGACACAGCATATTGACAGCCATTCAAGAAGAAAAAACTAGTACGCATTAATACATATATAATCACAAAATATTGAGATTGTAATGTTGTATAATCTTATAAGATTTTTTGACACAAATATTACAACATTTTCCATTTCAACACATGAACCTAAGTATATTTAAATGACATAGGTTTGTCAAACTAAAAATAAAAACAATCTTGACAACCATGTCAAGCAATGACCTTTTTCTCAAGGAATGTTGAATATAGCCTACGTGGCAAAAATAGGCCGCACCCGTTCAAATATTTCATCTTCTGTTCCTATGGCATTAATCTGCATGATTTGGCATCCATTATTATACCAAAAAAATAAGATATTTAAAATGCTTATTTTACATAGATAATACTTAAAAGTGTTAATCAGAACCTTGTAAAGCTTCCCTTTGTCACTATAGTATTTAATAACGGGTAAACTATAAGCTTCAAACACTTTAAGTCGTTCTTTTGTGGTATCAATATTATCATCAATTCGCCCCTGTCACAAACATCCATCCATAATAAATTTTATATTATAAACACAAAGACATAATTTTTTTTTATAAAAGAAAAACACACCTGATTACGATGTAATACTCGATTCACCATCTCCACTTCATCACAATCAAAGAAAACTACAACTTCCGGTTCTATTCCAATCTACAGTTTTACAAGATTATAATCTAAATTCCATGATTTAACTTAAAAAATAAAATTTAAAACTCACAATTTCTTCATAAGCCACCCGATTCTCCTCGCTTCTTGGGAACCCATCAATTAAAAATCTACAAGTTTCAGCAGATTCAATGGCATCTTTTAGCAATTTGACCGTCACTTCTGAAGAAACAATTTTCCCTTTTGCGATTGTCTCCAGAATCATTTCACTGAAAAATTAGTTATAATTATTAAAAGGGAAATAGGGTTTTGGTGTATTAACTAAAAAGGTGAAGTTAAATAAACAAAAACCAATACCCATATTCAGTATTGGAAGATATTTCTTTTCTCAATAAATCTCCAACACTTAAGTGTGTAAATCCATAAGTCTCAGCAATTCTTGCACATTGTGTACCCTTTCCAACACCAGGGCCTCCTACAACATATTTACATATATTATTAAAGAAAAATAAAAATTTAATTTAAAGTTGCTTGATATGTGCTGTTAATTACCTAATACAAAGTTAATGGTTGGGGTCCTTGCTTTTTCCTACATCCAAAGAAAGAAATGATCTTTGGGTTCAAAAAAATCTTTAATTTAAAGTTGATTTATCTATGAAAGAACTTAAATCTGATTGTACATAGTTACATACCGACTTCAGGACTGTTGTGCTGAATGCTTCCAGAAAACTCAATCCATATGCGACCTTTGTCAATTGCAATACTCACCATGAGATTAATAAAGATAGAGCCAACTCATGTAAACTTAAACAATTCATACAAACAGATAAAAAGCAACAAAATCGAAGCATTCTCATAATTAATCAAAGGAATTGATCACGGTACCTGATTAAGCAGAGATGGTTTGGCGGCCGAAAAGAAAACTGACAGTGAACTGGCACGCCTCAACATCTCTCGATCTCAAGTACACCTTTATATATGTACTTGCACTTATGAGATGTATATATGATATATCCGTGAGGACTTCGTTCGGATTAGAGAGTCAAACTGAGATCAGTGAAGTTGCTGATAGTAGCGATTTTCACCTCCCACGCTTGTTTCTGTATGCTTGTTTTCACGATTGGGGGCAAAGGGTTGACGTGATCGGAATCAATATCAAATAGACATTTCGTCGAGCACCTTCCGAGCCATGTGCAGTTGTCTACTGTCTTGGAACATGGAAACGTCGGGTGCTTCGTGTTAACATCAGATTCTGATTTCCTAATATAAGCATCAAAATTTTCAGCAAACAAACATCAGATCATGGATTCTTTAGGGAAAAAAACAGCTTCAGCATTTGAACATCAGCAACAAAGAAACAAGTAGATGCTGATTTAAAAAAAAAACGATTCTTTAGGCAAAAATCATACCAGAAATTGAACAGTAACAACACCGATCGTAAGGGAAGGAAAGAGATCTGGCGAGAGCAGCAGCAGAACAGCAGCGGCGTCGCCTGTCAGAAGAGAGAGCCGGCGAGAGAGGAAGTCTAACTGCAAGAACAGCAGCAGTGGTGGCGGCGTCGCCGGTCAGAAGAGAGAGTCGGCGGGAGAAAAAGAAACGTAAGAGAAGAGGTGAGAGCGTGTTTTTTTCCCGATTGTGTTGCAGCCAGGCGGGATGTGCAAAATTGGAAGAGGCTTTATTTTTACTTATTTTATTTTTTTCAAATATATCCTTTAAGAACTAAACAAACGCTCTAATCTAACCGATTCAGAGTTTACCTAAACAAAAACTCTGAACAAACACAGCCTGCCTAAGACATATGAGAATCAATGGGTTTTAAGTTTTTACCCAATCAGCAATCAGGCCTACGTAATCATACGTAGTCAACAATCAATAATCAACAAACCTGTTTATGTAGTCAACAATCAGCAAATCGGTTTAGAGTTTTCTCTGTGTATGTAGTTAAACCAGAGACGAACTTTACAAGTTTGACCACAAACACATTGTTTGGGGCTTCGGGAATTAAACCTTGAATTATCGGTAATCAAACACATCCTATGAGTGCAAGAGTAGCAACTGATTCCAACTGTCTAAGCCCTAGATATCACCGGTTGAACCGACTCCGACTGTCCGAGTGTTAAATGACTTGAATCGCACTGACCACTCACCACAGGAAAGAAATCATAGAACTGATTTCTTGAATTTCAACCTTGAATCGGCGGAGAAGGTTAGGTTAGAAAAATGAGAAGTCGCATAGGGGGCAGAAGAACTCAGAAATCAGAATCCAATGTTGAGCAAATGTGGAGCCTAATCCAAACCGAAGCAAATCCAAGACAACCGAAGAGGACTTGTTGTCCGAAGCAACTAGAAACAATGACAAGACTAGCCATGTGTTGTTGAGGTGTGCATCTCGGACAAGTCCTTAACCTTTCGGTCAAGTGAGAGTTATTTGCTCCGATCAGATCAACAATAGCATATCAGCGGGTGGAATGAAGTATTCCTTCAGAAGATCAGCAAAAGGTCGAAACCAAATACATGAAGATAAGCGGACTAAAGCAGCCTGCTTCGTTCGAATCAGGAGTCATGTTCTTGGTTAGGCATACAAAGGCAGAATCCGAGACAGACAGCAGGAGTTAATTGGTGACCTAGATTGGTTACCAGACCAAAGGATTGTGACGAAGTGAGAACTAAGTTCGAATCAAGGAGTTGTGTCCGAGGAAGCCAATCATCGGTATCTTATGCGGACCGCAGTTTCACAGTGACAACTGTAGCTTGGGCTACGGTCACAGTAGTGAATGCATCAGCAGCAGAAGAATATGAGACAGGTAGTATCCTCCAGCCGATATAAAGTTCAGACTGAATAGTTCTTTCTTAAAGGAAAAGTTGGCCCTTATACGAAGTGTTGTTCGATAGAAGTGCAGAAGCATAGTCGGACAGTCACAATCTCGTTCGAAGTGAAGTACTCGACCGAATACCAATTGGGTGATCTCTATCCAATATAAAGTATTGGTCAGACCCAGCATTGGTGTTGTCACTTCCGCTATCAGAAGTATATTGGGAACAGACGATGAACAGTTGTTTGTGTCAGGGGCGACATGGGGAGCATGGAGTAGTCACTTCACAACCTGTAAAGTGACTAGGTTCAGGGCTAGTTTGTCCTTTCCTCTTTCCTGCCCAAGACCTTGGGTGTTCAACCTTCAATATCTCGCTATTTATACATCTCGATCTCTACACTATGTAATATGTTGAAATATTCAATGTTCTAGTTGTGAACTTGGTGTAGTGTAGTCATAGATTCTCTCTTGTAAAACATTGAAGATTATCAATGTAAATTTCTCTCGGTTCTCACTGTGGATGTAGCCCGACTTAGTGTTGGGTGAACCATTTTTATATCATTGTGTTTCTCATTCTCAATTTTCATATTTCTCACTAGTCTTGATAGTCGAATATCGTTTGTCGGAGTGCTTGTTCGTGTTCATTGGTGCCCTTCCGTTGCCCCAACATCCAAGAACGAGAAGTGGAAAATACTGTTGATCAGGATTTTCTATATGGGAAATTGTCATAAAAACCCTTAAGTTTGGCAGAAATGTTTGGTTTTACCTTTTTATCAATTTGTAGGTTCACTAAACCTAAACTTTGCAAAAAAAAAAAAAAATCGTTTAACCTGGAAACTTGCTATAACAAGTTTTCATGTTACCATCAATTGAATTTCGCATAAAATCCTTAAGTTTTCAAAAAAAAATTACATTTTTACCCTAATTAATTTTTTTCTTCATATTATACCACCACCATTACCATATCACACCACCATTGCTGCCACCAGCCACCAATTCTGTCGTCACCACCTACCGCCATCGTTGCCACCATCCAGCACCACTTTCGCCACCACCCATCACCACTGCCACCATCCAACACCACTTTCGCCACCGCCCACCACCACCACCACCAGCACAACCGCTGCCACACACTACCACCACCTACTTCCACCACTGCAACTATCACCGCCGTCACCACCACCCACCCCTACTACCGTAGCGGTGGTGATGGTGGGTGCTGGCAGTGGTGGTGGGTGGCGGTGGCGTTGGAAGTGGTGTTGGTGGTGGTGGTGGTGGCAGTAGCGATAGTGAGTTGTGACGGTGGTGCTGGTGGTATTGATGGCGGTGGTGGCGATGGTGGTTATGGGTAATGGTAGCAGCGGTGGTGGGTGGTGTTGGAAGTGGTGGTTCGTGGGAGATGGCAGTAGCGGTGGTGGTGGTGGCGGTGGTGGCTGGTGGCAGCAATGGTGGTGGTGGTGGTATAATATGTAAAAAAATTACTTATGGTAAAAACGTAAAAAGAAATTGAAAACTTTAGGGTTTTTATACGTAATTCAATTGATGGTAACATGGAAACATGTTATAGTAGGTTTCCAAGGTAAAAATGATTTTTTTTTTTGTGCAAAGTTTAGGCTTTAGTGAACCTAATATTAACAAAATGGTAAAACTGAACAAATCTGTCAAACTTAAGAGTTTTTACGACATTATCCCTTTTTTATATACATGTAATCGGGTTAAACGGGTATACCCGATTCCAAGTTACCAAACCTTATACCCGACCTACATTAATTACAAGTTACCTGAATACCCGATCTACCTTAACCCGAAACCCAATCTACCCAACCCGATTAATCTAAAAAAATACAGGTCAGTCGGTTTAATCGGGTATCGGTTTTTTTCAATAGCCCTAGGATGGAGATGGTTAAGGATCGAGGATGGGTCACCCGTGTTCTGCTAATAACCAATATATAAAGGCCCTCTTGAAAAACAAAGGAAACAAAGCTCAAACTTGTGACGTACTCCTCCAAAAACCCGTCTAAGGCCGGGGGAGTAGTCGGCGAGCTATCCCTCGCTAAACTATGCCACGACGGCGAAGGCGAAGGCGAAAGGCGAGGAGTGGTTAGCGATGAGCTTGGCGAGAAGCTTGGCTGAGATTTCAGACTAAAAACAGTTTGGCGAGGTCGTTGAAATGTTGACGAGGATTCCATCAGCGAAGGCGAGGGCGAGGGTGGCGGTGTGGTTTGGCGAGGTCGGCGAGGTTGTTTGGCGATGGCGAGGGCGAGGCTACGCCGCCCAGCCTAAGTGGCTAAACCTTTGTTGGTCTAAAGTTTATTTTGAATGAAAAGTGGCACACATTATATATATATTAATTACCAAAATCGTTTCTCCTCACATATTTACTATTCATTTACTATTCATTTGGTTTTACTTTGTCCAGAACCATAATTACTAAATTAATATCATAATATAATTATTAAAACATTTAACACAAAATGCAAATAACCTTCTATTTGAAAATAGTAATTTTAATTCTTTTTATAGCAAACTTTTATATTTACGTTTTTCCCCCTCAACTAATTTCGAATTAATTGTTTTCATCCCTATTTATTATAAAATTATATTATTGGTATTTCGTAAGTTACGATATCGGTCCCTTATTATATTTTAAAGTTACATTTTTCCTCCCTTACATAAAAAAAAATTTGTCGAGCTGCGTTTTTCAATATACCGGGCTTCCGCAGCATCGTGCGGACAGTCGAAATACTAGTTGTTTATAAAAGACTAATTAAATTGATTAAAATAATAATAAAATTATTGTTTATCATGTATTACCTTTGATATATGTATATTTTTATAAGGATTTAGCACAACATGTTTTTTTTTTCGCGGTACGTTATTTCAGAATGTTACATCTATCCTCCGAAATGGTTAACATTTATCTTCTTCATACAAGGAATACGATTAGCATGTAACTCACGTACTAATTAAAAATTGGCAATATCGAATATAATGAGCAATGAAAAATAACTGTTTCGTAGTTTATTTATTGAAATGATATGTACTTACGAACAGTTGACCATCTATAACTGGGTCGACAATGTCAACATGTTAAATTAAACCTATAAGTCCAACTTTTTAAAAAGCAAATAGCATAGAAACAAAAAGTGACTCAAAATTCATTTTTATTAAGAAAAATGTTTGACCTCCATTATGTAAAGGGAATAACAGATTACCGAACGAGTGTTTGTGTTATATGCAAAACTTTTATCCCGTCATTCAACTAGTAAATGGAAATTAAGTTGTACTCTCTCAACTATATAATTAGTTTTAAATAGACATGTAAATTTCTCCGCTCCAATGGCAAACCCAGTTTCTGCGTCCCGATTAGAGGTGCACATTCAAACCGGTTTTTTTTAAAAACCGAAAAAAAACCCAAACCGGTTTTTTCCATAACCGGTTTTTTAACCGAACCGGTTTTGTAACCGGTTATTCATTCAAAACCAAACCGGTTTTTTACCCCGTTTTTTTAATAGGTTAACTGAACCGAATCGGTTTAAAAACCGAAAAAAAACGGGTTTAGAAGTCAATTCCATTTAAAAAAACCGGCCAAAACCGGTTAGGTTTTAACCGAAACTGGTCGGACAAAAACCGGTTTTTTAAATAACCGGTTTTTAAAAAACCGAAACCGGTTTAAAACCGGATTTTGTGCACCTCTGGTCCCGATAGGTGACGTGTATTCTCAGCCAAATCAGTTCTGTAACACCGCATTTGGCTCGAATAAGTTTTGTGATTTCCTTTGTATGATTGTAGTATTGTGATAGTATAAAGTTTTACCAGGTGTATATGAATTGCACAAATATAGGATACAGTAACAAGTTTACGTAGATATTAGTTTGTAACCCCCTAAAATTGTTTAAATATTTTTCAATTTTATTTGTTTTTGTTGGGACCAAAATCTTAAAGATATGATTTAATGTCATAAACAAAGTTTTTAAATTATGAGTTTTAACAACTTATTAAGTTTTGTAAAATATTATACCATTTAAAATTTATAAAATAGGTTTTACATAGAATCCTTAACATCTAACACAAAGAATTAGAATTGAGTAGTCTATTCAAGAAAACGTTGTAATTATATTTGACACATTAATAGTTTATAAGATTTCGAAATATTAAACAAATAATGTTTATAGGTAAAGCCGACCAAATCCAATCTACTTTTACGAATATAAATACTATGCATTTTGATGAAAACACTTTTGGCTCTTAACACTACTACAAAATATACCTTTAATGACACACGAACAATGACACACGCTAATTTATGACATACAAAAATAGTGTGTCATAACAAAAATGTCATGTTTCTTAAAATCTAAAAAATTTACGACATACATAATTGTGTGTCGTAAATCTTTGTCATATTTTATAAAATTTATGACTTACAAACTTGAGTGTCATGTTTTAATGTCATAAAGTGAAATTAAAAAAAGAACACGGAGTACACTTGATCTTTTGTGTGTCATCTTGAATTTAATTTGTGTCGTCTTATTTCCGGCCCTTTTATCCTTTCCGTCACAACATTTAGGTTTAGACGGTTTCATATATACTGCTCCATCATAGATTACCCTTCTTTCTCTCTCGTTTCCATCTCTCTATCCCTTAACCGAAGTCGTCTTCTCAGTTCTAACTTTCTCCTCTGATTTAGTGCGATTCAACAGTCTAACTTTCTGAGTTCTAACATTCTCCCCCGATTTAGAGCGACTTAACCGAACGACAGGTTTATTGCGATTCAACAGTCGGAGTCGGTTCCACTGGTGATTTCTAGGGCTTGGAGCCGACAGGTATGAAATCAAAGCATCCGTTTTCATGTACCGGTCAATTAATCTATACAAGTATTTTGAGACTTGGAATTGTTGTTTGTTTTATAATAGAATTCATTCGAGGGTGGTGAAGATTGTGTCTCGTGTGCAGCTGCTTCGATCAACGAAATTATACTCCGGTTTACGCTTGTTGATTATGTTTTTTAATTGATTTTATCTAGGGTGATGATATTTGTGCCGTCCACGAAATCGCACCCAAATTGAATTTCCGTCCAATCGGAGTTATGACCATGATTTCGTGGAAATCTCAACATATTTCAATTAAATTGGATTTCTAACCAAAACGGATGGTCACAGTTCACATCAAAAGGTTATACATCAATTTGCTCTTCAATTTCTCAACCTACTATTGTCTATTTTGCTTTATTCTTCAATTGCATTTCTATTTGGATGTTCTGTGTGAATTTCTTCTAATTTTTTAGTTCACTCGAATTCCATTAATTCATGTCCAAATCATGTAATTTAAATGCATATTAATTGTTTGTTGAAATGCTTGAAATAAGCTATCTTACGGATTGAGTGATTATGTAAATGTAGGTTATATGACTTGTTTATTCTACATTTCAGTGCAATCTTTTAAGGTAAAGAATACATACCTTCATTACCTGATTCATGCTTCCGATGTCAAAAGGTTTGATATGTAGTTGTAAAAGTGATATGGATTTCATGCTTATTTGATAGATATATATTTTAATCCATTTACTTAAAGCTAGCAAAACTTTTTTGTTCCACAAATGAGTTGAGCATCCATCATTTTGTAATTTATTATCTGATTGCAATGTTATTGTTATATGTGGTGTCGCTGCACTTATAAGTAAGTGATATAATTTATTTATGTTAATTAGAATTACAATTAATATGCATTATAATTTATATATGTGATGTCCCTGTACCTTATATGAATTACTTCTTTTTGCTAGCCGAGTTCCATTTTCTACAGGGAATCTTCAAGGAAACATAGACTGGGGTAAAATAGAGAATAGTTATCATATGAAGCACACAAAAAGGTGCATACTATGGCTCTTGATCTATTAGTAAATTTTTGGTTATCTTTTACTAGCCACACAAAAGAAGATAGTTCTAGTTTGTATTATTGTTATCACAGAAAGGTCATACCAGGTATCATTTTGTCTTTCTTGTTATTCTTGTGTTGTGTTTACATTTTTACTAAAGAAAGTTTTTATATGTGATGACAGGGATAATGATTTACACCATTTACTTTTTATGCCAAATGGACTTCCTGGTTATTATGCTAGACGAAAGGTGACTATGTTTAAATCAAATGTTAAATATTATATTGTTGTTTTCGTTTATTATAATTTTTTAACACTTTTTTCTTAATTCGGGAACAGACAGCTGTTTATAGCTTCTTAATTCGGGGTGAACATTTTTTTCTTAGGTTGGAGGTGGCGAGGAGAATTACATGAATGTTGATATTGATGAGATTTGAGAAGAATTGGCGTCTTTTGTGGCAAACTTTATTTTTCGGTGTTAGTTTGTATTTAACATGAATACAATATTTTTGATAACTTTGAATATTTTTTAGTATTTGAGATATGACTATGATATTTTTGATGACTTTGAAATGTTTATTATATATGATATTGTTGTTTGCATATGAGGCATTAAATGTAATTTAACCTGAATTTTAGTGAATCTACACTTTTTTTCTAAATCACCATAAGTTATGACACACAAATTTTGTGTCATAAACGCATGTCATAAATATATGTTATAAATGTATGTCGTAAATGTGTGTCATAAATTTATGACACACAAAAGAGTGTCATCTTTCATTTATAACTGGGGCTTCAATGACACGCATTTGTGTGTCATCTGTACCCTTTAATGACACGCAATGCGTGTCATTAAAGGCTGTTTTTCTAGTAGTGTAACCTACTTTTTTTTCTTTTGGATATTGACAAATATGAACATTAAAAAGGAGACTTAATTAAAATAATCAAGTAATTTAAGTTTTAAAAAAGTTTTTTTCTTGGGAATGGATTATTCCAGACACTTCAGACTAACATTATGTCAAAATAAAAATATTTTGTTTATGATAAAGAGTGAATTTCGGACTAATATTTCGAACTTAAAATGTACATTTCGAACAACAAAAATACATCCGGGTTGACATTCTGAACTGAAAAAAAGAATTTGAAATTTTAAGAACAAGTCCAAAATTCAATAAGTAGTTCTGCAATTTAAAAAAAAAATGTTTTATTTTTTTAATAAAGTCCAACAAAAAGTTAAAGACGCGTAATAATTTGGAGTAAATACGATGCAATGAATTAAAATGTGAAATTTGATTGAAAATTTGGTTATATTAGACATTTTGGAAGGGTCATTTCATATATTAGAAAATTTGGTTATATTAGACTTTTTCTGCAGACGTGGTTCGCAGACTACAAATGTTTTTCATCTTCAAAAACAAACCGCACCTAAGTAAAAATAATAATTAGCCACATCCCAGGATGTTTCTTACAAGGGTATTTAAGTATTTATTTAACTTAGACCATGTTTGACGTATCTAATCTAATATATATTTTTTGAGATTTTTGAGTTGTTATGTTTGACAAACTAAAACTTTGCTTATAAATTATTTGTTTGGAAAGCTATTCAAACAAACGTTTTGATTTGATTTTTTAGTTACCAATTAGCTTATTAGCTACTAGCTAGTTCTTTTTGATTTGATTTTTTAGTTACCAATTAGCTTATTAGCTACTAGCTAGTTCTTTAGCTAACAGCTATCAACTAGCTTTTAAACTACCAATTAGCAACTAGCTTTTCTAGTATCATGTCAAACATAACATTAAGTTGTTTTATTTAAAAAACTCAAATTATTATTTAATCAATATAAACGTTTAATCATATATAATATACCAAATCAAAATACGTTAAAAGAATTAGCAAAATTGCTCACAAGTTAACAAAATCAAATCCAATTTGACCCATTATTACTTGTTCGACATCCTCTCTGTTTTACATGAAAAGATAATTATATGGGATTGAAAATATTGTCATGGAATCAATTATTGAAAATAGTAATAATAAACGGGAGGAAAAAGAGAGGTTTTTAAGGAGAAAGGCTGCAAAAAGAAAAACAAGAAAAGAAAGAAGCACAGATTTGCAAAGATCCAAAAGGGCCCCTCCAACTTTCATCGTCTTGTCACCATCTTTGTCTCCCTATCTTTCTCTCTCACATACAAGTACAATCACACACAGTGACTCTGTGTTTCTTCAACCAACGTTGAAAACGATTTCTTCACGAAAACGTATGGTACCCCTTTGATGTTACCTTTGACAATTCACAATTTCTTCTCGGGTCGGATCCTACAACCTATTAACTTTGAATCATATATATGTCCTTTATAGTTTATATTATTCTGGTCCTCTCCTCTCCAATACAATTGTCAACTATAGGCTATAGCATCCATAATGGTTAAGCTTTTATAAAATTTATTTATTTTGTTACATTTAAATACAAGTTATGTTTAAAGTTTTTCCTTGAAATACGTTGTTAATAATTTCTTTCTCAACGTTAAAAATTTTCCTCAACTATCCGAAACGTTTCACAATGCATATTTATCTAATTTGTTATTTTTAAGTACACAACATATTTGATATTCATGTTGTTTTGATCAAATATGTAGTTATAAACTTAGAACAAACTATGAATATTCATATTTATTTCACATATTTAACAAAATATATTTGCTAGTGTAAAAACAATAAGTGAATAAGTTTTAAATATGATTAAAAGGGATAAAATGAAGTTGTCGTTAGAATTAAATGAATGACTAAACTGTGAAGAAAAAAAAGTGATTCATAATTTGATCATATCAAATTATCAATCTCAAAGAAAGCCATTAACTTAAATATCATATTTTGTTCTCTTATATCACCCGACACATTTTTTTTTAGGAAATATTACAAAAGATCATCTTATATTTTGTTGATACTACTCCGCAAAAGGTATTAGTGTTCGTGGTCATAGGTTTTTTTTTCTGCGTGAGGAATATCCATGATAAATTCATCGTCTCCAACTTATAAAAGTTTGATGATAATATGTGAGCGCCTTACGCTTAGTTCTCTAGTTCTAGTTATGTAAAAAAGGAAAAGAAAAGGAGAGAATACAAAGGAAAGAAAAAGAAAAGATGATTATATTTTCGTGTTCTGGAGTTGGAAGAAAATCAAAGGAAAATAAACATTTTATTTATTCTCGAGTAGAAATGAAGATAAATAAAATTTATATTTATGTATTATTTTTACTGATCACTTCATTTCTCTCTAAATCCTTTCAAATCAGAATGAAAGTTAGGAGGAAATATTATATATTCTCTTCCATTCTCTTCTTTCTATTTCATTCCGTAAAGAAAAAAAAACTTAGAAACATCAAAATTTTTCATTTTCTTTTCAGTTCCATCCACTTCTCTTAAATTCTCTCCTTAAATGAGACTCGGGAACACAATGTTAGTCCTCCTATGTATTAATGTTTTGTAAGTTGCATAACTGATGTTCAACCATTCATATAGCGGTCATAATTTTATTTGCTAAAGACTCACGGGGTCATCTTTTCTAACATCTTTAAAAGTTTGGTGGTTATGTCTTCATGTAATTTTCTAACTTTTACAATATGATTTTTGGATACTTTGAATTGTTGGTCATTCATTACAATCTCGAGTTGATTATGCTTCCATGTAGCAGCATATAAGTATGTTGTTGCTAGTTCAATACCAATTGTTGATGCTTCACCATAAAATAGAAAAAATTGATACTAATTGTTGGTGCTTTAACTGTCTATGTCGACACCAATTACATGTTTCGCCTCCACCCTAAAGTAAAAGAAGGTATACAGATAACTTATAATAAATGTTGTATGAAATGGAAGAGAAGGACACCAAGCATAAACCATAATGCTACAAAAAAAAAAAATGCCTACGAACGAACATTAATGATTATTCTACTACAACAAAAAGCAGCCAGACACATGATAAAAACAAGAACAAATATGTTGTTTTAATACAAGCTTGAATATCTTTCAATGATGTAATATATCGAATAAGTATGTTGTTCTATAGTGAGTGTAAACATACATCTTGATAATGTAATGTTATTGGTCCGTAATAGTTACATTGTTGGTTCGTTATTTAGTAACTAATGACTATATAATATATTACTTTTATATGTGATAACAAGTATATGGATAAACATTGATAAAGTTTTAATCATCATAAATATATATATATATATATATATATATATATATATATATATATATATATATATATATATATATATATAAAATAGAGACTGGATCGTCACATTATATTATATAAAACAACACAATAGGTAGGTTAATAGTAATATAACCGGAAAATGCACTCTAGCAGGGCATTGAATAGTGGAAAGTAAAAATACAGGTCCCTTCATCACCCACTAACTGCTATATAAATTTTAAAAATAACAAGGAGCCGATATAATCGCTATTACATCTTATTTTAAAACCTCAAAAAGCCTAAAATATTTATCGACATTCGAAATGAGAGGTGCGATGCTATTTTGTAGAAGATCCCATAGGATACTATGCTTTTCAGGTTATTGAACACTTCATATCCACCCACATGTGTTGTATGCAACTTTCGAGATCTTTTTAAGCTGCTTATTTTCCTTCTCAAAGATAAGAGGAGATAATATCTGGAGTATCATCGTCTTAATAAGCGAGTGACATACTTTTTGAGAAACGAAAGATATGATATCATTTTATGTGAAATTGTTTCCATGCATGTTATAAATGGATACAAAGTAAGATCATAAACCAAGTTGCATCATTCGTGGGATGTTTTGTTCAAGAATGAAGAAAATCTAAAAGGAAGACTGAAGAAGAGTTGGAAAGGGTCGTGAGACCGGAAAGGCAGATTTAACTATATGATAGAGCTGTTTGTATATTCTTTAGTATGGAATACTACCCTGAGATGTTTTGTCAAGAATAGAGAAAATCTAAAGGGAAGACTGAAGTAGAGTTGGAATCTTTGTTTCCATTTTGTCGATAAATAATCCTAAAAATGTATATAAGCTCAAGAAATAAATGGATTAAACAATATCCTTGGAGTCTGAATCTTCATTTTGATGAGAACATCAAATAACATTGTCTATACAAAAAGGTTAGTAGGAGTATGCCAATATTCATGATATTGTATGTAGATAACATACTACTCATAAGAAACAACATTTTGTGCCTTAAAGAAAGTCAAGACTTGGCTAGGAGAATGTTTTTCAATGAAATCTCTAGAAATGGGTGCATATGTTATGGGAACTAAACTATACATAGATAGGTCATAAAGCACTTAGATCTTATATAAATTTACATAGTTACAATAACTATATATATATATATATATATATATATATATATATATATATATATATATATATATATATATATATATATATATATATATATATGATCTCAAAATAAAGACTTACTAATTTGGAGAATCCTTGCAATCATTTAGGAGTACAGGAGACAATGTAATAACAATTAGACACCTCCAAAAATTAGGTTAAAACCCATTAGTTTTGTTATTGATTGATTTGACGAAGTAGCATTTTTTCTTTATAGAGGTATTTTACAACAGTATTAAATTCAATTTGATGTACAAAACACATACGTATATGAGGTCTTGAAATGGTTTTGGTTGATGGTGTTGAAAATGGATTTCGATTAGAACTAGGACCCATATAAGGTCCTGAAATGGTTTTGGGACCATGATGTTGAAATTAATTTTTGTTATTGGGTGCTGAAAGATGAATTTATCCTTAGTATTTTGAATTCTTGCAATCAAAGTTAAACAAGGAATAAGCTAATGACTAGCGATTGGTTTACTTTAATAATAGTTAAAAAAAAGTAATTTCAGTGGCTAATATAATTTCTTTTTTAATTTCTACATATCTATATCTATATCTATATCTATATCTATATCTATCTATCTATATATATTATAAAGGAAGCATTTTTACTCAAACCACATTCATTAGAAACTTCTAACCTTTCAAATTCTTTTTCAATTAAGACGCTAAATATTTTATTATTGTAATTTCAATAATATTGTTCATTTGAATCTCCCACTTACTTTAACTAATGATTTTCATTGTCAATTATAAGTACATTATTTTTATTAAATAGATTCACATATAAGTTTTTATTGTTGGTAAATTTAAAAATATCATATTAAATAGATAATTTATCATGTTAATTAAATATTATCTAGAATCGAGACGATTATTTTTTTCTAATTAAACAACTCAATTTTAGAAGCTATATTTTTTACTTATTTATTTAAAGATATGTTAAATTATGCTGTTTCTTTATCATAAGTTAAAAAAGTAAAATAAAAAATTATAGTTGACATAGTTAAATACACAAATAGATTAAAAAATTAAAATTGTATTCAAATATTTATAACCTCTAAATCATTATAATTATCACGTAGTTATTTTATTTAAATATCCTACAAATTTTCAAATGATTTAGTATCAATAACTTTTTATTAATAAGTAGTAGCTTTTAAATGTCTTTTTTAAGCTTTTTCTAATTATTATAAGTGGTTGTAACAAACAATAACGATTGTTGATATTTTAAGTAATCATCATGATCGAAATTAAAATATTGTCAAATAAGTAACTTTTAAATTAATTAGTCATAACAATAGTTAAAAGTAACATCAAATCAAGTCGCGGATAAAGCTCATTTAGTAATATTAATCAAAATAGTTACAATTTTATATATCAACTCAGTGTTAGGATTATTATCGCATAGTTAATATCAACAACATATTTGTTGACAATCTAACTACACGATTTTCACTTGCGTAACGCGCAAGCATTCGCCTAGTGTTAAATAACGTGGAAACCAAACATGGGTTGGTAATAAAGATGTAACTTAAGTAGCAAACAAGCTAGGATTTGCCAATCTAGTCTTGGTAGTGAACATTGGTTTCAATAGGAGGAAAATAATCTTTATGTTGATCCATATATAACATACCAATATTCTTCTATTAATCAAAAGCCATAATTTTTCGTTTGTGACATCCGGATGTTTTTTTTTTGTGTCACGCGGATCTTCAATTAATGATTAAAAGTTGAAATATTGAATCAATATGAGGTTTTCTAATATGATCAAAAAACTTGATAGCTAATTGAAATAAATTATAGTTTAGTTCTTATTAAGACATGGTACCTAATAAAATGATATATCCCAGCAATGTGCTTATTTCTAGAGTGTTAAGATATGATTTTATGATTTTACTCATTTTAGTGATGGAGATAATCTTTGTTATATTATATAATATATGGATATTCTCCAAGACAATGTCATAATATACAACTTGCTTTTTTGTCCATACGACTTATGAATAACAAATTACAACATCATGATATTCTACCTCAACAACGGCTAATAAGGAGTTTTGCTTTCGCTAGAAAAACTAACCATTTTCCCACCAATAAGGTAACAACTACATGAGATATTTATATTATATAATAGATTATCCCATGCCAACATGGAATTATTGATAACAAGAATTAGATACTTAATGAAACCATAACTCGAAATTATGTCAACCATATAGGTATGTCACGATTCTCTAGGCTAGACATATATGACTCTATATGACTATTTAAGAATGTTTTTTCTACTCTTCACTTAATACACTCTAGTCTATTTTTTGACTACTTTTTATTAATGTAATTTAACTTCTCTTTAAGACCGAACGGAGTACCTATCACGGAGGTATCGTGATGCTTAGTGGTCATCCATCACATCCGTAAACATCACCCCGGGTGTGGTGTGATGAAATGTGATGTAGATCATGGTGGAACACACCCAATAGGATTTTTTTTCTTTTTTTTATTAAAAAAACTTTACCACTCACATATATAAACAATCAATAGCAACCTAGTATTTTTATTTATATTGATATATTTTTATTTAGAAAAGATGATGTAGTGTGATGGTTATACCATTCCAAATGTGATAGAATGTGATGGTGATGTGGCAACTCATAATATGACATGGAGTGATGAGCATACCTGAATGTCTAAAAGTGACTGAATGAATAAAAACCATCATTACATAATGATTAGAATGTTTGTAGTAGACTAAATTTGGTTTCGAAGTGCTTCCAATGATTATAAGTCGTTTTGATGAGCATGAAGTTAGAGCAATTTATGAAAGACTATGTAATTAGTATGACGTAAGGCATTAACCATATTTTTGGTGTATTAGAATTTGGCATGTTTGTCTTGATACATGTCTCCTAGGATATGTTTTGCTGCACCTAATCTTATGTATGTTGTGAAAACTTGTTACCTTTTTCTAAATGTTGCGAAAACTTGTTACCTTTTGTGGGATTATATTATTTCGTAAAGTATGTATTTCCCAATGTTCTAAAAGGCACGTCATGGTGTAAGGCGATCAATGGCGTCCCGAAAACCCTCATGACGGCGCTGCTAGGCGTGGCACGTGACAAGGCGAGCCATGACGTGCCATGATATGTTATGACGCGACTTTTTACTATTTTCGACCCGTTTTTTTTCTTGCATTTCTTGATTGGTCATAAAACATTTGAGTTTTAGTTAATTTTTTGTTATTAATTATTAATAGAAGACTTTCTAAAAACCTGATATGTTTGATATAAATCTATATTTACATATAATATAATTATACATTCATATAAAATTTTCCGTATTACATCACGTCTTGAAAAATGTCATGGCGAGCTTGACATTGCCGTCACGTCACGCCTTATGCCAATCAGAACCTTGGTATTTCCAAATCATTGTCGCACGGTGTTACATTAGACTAGTTGAAGTTCCGAGTCTAGATACCGGCTGATAAAATGTTGTAAAATAATATTATGTGGGATTGGTTTCAAATCAATAAATTATATATAACCTCTTGTTTCTAAAACATGTCCCGTCATTGGAGGCAAAATATGGGGTCTTACGTAAGTACCTTCGTAAGCAAGATTAGCGTTGCATACCGAGTCAAGTTTTCATCAAATGAATTGGGTTCAAGTATGCTTCAAATTTCATTGATGACGAAGAAAAAATCGAAGGCGCATGTGATTGGTTCAACGTGAATTTGGGTGACGTCTATATCAAACATTATTGTGTTCGAATACAAATATATATGACAGGGAAAATTTTATCAAGTTTTTGAACCTTATGTATTCGTTAATACTTAATATGCATGTACTTCTAATCAATGTTGGAATCGACCTTGAAGTATTAGATAATACTCTAATATATATATATATATATATATATATATTTAAAGGAGAGTTCTATTTATTCCTACTAAATCCTTTTAATTCATCTTCCTACCTACTATATAAGGATATGTGGAATTCATTAATCCTCTCTCTTAATCTCATACATTGTTTTTAACACTTGTATTAATATAATATGTAGGAGGGTATAGAACATCTCATACTTAAAATATGAGAAAGAGACAAAAAAACCTAATATATTAATTATTTTTCTTAAAAAAGGAAACTAATTTCTGAGTAGTCATAAATTTCGAAGTTTGATATGAGATTTTTGCAGATATTTTTAGCGAAAGTCTCACATTTCTTTGCGAAAACCATTGAATTGGAATGTAGATATAAGATTTTCACATGTGGTACATGCAAAAGTATCTGATTTTGAATGTAGATCTAGATGTGTAAACATGTAAATCATATAAAAATGAAAAAAAAAACATATAAAAATATACAAAACATACTATAAAACTACATAGAAACATATATACAAGGGAAAAACATACTACGATTGACAAATTGTTGTCTTCATCTTGATCGTAATTGTTTTATTGATTATAGTTTTTTTCGTGAAACCGATTTTCATTAAATATAGTTGTTTTCGTCTATTCTTGCTCGTTTCACACAAAATATGTTAGAATGTGATTTGAGAGAAAATCTATAGAGATTATAGAGTAGAAAATGAGAAAAACAAAAGAAAAATCGGTTTAAATAGGTGAACTTTAGACTGTAACCATCACGCTCATTGTACATTTTTGCAACCCAAAGTACATTTCCACAATCCATTTAAGATTTATTCGGCCAATTATGCTATACGGTGTTGCCTTTAATGCCAATGGCATCATCTGGTGTGACCTTCAATCAGTGGCGGATCCAAGAATTATTATTAGGGGGTGCATCCAAAAAAAATTTCCCGGATAAAAACCCTAGCTTGAACATCTTTTGGTAAACTTTTCTGATTTTGCTGCAATCTGTCCCTATTTTGTAAAAATCATAACTAATTATAGAAAAGTCGTATAAGGTTGAGGTTGGTGCCAAAAGTTCTGTATTGGAGTTTAGTATCTTTGGTTAGTTGAGCCCAAAAGTTGAATATGAACATAAGTAGTGTGAAAAGATCCATTTCTCACTGATCATTTCGGGTGAGTTTGTTTTGTGGTCATAACTTGTAAAAATCATATCAAATCAAGGAAAAATCATTAGAAGACGAATTATATATCCACGCGAAGCTAAGAGTATGAACTATATGATATATTCGCCCGAAAGTTGAGTCGGTGCAAGGGCACGCTCTGGAACCCCCTTGAATCCGCCCCTGCCTTCAATGCTGGAGGCATCATCGACACAACATGCAGGCATCGACCATAGACATGAATATGTCGGTGGAAAGCTTTGGAAAGTTCACAGGCGTCTCTCTCAATTTCTTTTTCTCTTTTACCATCAACACCACACCACATTGTATGCATATAATTGCATAGGATGAAGGAATCTTACGTGGTAGTTAATGCTTTCATCATTGAAGCATCCACACCCTTCAGTCCTAAGAGTTTCGTAGGGCAAATGTGAATTTCGGAGAAGGCTTTTGTGAAATTCATGGATATTTTAGGATAATAATAATAATAATAATTATTATTATTATTATTATTTTTATTATTATTATTATTATTTTGTTTATTTCTTGTAAAATGTTTAATATATTAGGCTATTTTTGATATTTGTTTTCTCTTAATATATTCGTGCTCTAAAACATAACTTGTCTTATAGAACGTAATATTGATGAATATTTTGATATTATTCGACTTTCTAAATCGCCGAGGTGTTTGTGTATACCAAAACAAGTTCAATTTTCATCTAAATATTTCTGTTTGAGCTCGAGCTCAACTCAACTCAACACTTTTGCGCATACGAAAGATTATTTGCTATAGAGGTAACACATTCTAGTATTCTACCACTTTACCCCAAATTAATTGATTTAAGTTATATTTTGTTTTTGACAATAGAATCGAGTTAATTTTAAAATATGCACTTCAAATGGGAGTCTCTCAAGTTCAAAATTTTATAATCTCTAATTATTATATTAAAGAAAATTAAATCCAATATTTTTGATATTATAACCTTTGAATTTAACAAAATTTTCTGATTTTTATAATAAAAGCTACTTAACAAATATTTACCCGAATAGAAGGTTACTTGTTTTTTACTTGCATCAACCTTTAAAGTCATTACATAACTTATGTCAGAGATCTATTTTACTACATATTGATAAAATAGCAAGGATGTGTATATTTTGCATTGGTATTTGTACGTTATCTTTTGATTTGGTAAAATTTGGTGTGTGGCAAAGATTTTGCCTCCAAACTTAAACAGGCAAAGTCCATGGTGACGTCACCTGAACAGTAATTGACTTTGACACGTCACCTCAAATTTCCGTTCTCATGCTTACTGAAAAGTAATTTCAGAATCTGTCTGCCTTTTACTCTTTTTTAATTCCCCCCTTCCCAGTATTAACATAAAAAATTAGGATACGTATTTCATAGACATATAAAATCAAAATAAAGTTGCTATAATATCTGATAAGAAAATAAATTAAAAGTTATATCTATAAAATTCCAATATCAAACCCCAACATACGGCCCTCTTCATGGGAGTTTAATGATTGTGTTTAGGGTAGTTATTCGGACGAGTTATTCGAGTTTCGAGTTATTTGGACACGAGTTAATCGGTTTTGGAGATGGGGTAAATCGACCGAAACTGAACCATTTAATGTTTGAGTTATTCGGTTACGAGTTATTTGGATATCAGGTAATTTTTTTACGGGTTATTCTGGTATCGGGTTATTCAGATATATCTTGATGCTTACATGTTTTACAAAACATGTTAATAGTGGCAAAAAGTTGGAAATCTTATACCAAAGGAAAAAATGTCCCTCACGCCTATTCTAGTATATGTAATGGTTGATGTCTAGGGTATTAACTTCATTAGGCCCATTCTCATAGTCACTTGGAAATGTTTTTTTTAATGTTTTAGTCATGGACTATGTATCCAAATAGGTGGATGCAAAAGAAACATAGGCTAATGATTCCAAGGTTGTTGTAGAATTTGTAAATGATACAATTTTCCGTAGATTTGGGATTCCTAGAGCCTTCATAAGTGATCGAGGATCACACTTTTGCAACCGGACAACTAAATGGTTTTTCAAGAAATATGGTGTCATCTTTGGGTGTCAACCACATACCATCATAAACAACGAAGAGCCAATGCCCTTGAGTAACTCTTTTTTACACAAAATCCTCTCTCTTACTCAATCAATGATTTTGTAGTATATGTTTATTACTTCTTGGTGACTAATGAGTTTCCTCCCAAATTCACGCATGCCTATAACACACAAGATGAGGAATGAAGTGAGAAGGTATGTATGGGATGAACTTGGAGATATTGCTCCTATTAAGTTTGAGAAAATGTTTTGATCTTGGTTAGGTACCTTCAATTTAAATTTTTTGCTATACCCAATCTTGTACTAGACATTTTGTCCAAAACGGGCCATGCATTAGGCACTTGACTCTAGATTCTTTTGGCCGAGAATATTTCTTAATGCTTACATATTTTGCAAAACATGCTAGCGGCGTCAAACAATTGGAAATATTATACCTAAGGACAAAGTGCCCCTCAGACATATTATAGTATGTGCAATCATTGATGTTTCGACTATTGACTTCATATTCCTATTCCCATCCTTATTTGGAAATGTTTTTCTATTGGCTTAGCCTTGGACTATGTATCTAAATGGCTGGATGCAAAAGCTACCAATACTAATAATTCCAAGATTATTGTAGAATTTGTAAGATGCCATTTTCAATAGTTTGAGATTCCTACAGCCTTTATAAGTGATCAAGGATCACACTTTTGCAACCGGGTGATTGAATCATATTTCAAAAAATATGATGTCATGGATTGGGTATCAATCACATACCACCCGCAAACGAATGGGCAAGCAAAGATTTCGCTAGGAAATCATGTCTATTCCTGAGAAGACAATGAACCCAATTTAGAACTATTGGAGTACATTTGAATGATGCTTTATGGGCATATTGGACCGCTATATATATATATATATATATATATATATATATATATATATATATATATATATATATATATATATATATATATATATATATATATATATATATATATATATATATATATATATATATATATATATATATATATATATATATATATATATATATATATATATACCAATTACAAAAACGAAGAAAAATCATTTTCTTTGTGAAAAAGTCACTCAAATTGAGGATTTTTTTCGTAAAAAAGAAAAGAAATTAGGGTTTTTTCTAGAAAAAATATATATAACATGTAAAACCGGTTAATGGCTAAATTAAAAAGTTTTTCCAAAATTTATGTTTTTTTTGAAAAAAGTAAATTTTAGGTTTAAACAGAAAAAGTTGAAAATATAGAGTTTCTTATGAAATAAATCAAAATATTAATTTATTTACATGTAAATTTGAATAAAACATCATTCTATTTTAAATGGATGAACCGATCATTTGACATTCATATGTAAATCTAAAATCATACGTAAGTGAAGCTGAATAACTTTGTTGAGAAATTATATTGATTCCTAATTTTTGTTCTTGACTTTATTCCTAACTATTTGAAAAGATGACAAGTGTAAAGTTTAATAAAATTAATAATATTTTAATCCACTTGTCATCATTTCAAATGATTAGGAATAAAGTTAGGAACAAAAATTAGGAACCAATACAATTTCTCAACTTTGTTTGTCAATATGGGTAAAATTAGTTTTGAATGATAAAAAATTTAAGGGTTATTGTCATAATGACCCAACTAACTTTTGCCATTTATTTTAAATGGTCATTGAAGTTTTTTTTTTTGTGTATTGTGGGTCCTTAAAATAGTAAAATCTATGTAAAAAATACCATTATAAAGGATATGACCAGGTCATCCGGTTAAAATGCTGCGTGGCATACCATGTCTCATATTAGTCTGCAAAACATGTACACGCGGCACTGACATGGCGTCTACGTGGTTTTTTAAGTTAATTTTATATTTTCATTAATTTTAAAACCTATATTATTATTATTATTATTATTATTTATTAAATAGAAAAATCATAAAGTCTCACCTTCTTGACCAGGTGAGGATGTCGATGAAATAACGCCGTCTGCTCCGTAAACAACAAATACCCAAGTCTTAGGGTTTAAATGAAATGGAGACATTGAGATGTCAATGGAGAGGGATCGAGAAGACAAAAAGGAATTTTTCCAAGTGATTTCTTGAAACTGCCATTTGTGAGCCTATCCAGGAAGTCTGTGTTGGATTTGGTGTCTAATCCATGACTTATAATTGTATTTATTTTGTTAAATTGAAGCAAAGTCCATTTGGGTTGCCCTCATAGCTCGAGGATTGATGTAGAGTTCTATAGAGAGAAAGGTTGATTTATTAATTGTTTAATAAATCAATAGAAAATAAATAAATGGTTTATTAATATATTTAAGTGTTAATATATTAATTAGAAACTATAATAATTAATTGAGATTTAATCTATAATTAATTGGATTTAATTTAGTGATTAAATAAATTAATTAATTATAAGTGCAGGGACTGGTTTGTATTTATTCAATAGTTGAATAACTGACAAGCCAGTGGCCAGGTACCAAAATGGCGCCAAACTATGGAGGGTTCTCCATATGGGGCGAAAACCCTAATTAGGGTTTGAGAAGTCTGGTCCAAGTGGTCAACAGGCTTGCCCACTTTGGAGGCTCCTCTAGGGTTTGCAGGTGTAACCCTAGAAGGCTATATAAGGAACCTCCTGGCTCCCTGAAAATCACACATCCTCTCTCTCTGTGTTACTCTGTTGGAATCTCTTCTCCTTAGCTTGGGTGTGACTTGTATTTGAGGCAGGATCTATTTGCTGCTAGCTTCAAGAACAAGATCAAAAGGTTGGTTATTCTTAATTTGATCTTTAGAAATAAATGTTGGCCTTATATTTTTAGTTTATATCTTCATAGAAGAAAGCATAGATCTTTCTAGGGTTGCATGTGAACTTAGGAATTTGTTTGTTCATTGATTGCTTAAAAAACCCTTTAGTGGTATCAGAGCTATGGCTTTGTTTTCTTGTGAATTGTTATGAACTGTTTGTACCTTAGGGTTTTTGTGCGAAATTAAACCCTTAGAAGGGCCTTGATCGATTTCAAGGCTAGGGTTCCTTAACCCTAGCCGCCAACCCCATATGGTTCCCCCTTTTGCTTGCCTTGGATAGTATGTTGTTATTTTTGGTAATTGGATTAATAAAATAACTGGAACACTTAAACCCTTGCTTGCAATTTTCGAACCATTAGGGGTTTAAGATAGGTAAATTAATTTGATTAATTTGTGTTATCTATCTTTGATTTAATTGATTTAATTAATTGTTAATTAAAAGATAAATTAAATCAGCTTAAAGGATTAATTTAAAATTTTCAAAATATAGATTAAGAAAATTATGAATAAATTAATTCAAAAATATTTTAATGAGATTAAAATATATCTTATATATTTATGATTAAAATTTAATATTTATATATAAGATCAAATGGTTAGTCTTACCGTTAGTAGGCCTTATTCACAAAACTGTCCTATAAAGAGGGTATAAGGCGACTGCCTATAAAATGGTAGTCTAATGGGTATCTACTCTTACCCACCGCTCTCCTGGTCAGTCGAGTGTCGTTAGCCAAACGGGTTTGATAGAACCACTAAGCCTCTTAAAAGTATAATGCTATAATTGAAAGTACTAGAACCTTGAACAAAACCCAATCTAGTTACTTTAGGTTCAAAAATGTGAATTGGTGCTAATCCATGGAATTTCACATTGCACTTTGTGGAATGTTGGTGGAGCGTGTGTGGTTTATCGGCATGCCTACTGGGGTCCGCAAAGAGTCGCAATGAGTTTCTCGATTTTGCCAGTATTGACGGAGCGTGTGTGGTTAACCGGCACGTCAATTAGAGATGGTAATTAACTTCGAGAGTACCGAGCGAATTTGCATGGTTATTCACGCCCGGTTTGTGATCATCGATATCCCAGTCACAAACAGTGGGGCATTCCCGAGATTAAAACATGCTATTTAAAAGTTCAATAAATCTCAAAAGAAACTAGGAATTCCATTATAATTAGATTATTTTTTCCACGGTGGAAACGGAAGGGCCCTCCGAAGCAAAACTGGAGGGAAAAGACTCATGTCGGGACATCTAGTAGTGCCCCGAGAGCCAAGTCTTTCGGCATTCCGTACGTCACGAATCCCAAAGAAGCTGACTGCTTTTACTGCAAGGAAAAGGGTCACTGGAAGAGAAGCTGCCCCAGGTATCTGCAAGACATCAAGGATGGCAAAGTAAAGCCATCACAAGCAGGTACATATTCTATATCTAATAACTCATCTTCTTCCTGTTCTTGGGTCCTTGATACAGGATGTGGTTTTCATATCTGTTCTGATTTGCAGGGCCTAAAGGAAAGTAGGGAGTTGGAACACGGTAGATTGAACTTGGTCATGGGCAATAGGCGAACATCACCTGTTACCAACATCGGTGTCTATAGATTAGTGCTTAATAGTGGGGTTGTTTTAGATTTACATAATTGTTGCTATTCGCCTGATATGGCAAAGAACATAATTTCTTTTCAATCATTGTTCAAACAAGGCTTTTACTATGAGTTTAATAAATTGAATGGTTCAATTTCTGTTTTAAAAAATGATGTTTTTATATTTAATGCTTTGCCTTATGATGAAGTGTATGAATCTATTGTATGTGTTGACAATTATGGTAAAAATGTTTTAACTATTGATTCTTCAAGCGGTATAGAAAAGGCATGTTTGTGGCACTGTCGCCTTGGCCATATCAACAAGAAACGCATTGCCCAACTCCAAAGGGATGGAGTGTTGGAATCATTCGACCTCGGGTCAGATGATGTATGCGAATCTTGCTTGCTTGGCAAGATGACAAAATCACCATTCAAAGGTTCCTTTGAAAGAGGTGAAGGTTTGTTGGATATCATACACACAGGTGTGTGTGGTCCCTTCAGAACAACCATAAAAGATGGCACGCGGTTCTATGTGACCTTTACTGACGATTTTAGTAGATATGGGTATATCTACTTAATCAAGAACAAGTCAGACACCTTTAAAAAGTTCAAAGAGTTCAAAAATGAAGTAGAAAATCAATTGGGCACAAAGATAAAGATGCTTAGATCCGACAGAGGCGGTGAGTATCTTAATATCGAGTTTCTCGATTATCTTAAGGAATGTGGAATTTTTTCACAGTTGTCGCCTCCAAGAACACCTAAGTTGAATGGTTTTGCTGAAAGGCGAAACCGAACCTTGTTGGACATGGTTCGTTCCATGATGAGTCGAGCCTCGCTTCTGATCCGTTTCTGGGGGTATGCCTTAGAGACTGCCGCCCATATTCTCAACCTTGTACCAACCAAGAAGGTTGCAAAAACACCGCACGAGATGTGGACGGGGAAAGTTCCCTCGTTGGCACACATCAAAGTCTGGGGCTGTGAGGCTTTCGTAAGATGAGAGACTCATGACAAGCTCGCGGAAAGAAGTGAGAGGTGTTTCTTCATCGGATACCCGAAACAGTCATTTGGATACTTGTTCTACAGATCGAGCGAGTACGTGGTCTTTGTAGCAAGACGAGGGTTCTTTCGAGAGAGAAAACTCATTTCCAAAGAGGACAGTGGGAGTACAATCGATCTCGAAGAAATTCAGGAGACGCCCGATGAACCAACCTTAGGAGAAACTAGCCACCAACATGAGGAAGAAGTTCCTGTTGGACCAACTGACATCTCATTACCTCTTAAACGTTCGGGTAGAGTTAGCATGCCGCCCGAGTTTTATGGTTTCTATATTACTTCGGACGGTGACACGTTGGTTAGTGATCGTACATTGACAAATTTGGATGAGCCAGCTAACTATCATGAAGCGGTGACGGGCCCCGAGTCTGCCAAGTGGAAAGAGGCAATGGACAGCGAGATTAAGTCCATGTATGATAATCAAGTTTGGAACTTGGTTGACAATGTGCCGGGTCGAAAGACAGTCGAGTGCAAGTGGATCTTCAAGAAGAACACCGACATGGATGGTAAAGTACATACTTATAAAGCTCGGCTGGTTGCGAAGGGATTCACTCAAATCCTAGGGGTTGACTATGATGAAACCTTCTCACCAGTAGCCAAGATTAAGTCAATCAGGATAATGCTTGCCATAGCTGCGTTTCATGATTATGAAATTTGGTAGATGGATGTCAAAACCGCTTTCCTTAACGGGAAACTGACTGAGGATGTTTACATGAATCAGCCAGAAGGTTTTGTAGACACAAAGCATCCTGATAAAGTATGTAAGCTTGAGAGATCAATCTATGGGTTGAAACAAGCATCTCGCAGCTGGAATCTTTGCTTCCATGAGAAAGTCAAAGAGTTTGGCTTCTCTAGGAGTGAAGATGAGTCCTGTGTATATGTCAAGGCTAGTGGGAGTATAGTCACTTTTCTGGTGCTGTATGTTGATGACATACTGCTCAGGAAGTGTTTCGCCATGAAAGACCTTGGAGAAGCTGCTTATATTCTCGGGATAAGAATACTGAGAGATAGAAAGAGAAAATTAATAGGTCTGAGCCAGTGTACATATTTGGAAAAGGTGTTAAAAAGGTTTAACATGGAAAATTCCAAAAAGGGAGAGCTACCAATCCAGAGTAATGCTAAATTGAGTAAGACTCAAAGTCCGAGTACCGATGAGGAAATAGCTGAGATGAGTCGAGTGCCTTATGCTTCGGCAGTAGGATCGATCATGTATGTTATGACATGTACTCATCCCGACGTATCCTTTGCATTGAGCATGGTTAGTCGGTACCAAGGTAATCCTGGAAAGGCACACTGGATAGCGGTCAAGAACATACTCAAGTATCTGTGAAGGACAAAGAATATGGTATTAGTCCTTGGTGGCAATGATGACTTGAAAGTGAGTGGATATACAGATGCCAGCTTCCGGACAGATAGGGACAGTGGTCGGTCCCAGTCGGGCTGGGTACTTCTTTTTAACGGTGGAGCGGTCACTTGGAAAAGTTCCAGGCAAGGAACGGTGGCTGCTTCAACGTGCGAATCAGAGTACATTATAGCGAGTGAAGCGTCTAAAGAAGCGGCTTGGCTGAAGAACTCCATCGGGGATCTTGGAGTTGTCACGAGCATTCAGGAGCCGATGGAACTTTTCTACGATAACGAAGGAGCGGTCGCTTTGACAAAGGAACCGCGAGACCATGGAAAGTCCAGGCATATCGAAAGAAAGTTCCACTATATTCGACATCAAGTAGAAGAAGGTCACTTACTGGTTAAGAGAGTATTATCAGAAGACAATCATGCTGATCCTTTGACTAAGGCACTAAGTAGGATCAAGCACAATCAGCATGCTTGGAGTATTGGACTGAAGGATGATATTAGTTTTAGTAATTAGATAGATTTTGAAACTTGTAACGATATAAATGTAATTGACTTGGTGATTTTATAATGGAGAATTATAAATGAGCATTGTTACTACCTTTGTCAATTGTTTATTATTGTGTTTCTATATTTGCATGTTTAACTTCCTAAATAATTAGATTATTTAAATTGCCACAGTCGATCACGCTTTTAGGGAGTAAGTGTAAACAAAGACTGTCATGAATCGGTTGTAGATTGTCTAAGGAGTTAGACATTGCAGTAACACTGCTACAACATTCACGGGTACTTAGAAAATAGAGATTTGAGTATTGGATAAACCCGTGCTTAACAGATTGCTTCATGGATTACATCACGAGCAACAGTAAGACGATAATATCTTTTGATCTTTAAGTGGAGAGATATGATCTATTATTTGCGAGACGGTTGCTCATTGATAATGCGAAAACGCGCCTGTAACTCGATGTTATAAAACGCACTGTTGTGAGTATTCTGACTGGTAAAAGGTATGAACATATAAGTCGAAACTTATCCGTCCCCTGACCCGATGGGAAACATATATCTGTAGGCTTCTCGATGATTTTGAAGTTGACTAAAAGTGTTGGCCAACCAGGACTGAATTGATGTGTTCAATTAGCAGTCTTAAAGTCATAAGCAAATCGGAAATCAAGAAACAGAGTATCAGACCAAGATTGATATTAATCCATGTATTGAGTCTGAAAATATCTTGTTGGATGGAGGATCATCTGATCTCTTATCTTTGGACAGAACTGACTGGGTCAGAGTTCAGAAACAGTTTCTGGGAAACTGATATTAATCAGAAGGTAAAAGGACAATTAAAGTCATAAACTTAACCAAGTGGGAGACTGTTGGATTTGGTGTCTAAGCCATAACTTATAATTGTATTTATCTTGTTAATTGAGGCAAAGTCTATTTGGGTTGCCCTCATAGTTGGAGGATTGATGTAGAGTTTAGTAGAGAGAAAGGTTGATTTATTAATTGTTTAATAAATCAATAGAAAATAAATAAATGGTTTATTAATATATTTAAGTGTTAATATATTAATTAGAAACTATAATAATTAATTGAGATTTAATCTATAATTAATTGGATTTAATTTAGTGATTAAATTAATTAATTATAAGTGCAGGGACTGGTTTGTATTTATTCAATAGTTGAATAACTGGCAAGCCGGTGGCTAGGGACCAAAATGGCGCCAACTATGGAGGGTTCTCCATATGCGGCGAAAACCCTAATTAGGGTTTGAGAAGTCTGGTCCAAGTGGTCAACATGCTTGCCCACTTTGGAGGCTCATCTAGGGTTTCAGGTGTAACCCTAGAAGGCTATATAAGGAACCTCCTGGCTCCCTGAAAATCACGCCTCCTCTCTCTCTGTGTTACTCTGCTGGAATCTCTTCTCCTTAGCTTGGGTGTGACTTGCATTTGAGGCAGGATCTATTTGCTGTTAGCTTCAAGAACAAGATCAAAAGGTTGGTTATTCTTAATTTGATATTTAGAAATAAATGTTGGCCTTAGATTTTTAGTTTATATCTTCATAGAAGAAAACATAGATCTTTCTAGGGTTGCATGTGAACTTAGGAATTTGTTTGTTCATTGATTGCTTAAAAAACCCTTCAGTATGACAACCACACCAAATCCCACACTCATTTATTCTCCCAAACCATCGATTATTTTCACAAAAAATCAGTTTTACATTTGCTCTAACTCCTTCATATTATCTTCATCCTTGAGGTCTGGTTCATTCGTCATCAAGTGCAGTAACCCCATTACTAATAATTATAACTTAGAGCAGAGCAATAATGGTGGGGGATTGAATCTATGTACAAAAACAAAGAGAGATTCGAATCTATAAAAGTTGCTTCTATCTCTACCAAACCTACTTTGCAAATTGATAAATTTTTGCACATTTCTGTTGCAAACAGGGGTGTATCGCGTGAGTGTAAAAGCAGTGGTAATCCAATAATCATCAATGTTACCTTTCATTCGCCAAAAATCGTCATAATCCTCTACAACCGTAAATCTTCTCAGAAACATCTTGTTGTACACCGTCGATGATGATGAATTACTTACAGTATTGCCCTCTTCTGTTCAGAACAGACCTGGTAGGTTAAGCATGTCATTGGAAAGAGATTTGAGGCGGTGCTGTGGTGATGGTGGTGGTTGTTATCATCGGCGTCGGGGTTGGTGTTTAGCATGTGCTATAGAGAGGGCACTTGCTACAGATGAAAGAACATTAAGATCACTTGAGGGTGCGAATATAAACAAATCACTACTTGCTCTTAGCAGTTGCATTAATGCTCTTGTTGAGGGAAAAACATGTTCCTTATTAGGGATGACAAAAATACCCGAACCCGATGGGAAAAACCGAACCCGAAACATTTGGGACGGGTTTTGAACCGGGTAAATGGTTATGGGACCGGGTATGAGATTCTTGTAGAAATATTTCGTGGGTATGAGATGGTTTTGGTATTGAGGTGATACCCGCCCGATTACCCGATCCCATATACCCGACCCCGAACCATATATTTTTATATACTTATATTTTTATTGTTTATATATGAGATTGCAAATCCATATTTTGATATTATATACGATTATTATTATGTGATTACTATTTACCATTTTTTATCGTTATTTAATTATTACTTACCGAAAATTATATATAGTATATTATGAGATATATAGTTTTCCAATTCTCGTGTATCCTCTTTCAACTCATTTATTCGTTACTATGCATGCATCTCTGTTGATGGTATCTCATTCTTCTATTAGTTATCATGTATAGCCACTTTCTTTCTTTTTTATTAAGTATCGATTTCTTCTTATTAAGATGCACATTTCATAGATATTAGACTTGTTGATGTTATTAGAAATTGGAATTATTAAACAATTCAAGTAATTATTTAGATGGGATTGTGACGGGTTTTATAATGGAAATTTCAACGAGTAAATTTCGACCTATTACTATCATAGATTGGGATACCAAATACCCGTGGTATAACCACGAACCCGATGGTTATTTATGAACCGGGTACCCGACGGGACGGAAGCGAGTATGGGATGCGGTTTCGTAATAGGGTATGGGACTGGGATCACCAATACCCGTCCCATACCCGTCCCATTGCCATCCCTATTCCTTATAGAAACTCAAAGCTGACTCAACTGCTTAAAGACTCTCTTGGTGGTTCTTGTAATACTGTCATGATTGCAAATATTAGCCCTAGTAATCTCTCGTTTGGGGAAACTCAAAATACCCTTCAGTGGGCGGATAGAGCTAAAGAGATTCATAGTAAGGTTTGTTTTCAAGGTCTTGATGAATACGAGATGATTATTTGTTTGTAAAAAACTCATTACTTATGCTAATAATTTCCAGGCATATGAGGCAAATGTAGAAATAACACAAATACCCAATTCAGAAGCAGATTAGGCTAAGCTACTCCTTGAATTGCAAAAAGATAACCGCGATCTAAGAGCGTAATTGGCTCGCTAACAACAAAAGCTCTTTACGGTTCAAGCACAATCGTTAGCAGCTGCATCACCTACGTCGTCAATCATATCGTTAATCTTACCAACTCCGCTAGCCTCTTGTAGATAAAAACAACAGAAAACCAGACCATCATTCTTAACTACGAATTGTTTTATACCGGAATAAAAGAAAAAACCTCCCCAAGAAACAGTTCAAGAACTCAAGTCTTAGGGGTTTAGCAGGTCTAGATAGATTTTATTTTTAATAGGTCAAGATAGATTTTATTTTAAACGGGTCCTTAAAATCTATCTTGACCTGTTAAAAAAGGGAGTGGAGGTATTTTTTCCAGGTTTTACTTGCTAAAAAACATTAGCCGCATGCTGATCTGGCTGTGAGATAGCCACGTATTTTCCACGTGTATGATAAACAATATAGTATGGCAATACATCATAGTACAACACTATAATAAATCAGCTCCTTTTTGCTTAATCTATAAGCCGTATTCTCTTTTCATTTTCTCCATACCCGCCTCTAACATCTTAATAGTTTTCTTGAGTTCTTGAATGGTTTCTTGGGGGCGGTTTTTTCTTTGATTCCGGTGTAAAACAATTCGTAGTTAAGAACGATGGTCTGGTTTTCCGTTGTTTTTGTTTACAAGAGGTTGGCGGAGTTGTTAAGATTGATGATATGGTTGACGGCGTAGGTGTCGCGGCTGCTAACGATTGTGCTTGAACTGTCAAGAGCTTTTGTGGCTGGCGAGCCAATTGTGCTCTTAGATCGCGGTTATCTTTTTGCAATTCGAGGAGTAGTATGAGTGAGCGGACAAGTAGGGAATACCGCTCTCCCCTTGCGGTGATCCTCGAAAACAACCCCGCAAGGGGTGAAGTCCTCGTGCAATGAAGCGAGAAATAAAGAAAAATAAAAATGTAATTAGGATCGTATTGAGAACGATAATAATTGTGTGAATATGATAACCATTCTAAAATATTTCAGAGTTTTGTAATACGCATGTGTAAATTTTAATGGCATATGCTTTGTATACATTTACAACTTGTGTGTTTTTTCTTTGGCGTGATTTTTTTATACGATGCACACTTAGGCCCGTCGGTGTAAACGAGGAAAGGAGTACTATGAGTGAACGGACAAGTAGGGAATACCGCTCCCCCCTTGCGGTGATCCTCGAAAACAACCCCGGAAGGGGTGAAGTCCTCGTGCAATGAAGATCTCCAAAGGCTATAAAGCCGTTAATTTTAATTTTTTTACACCATTAATTCACTATAAATATACACATACACCACAATATTTTTACACCACAAACACATATATTTTATTACACTTTCAAATACTATCAAACACAAATGGATCATGTCCAATTTCTTTTATTCGATTCGTCCTCCTCCTCGTCAGATGATGATTGGTTGACGAAATTGACAATGCAAGTCACTACACATGAGTAAGAAATGACCAATATAATAGTCGACACTGCATAAAATTCTCAATTTGCACGAAGGTTCACAAGAAGAGAGCTACAATAAACAGAGATCGTGAAGCTGCACACGATTTCCTTGTACGCGGCTATTTTGAGGAACATGCGTTGTACACGGCGGTCCAGTTTCGATGAAGGTTCCGAATGAGCAACCAACCTTTTTAGCATATACTTCGTGATATGAATGAAACTAATCCATGTTAGTGTATCCCACATTGGTGCGACACGGTCCTATAAGTTTGTATATATGTTGGAGTCTCGCCTCTCTCCAAAAGAGCCCTTGTGGAGAGAGGCGAGACTCCAACATATATACAAACTTATAGGACCGTGTCGCACCAATGTGGGATACACTAACAACCCATTTTTCCAAGTAAAATGGGATGGGAGTAAAAGGGGTTTCATGTCGGAACAAAAATATGCCGCTACAGTCCATCAAATTGCAAACGGAACCGCATTTGATTTATGAGATGATCATTTCATAATGTCGGAGCGGACCGTTAGGGAAAGTGTTTACGAGTTTGCAACTAGTATCATCCATCTTTATGCCAAACAATACTTGCGTAAACCAACGATGAACGACACTTAAACGTTCTACGCCGCACATGAAAGCAAACATGGTTTTCCCAGAATGCTTGGAAGCGGTTGACTGTATGCATTGGGAGCGGCCAATTCACATGAAGCGATCATCGACACCCTTGCATAATCCTTGAGGCAGTAGCGCCCTACGATTTATGGATTTGACATGCATTATTTGGTGTTGAGGGTGCAAACAACGACCTCAACGTTCTGGACCAGTCACCTATATTTAATGACATTTATAAAGGCGTTACCCCTTTATGTCCATTTCAGGTCAACAGAGCTCAATACAAACACGAGTATTATCTAGCTAGTGGAATATATCGTGATTATTCGGTGTTTGTCAAGTCATTGACATCCCCCAATGGATCCAAAGTGACGAATGTTTAAGGTTGCACAAGAAGCGGCTATGAAGGATGTGAAATGACCGTTTGATGTTCTTAGGCAACGCTGTCATGTTGTCAAATACGCGACACGGGCTTGGGATTCGAGGAGAATAAGAGACGTTATGTACGCATGGGTCATATTACATAATATGATCTTGGAGGATGAAGAGAGAACGATATTTACGTATGATATGTACGAAATTGTACCATCGTGCGAACCGGTACCAATTGCTTCCCCACAATATCTAGCAAATAGAAGGAAGTGCAAAGTAAATAAATGCATAACAACGTTCGTACAAATTTGATCGAACATATCTATAGAGCTAGAGTTCATCCGATGTATGTGTCCTACGACAAGGAACCAGAATGAGAGTGATGCTACTAGTTTTTTTAATGTAATTTTTATTTTATTTTAAATAAGTTAATGTAATTCTAAATTTATTAGGTTTTAAGTTATCTATTTTAATGAAATATTTTATTTTGAATTATTATTAGTTTTATTTTATTTTAAAATTATTTTTTAAGTTAAAAAGAGAGAAGAAGTAAGAGACAGTGAGGGTGACCATTTACAAAGGTGAAAGAAGTAATGATTAGTGTTGACTAGATGTTGATGTGATAGAGAAAAAAATAAGCAGGAACGAGAGAACATATTAGAAGGCCTTAACGGATTTGTAGTGGTAGAAAATTTTGAGAAAATTATTTACATAGTTGCCTTTTTTTTTCCAAAAGAATTCGTCTATCTTTAAATTTTTACATCTTATCTTTTCTTTGTATTAAATGCGGCAATTTTAATTTAAGAAAGGTTATAAATCTACTTGACTTTGTATAATTTAATAACTATTGTTTAAAAGCAATAATTTTAAATGTGATTCATAAAGTTCATTTCATTACGATCTTGGGAAATTTAAAAATTGTGTAAACAATAAGAATATTGTGTTAAATTATATAATGTCAAACAGAAGAAAAAGATAATTATTTGTCTTCTAGTGATTAACTTTCTAATGGAGTCATAAATAGATAATTAGTGTGGGCAAGCCGCAAGGCAATACTAAAGGTGGACAGTGTGATGCCGGATGCCCTAGCATTAGGGAGCAGATCATTACCGGCGATCGCCGGTGGCAATCTTCCTCCATTAACCGGAACATACCTGAAATATTTTTGCTCAAAACAAGACAATTCTCTCTCTTCTTTCTCTCTCTCTCTCACACACACTAAAACACACATACTTTTGCTTTATTTTTGCAGACGAGGGGTTATTGATGTCCACACCCTCTTCTTTCACTTATCCTCTTCAGTTCTGATCAATCTTACATCACCCGCCATTGCTTTTCCCACCCTAATTTGTTATTAATCTATTGCTGTATATATGTATAATTATTGACGGTGACCTGCTACTGTTCCTGTATTGCTAATATAATTTTTGTTCAAGAAGAATTCGGTGGATGTAACTGGGAAGAGATCGGAGCAGAAATGGAGTTTGATGAACACGAGGAACAAGAAGAGGAGGTTGGAATTCAGCTTCCGCCGGGAAATTATGACGGCGTTGGGAATTCAGGTAGGGGGAGGGAAGTTAGGAAAAGCGGAGGCAGCGGTGGGTTCCGGTATAGGGAGTGTTTGAAGAACCACGCTGTAGGCATTGGTGGACACGCGGTGGATGGCTGTGGAGAGTTCATGGCGGCCGGAGATGAAGGTACCTTGGATGCCCTTAAGTGCGCCGCCTGCAATTGTCATCGGAACTTCCATCGTAAGGAGATAGAAGGTCAACCACGACAACATCATCAGCAGCACCAGGCTTCGTTACAGCATCAGTACATGACACCACCGCCATACTACCATCCACACCACCGACCGACCGGATACTTGCATATGACGCCGGCTCCGTCGTCACACCACCAACGTCCGCTAGCTCTACCGTCTACGTCCCGAGAGGATCTGGAAGAGATCTCAAATCCTAGCTCAAGCGGAGGCGCAGGTGGAGGCGGACTTAATGGTGGTGTCGGTGGTGGAAGCGGTTCAAGAAAACGGTTCCGAACAAAATTCACACAGGATCAGAAGGACCGAATGCTGGCGTTCTCCGAGACGTTAGGGTGGCGGATCCAGAAACAAGACGAGGCCGCGGTACAGCAATTTTGCGCGGAGACCGGCGTCAAACGCCATGTTCTCAAGGTTTGGATGCATAATAACAAGCACACAATCGGTAAGAAACCCTAATTTTTCAAAAGAACTTTTTCGTAGGAACAGAAATTCATTCCATCGGTCTTTTAATTCTCAACTTGTAGGAATTTCGGTCTCCTTTAGCTAGTAATTTTGTTTTAATTTAAATCCTTGTGATCATAACCTCTAACTCTCTCAGTCTCAGATCCATCTTAATGTTAATTATGATTTGATTTCCAGTTCAATTCTAACAATTCCAAATCCTAACATTTAAATTATCCTCATCTCATCTCGTTACATCATTTTCCATTGATTTCTTCAAAATTCAACAAACTCATTCACATTACACACGCGGATATCACGAATCCATTAAAAACAAAAGAAATTTAATGCAGAGAGAGATAGAGAGAGGTCAGAGTTGATGACGATACCAGACTAAGAATCAGGAAGACGTGTTAGACATGCAGAGTTACCTTCTGTCACCTTCTCCTTAATTTCGTTAGGCTCCATTTTTAGCTTTATCTTCTCTCTCTAGATCTCTCTCATTTCAACACTGAAAATTGACATTAAATTCACTGCAATCACCTCAAAATTGTGCTAATTTGGAGAAGATGATATGATATATGCATGGCGTTAAGTATCGATCGTACCTTGCACATCCTACATTCATTTCGCTCACAACTTAATGAAACACACAAAAATTATGTTATTATTTAATTCTACGGGGTGTAAATGCTTAATATATTGAAGTTTTTAATTTGAACTAAACTGCAAAACTTTTATCATTAAAACAAAACAATTATTTAATGTGGTTTGGTTCGATTCGATTATGTTTAATTTTGGCCTAAATCCCAAACCAAATCATCATTAATCTGATTGAGTTTTCGAAATCTAACCAAAAGAAAATCTATGAAAGTGGATAGAAATTTACAACTTAAATTATAATTTCTATTTTGGGGGTTTGAGAATAAATTTTGAACACATATATCAACCACAAAAAATGTAAGTTGAGATGGAGAGTGGCACTAATGCCTCTAATTCTTGTAGTGTGGTAACAATTACTTACACCTGTTAACCTCAACTGATCTTGTTTAGAGTATCCAATTATTGTATTGATTTCGACTTGATTTCACAATTTAACAAAAACTAAATGGGGGTTCGAACGATATTAAAAAAATAATAATAATAATAAATAAAATAAAAAACACTTTTAAAATTGTTACAATGGGAGCCTTCACCGACGGGACCTACGATGAATGTGGGTAAGTAAATGACAGTGTCTTTATAACAAGGAAAGTGATGTTCAACTTTTACTTAATTACTTCAAACCTTACTTGTAGACTTTCACATTCTTACCACTTTTTCTCTATACAAATACGCGTATACACTTAAATTGGTAGATACATTATATCATTTTATTTAAATCCAATACTAAAATCATAAATGATCTGTCATATACCATAGGGTTTGAGAGTGCAATGTTTTAACTTT